>BSAI01000012.1:304732-320208 GCA_036245035.1 Adrianichthys oophorus
CGTCGCAGAGACCCAACTCATCCATGTATTGCTTCAAAATACTTGCACATCGCAACATTTAGCAGTGTTGGAAATAATCCCCAAAAGAAGCACCATGAATTTGTTTGCTTAAAAGCTGTCAGGTTTGGTAGGTAAAGGTAGACCCAGAAATGCAATGACTCAGGATGGAGAGCTAAAAGCAGTTCATTTTGACAGTCAGACAATCCTCCAAACAGAAAAGAGGACATCCAAGAGTTTTCGGGGAAAAAAAGAGTCCCAGTCAATTGCCAAGTAAATCCAGCACAAAATAGCAGAGGTAAACTCAATGCTAAAAATATAATCCAAATAGAAGTCTTCATAATCCATCAGGTAGTAACAGGAACAGTTCCAGCAGGGGAGCAGAAGAAACCCAGAGGAGCAGGCAGAATTAAGCAACAGAGATGAAGGTGTGGGTCGGAGGTGCCGAGGTCAGAAACAGGTAAGAAGCAGAGGTACTGAAGATCAAAGGCAGGTGGCAAATGTCTGAGACCTGAGAGAGCTCGAGACAAGGCAGGAAACAGAGGAGTATAACGTACTCTGAATGACAGAAGAAGTGACCACAATCTGGTACTGAGAGTGGTGTGGTGGTGTCTAAAATAGAAGAGCACCCAAGTGATCAGCATAAGCTAATCGCTGCAGGAGGAGCCAGGGCTGAATCCTGACAGCATTACCTCCTCAACGATCGCCTCCACGTCATCCACCAGGCTGGTCAGGATCGTCCCGATGGAAGACAGTGATGAGGTCTGGATTCAGAATGAACCGAGCAGACACCCAAGAATACTCCTTTGGACTGTACCCCTTCCAATCAATAAGGTATTGAAGACCCCTGCCACAAGATCTGAGCTACTGGGTACAGCATAGGCAGCCCCCCCCATCAATGGAGGTTGTCCAGAGCGGGGCACCAACACGCTGTTGACCACTGGCTTAATTCATGACACATGGAAGGTAGGATGCACCCTAAGAGACCGGGGCAAACAAAGCCACACAGCAGCAGGCTTAACAACATTAGAAATAGGAAAGGGTCCCACAAATCGTGGGGCAGGCTTACATGACTCCACAGGCAATGAGAGGTCAGTGGAGGACAACCACAACTGTTGCCCCACGGAGTACCGGAATGTAGTATAATGTCTCATTTCCAGATACTTCTTGTAGCCTGGCACAGTCCGCAGAAGCGCTTGTCTGGTCGTTCTCCAGGCTTAGTGACAACGCCTAAAAGGAGCCATAACATATGGAACAGAAGCATCTTTCTCCTCGTGTCCAAAGAGGGTTGACGAGTAATCTTACACATCCTGGAAGGGAAAGAGACCAGTGGCAGAGGAAGGCAAAGTGTTATCGGCATATTCAGTCCAGATTATATTCTGGGACCAGGAAGAGGAGTCTCTGCTGCACAGTATGCAAAAGGTAGTCTCCAGTTGTTGATTGAGTTGCTCGGTTTGGCCATTGGACTGGGGGTGGAAGACAGACTGGCATATATGCCGAGCAGTCTGCAAAACTCTGTCCAGAATTTCGCTGTAAACTGAGGCCCTCTATCTGACACAATGTCCCTGGGTAGACAGTGGATCCTGATGTAGAAAAACCAGGGCCATTTCTTTGGCAGTAGGAAGCTTAAGCAAGGGAACAAATTGGACCATTTTGGAAAATATGTCCACTACAGTAAATACTGTGGTGCAACCTTTAGATTCTGGTAAGCCTGTAATAACTCCACAGACAGGAACATCATCCAAATGTGTGGTCGTAAAAATATTGGATGGGAGTGGATGGACGTGGTTCAAAGCACCAGCCCTGCAGTGTAGGCCAGGAGTCCACAGGACCTCCATGAAGACTAGGTCAATCCTGAACCCAGGGCCCCAGCCCTCTGCTTTATGCCCAAGCAGTCATGGGCTGAGGTGACAAGTCGCAACTGGAGGATTGTGGATCGTGGATCCAAACCCAACACTGCCAGCACAGGGACCCTTGCGCTGACCAACAGCTATGCCCCACTGGCTGAAGGCCTCACTGCGGTTTCAGCAACCCAAGCGGGTTCACCGGGATGGAGAGATTTCTGTGGGGATCTTTTGTTCCAGGGTTTGCTGGCTTGGTGTGGGGTAGTTGCCATGGTTGTCGCCCTTGCTGGGGTGGCTGGTTCTGGCTACATGTTCTGCTGCTGAGGAGTGGACTCAGTTGCTGTCCCAGTCTGGATGGGCACTGTGGCAGCGTTCCTGTGACTGAACTGCTCCTGGCACGAACAGATTCCCAAATACAGTTTCCTCACAGCAGAGCCAAGCAATAAGTTTATTTTAGAAATTATTTTATTAGTAGCCTCCTCATTGTTTTTGGGGTCATGGGTTGTATTTGTCATTGGTTGGGGGGGGGTCAAGGGACTTTTATTAAAGGGTGGATTTGGTTTATATTGTGTTTTTGCTTTTGTTTTGTTTTTAAATGTACAGCGCTTCGACTTATGCCAGGTATGAGAAGCGCTTTTTATGAACACAGATTAATTTGATTTGATTTTTCCACCACTACAAAGTCTGGTGGTTCCATTACCATCCTGTCCGTCTGTATCCGGAAGTCCCACAGGATCTTTGCTCTCTCATTCTCTACCACTTTCTGCGGTGTTTCCCATTTTGACTTTGGGGTTTCCAGTCCATATTCTGCACACATGTTCCTGTCTAATCCAGCCACTTTGTTGTAGCGCTCCATGTATGCTTTCCCAGCCCTCATCTTACACCCTGCAGTTCTGTGCTGGATTGTTTCAGGCTCTTTGCACAGCCTACACCTTGGGTCTTGTCTGGTGTGGTAGATCTGAGCCTCTATCGCTCTGGTGTTCACAGCTTGTTCCTGAGCTGCCAAGATGAGTGCTTCTGTGCTCTCCTGCAGGCCAGCCCTTTCTACCCATTGGTAGGACTTCTTGATTCCAGACACTTCAGTTACCATGGACTGTACCCAGGGTTTTAAATTATCACCCGCCCATCCACCGAATGTGGGTAAAAATTTAATTTGGCGGGTGGAAAAAATTTCTCCACTAGCCACTTTGGCAGGTGAGACATTCATCATCTTTGACACGGGGCTCAAACTCCCCTTCCCACTTGGCCACCACAAACATCCGTCCCAGAGTCTGATCAAACATTTAATTCTGACTTTATTTCAGAAGGGGAAGGTGCTGCAAACAGCTTCGACCAACTTGATGAGGAAATAATAATAAAATATTATGACGCCAAGTCGAAACTTCCCGGGCTTGCCTTGCTCATGGAGGCGGAACACCGCAGTGACAGCTGGTCAGCTGCGACCCTAAGTCCAGCTTACAGCAGAAGTCAGCTCTCAGCCACATATCTGCTCATTTTATCAACAAAACTCACTCTACTGAGAGCTACGGGATCATATTGTGGAACAAAAGGAATCCACCATGTCAAAAGGCGCTCCAACACTCAATTTCACTGCATAAAATGGCATTGAAGCTTACGTGAGCCGGCTCGTTGAACACAGCTCACGGCTGTCGGTCGCTTCAAATCTTGCAACCAAATCGCGACCAACGAGATTTGGTCGCAACCTAGTCAGGTGTGCCACTGGAAGTTGGTCGAAGCTGTTTGCAGCACCTGCTGTCTCTCCTTAATCATGTCACTGTTACTCTTTGAATATACCAAGGTTCACAACTACAACACACTGATCTGTAAGAATGCACAACAAGGCAAAACTTTGCACATTTTTCAATATATGCCCATTTTTTTTTATGCATGACATTCAGAAAATTTCAAGTAAATGTTTTATTGTTCATCTCTAGTTTTCAACTGTATGAAAGCATATTGCATTAATTAAAAAAATGGTGGTCTTTTTTTTTATTTGAATGCAATATGCTTCCATAAAAAATTAAATAAAAATACATTTTAAAAAATCTTAAAAAGTAAGACTGTAAGCAACAAAGTTGACCACACCCACAATGTGAGCGCTCAGCAGGTCACCCACAGACTTTGCTGCTTTGTGTCCAGTATTATTGTCGGGATTGACTCACAAACAAAAGAAAAAACAGTTTATACTGATCAATTTTTAATGCTTCTCCAACATTTTGCTGTGTAACGTTTGTAGATCAAGTTGATGCTTAAAGGAAAGAAAAAAAAACCTGAGAGATCAGAAGTGTCTTTTATGAAAATAACATTACATTTCTGTAATGTTATAAACTTGACAATAGACTACACTTTTAATTATTATTAATGTAATGTTTTTTGTGAGAGAATAATCATTAACTGAAACTTGATGAATAAAGGGAACACCTGTTTTCATTTGAAATACACAAATTATTTTTTCTGAGAAATGTTTGGCTAGTAGAGTCCATTTGGCCGGTAGACTTTTGATGTTACTGCCACACCGGCTAGTAACCAAAAAAATTAATGTATAGCCCTGGATGTACCACCAGTACATCCCATGCAAGGGGTTTGTCCTCCCATGTGGATCTGTCCTCCAGCACTGCATCCTCTGCTGTCCATTGCCTGAGACATTCACTGACCACTCTGTCAGTGGGGTTCCTGGGCTTAACGTACTCATGGATCTTGGATGTTTTATCCTGGATAATGGCTTCCACGCCAACACATTCTCATTCCCGACTCGTCATATATTGATGCAGGGCACCGATGCAGTCTGTTACCGGACCGGTACCAGTTTGCGGCCCAGAGGTTGGGGAGCCTTGATTTAATTGGTACAGTCGGCGTATCAAAAAACAACGAGTTGGGGGACACCCAAAACATCATTTTTTTTGGCACGGAGGGGTGCCTAACTATGTGTTAAAATGTGACTACTTGGGAGTGAGAATGAGTTTTCCACACTCACTAGTCCTTGGCCTTCTTGTTTGCGGCTAGCATACAGTCTCAGGGTGCTGGATTTGGAATGGAACCCTCCATGTATGGTGAGGAGCTTTTGGGTCTTAATATCTGTGGTCTGTATCTCTTCCTTTGGCCATCTGATTATTCCTGCAGGGTATCTGATTACTGATTACAGTACGTAACTGCTTATTGCCTGGGTCTTGTTCTTGCCATTGAGCTGGCTTCTTAGGACTTGCCATATTTGTTGGAGGTATTTGGCTGTTGCGGGTTTCCCTATTGCCTGCTCCAGGTTGTCATTTGTCTGTGGAATTCCAAGGTACTTGTAAATGTTCTTGCATATATAGGAGGTGACTGATGGTTGCCCCATTCTTGAGGCAGTCTTGTTGATTATTATTTGGCTGAGGGGGTTCAGACCTATGCAGAACAGCCAAGGGGACGGACCGTCTCCTTGGTATATGCCACATCTGATGGACCCTTGTGCAAGTGGCTTGCCTTTGGTTTCCACAGCTTCATTGAGTTACCTATGAAAGCTCTTAGAGTTCTGTTGATATTGTACAGCTCTAAGCATTCAGTGATCCACGTGTGTGGGATTGAGTTATAGGCTTTCTTGTAATCAATCCAGGATGTGCACAGGTTAGTGTGTCATTACCTGCAATCTTGAGCGACTGTTTTGTCAACCAGGAGTTGGTGTTTGGCTCCTCTGGAATCTCTACCAATGCCCTTCTGTGCGTTGCTCATGAATTGATCCATGTGCTGATGTATTTTGGTTGCAATGATGCTTCCGACATGAGCTTCCATGTTGTGGAGCGACAGGTCATTGGCCGGTAGTTGGATGGGACTGCACCCTTTGAGAGATTCTTCTGGGTCAGGATGGTCCACCCTTCTGTTAGCCATTCAGGGTGAGTACCATCTCTTAGCAGCTGAATTTTTTGTGCTGCCAGGTGCTCATGGAGTACAGTGATTTTCTTAAGCCAGTAGGCATGTATCATGTCAGGGCCCGGTGCTGTCTAGTTTTTCATACCTCAAGCTCTTTCTTGGATGTCTGCCTCTGTGATGTTTACTGGATTCTGTTCAGGGAGGTAACTGTGTTCTTTTCTCAGACAGACCAGCCATTGAGCATTGCTGTTATGTGCTGTCTCTTTCTCCCATATTTTTTTCCAGTATTGTTCAGTTTCCAGCCTTGGTGGGTCTACTCTGCTGTTTTGACCCTGCCACTTAGCGCACACTTTTCAGGTTGAGTTGCATACAGCCTGTTTATCCGTCTGACTTCGTTGTCTCTTGTGTACCTCTTTTGGTGGCTGCTCAAGGCCAGGAGCCTTTGTTTGGCAGTTTCCAGTGCTTTAGGTATGGACATCTGGCTGGATCTCTTTGGCACTTGCTTTTTCATTGCACCTCTTTAGAACTCTGTCATCTGACTCACTTCCGTCCAAGCTGTCTTGATCTTAGCCTCCAATTGTTGCTTCCATCGTGGGTATTGTTTCCTCTCATGGTTGCTTTTATAGCCAAACATTTCAGGGATTACTGCTGCTGAAGTGTAAACCAGTTCATTGGTTTCTGTGATCGTTGTGGTAGGAATAGCCCACAATTCACAGTTTCCAGGAGACGTTCAGGTGGTACTTCACTCAAGCATTGTAGTTGGTTTCGGGGTTGCCTGGTGTTCATTAGAACACATGACATGACCTTGTCTTTCAGGTCGGTTGCTGCCTCCCTCAGCGTAACAGTGGGGCTGTGTTCAAGTTCTGGTTGGAAGTGTGGTATATCGTCCTCGCTGACCTGATGCTGTGATTCTCCCTGTAGTGTTACAATTGTGTTGTATTTCATCAATCTCTAGTTGTGATAGCAGCTGCCGTTTGAGGATGTTAGAACATTGAGCTACTAGTTGTTTGTCAGTTAGATTTGATTGTGGATTCCGAAGCATCCATTCACTTCTAATTCTCTGCAAATAACAGTAATTCTCAAGAAGTCTTGTGAATTTGTTTTTCTGTGGTTCTAATTATTTTAGCAATATTCTCTTTCAATTTTTAAAAATATTTTAATAATCCATCACCATTAACATTTATCCACAGAGAAAACTCACAGAGGATGATCCTGGCTTATGATTTTTACACCAACATCAAAGTGAAGTGTTCACCTGCTTTCCACTAACAGGTGTCAACATGAGATAAGTGTCAAGAAATAATCTTTATTCTACACGTCAGCGTCTGTTGTCGCAGCTTTCTGTCTTCTCTCCCTATTTCTCCTGTGTAGGTTTTTCTCAGGGTGCTCTGACGTCTCTGTTTCAAAACTGTTGTATTCTGTATACGGTATACTGTATGTATGCCATACAGTATTCCTGTACTATCTGGAAGAGATATACTGGAAAGTCATGTGAAAATATACAATCATTCATCCAGCTCTTATGCAACTGTAAAAAAGAAGTTGCTGCATTTGGGATTTCTGCTTTATTCTGAAACAGGATGCCTCCTTAAATGTGCAAAAAAAAATCTAAAATTTTTGTTTTTAATCTTAAATCACAAAATCGATCACAGACTTCCTCTTATATTTCGTGCAATAAATTAGGCGTTTTGAACACTTCCTCTCTCAGACGAATATGATTTTTACCTGCATGTGAGGACCTAGAGAATAGTTCAGTGGTGAGGAGTTTAAATTTTTTATTAGAAGTATGGATGGCTCCATGAAACCTGGTTACCAAGCAACTGCTTCTCCTCCTCCCCGTGAGTGGCTTTGTTGGGTTGGGATTCCAACACAAATGTCATCACACTCTTTTCTTCTACGGCATGTCATTCATTGTGTCTGTTCTGATGAATTAATGGAAAACCAAAGTGCTTTTGATTAAAAAAAAAAAAAAAAAGTCTAAGTTCTGCTTCCTGTGGGACAAATCCTGAAGTCAGTCTATCAATTTCAGCCTGATGTGCCGAGGAGGGTAAGCCCTTCAGGAGACACTGTGTGTTTTATAGGAGAAGCTTAGACTTTAAATTAGAATGCTTTGGTACTCCAACCTGCTGCCAGTCACATTGGCAGTCACATAACTAGTCTAAGTGGAAAAAAGGATGCTTATGCAAAGCTTTTTCCCCCCTACTGTCCCTGTCAGGCAGCTTTTAAATTTCCTTATCGAATAGGAGCTGGCATTGCACCTTGCTTCAGTGTTTTCTCTGCAGGACAGGCCAGGAGGGTAAATGACAGGAGGATGACAGCAGTCAAAGTGGCGCTGTCAGTGAAAGTCTTCTGCATTTCAGTTTGTATAGAAGACATAGTCAGATTTGAGCTTTATTGGTTTTATAAACAACGCTGTATGACTGTTTGATCTTCATGGAGCAGAGACATTTGATCTGACAGACAGTGCTGATGGTGAAGCAATGATCAGACTCTTTGGTTTTTAATTCAATTGTCTGCAAGCATCAGTGAACACTTCACCATATTGAAATACCATTTAAAATGTGTTACGTCACCTTTCAAATAATGAATGATTGCTAGAAGAATAATTCTTTCAGTCTCAGATTGATTTAACTAGTTTATTTATGAATGCTGCTGATGCTTTTACATCAAGAACGGGATTTAAAGGGTTAAGACAGCTTTTGCCCTAGTTTCATGCACTCGTACAGGGGTAGACTCATATGGTTTAAACAAATTTTTTTGTACATTTGTCCTTCATCATCAGAAAAATGCTGTAAGAATATGTTAAAATCACCAAAAAAAACCCATTTTCATCCGTTTTTTAGGACTCGTGGCCTTGAACACACAACTAATCAATGGTGTTCACACATCTTACAAATATCACAAAATTTGCTCCAGGCTTTTTCTTTCAGAGCTCTATTCTATGAAAGACTTTGTGTCATAGAATTCCAGTCGGGCACAAGCTGCTATTATTACACTTAACACTTCCTTAAAATATGAAGGATCCCTCTACTAAATTCAAGTCCGTGATTGGTCAAAGTTTAACCTAGTTAAACTTCCAGTACGTGTTCAATGGTTTCCCGTTTTGGAAATACAGCCGGAAAACTGACATAAAAATGTGTGTAGCTACATGTGAATGCAAAAGTTTTGAAGGCGGAAACCCGAAATGTGCACATGCGTGTTATTCTAGACTTTTTATTGGAAGAGGCCAGTGGAACACTATGAACATTTTCTTTTTTAAGGGTTTACCAAAAAGCCTAAGACCTTGATATTTCATCCAGGCCGCATGTGTGCCGCGTACAGATTTGCCCATTTTTGTCTCGCAGAGACAGAATGTGTGTCTATTTGCGTCCTGCTCCATCTCTACTGCCGTTACTAACCTATTTGTTTGGCTCATAGCACAAACTTTAGTGTTGTATGTGTTTGTCTGTGTCATTTTAAACTTCCAGACCCTAATTGGTCAGAACAGATTTTTTTTTCTGGATTCTTCAATTTACAGTGAGTTTTCCTCTCCATTGTCGCTTTTTGCTTGCTCAGTAAGGGGATTAGGCCTGACTACCTTTAATTTAATCTATTGTTGACATGATTGGTCACTAATAATAAATTGGATCTAACGTTTGTTTTTTTTTTTTTTTTTGTCTTTTGTGTAGCGAGACGACCTCAGAGGTGGATTAGTTCTTTATAAATAAATTGAACTGAGTTTTTGAAATGACGTCAGATTATATAAAGTTAGATCAAAAATGTGTGCCCTGCATTATGATCGGTGACACGAAGAGACGGAGACGAGTGGATCCATATGCAACTTGTTTAATCATTTGGAGCATGAGCAAGACATAGACATTGTGGAAAAAAAGATGTTAGCTTCACCTAAAATCAAATGAATGGATGGATAGTTTTTTGTTACATTTGTGACGTTATTAATAAGCTTGTTTGAAATATTAAACCTGTGAGTTTACAGTTCAGCAAAGTGAAGCCAAATAAACACAAGAAATCATACTGTTCTCACAGTGACACAAAGTCATCCATTTTATTCTCAGTCTGGCCCCATGTGCGTGTGAGCATTTTGGCAAATTAGCTTTTATTTAAGAAGCGAACAGGGAAGGTCATCATGAACATGTGGCTCACAGCAGCTGCAATTAGCTGCTTTCTACCTCCCAACGTGCAGAGTGGAGTTTCCAGCTCAGATGCAGGGGTTTTTCAGAGCCAACCCATGCAGGGAGCTAACCAGCTGTCCTGTAAATGGTCTTTTTTAACATGTCTCACTGTAAAACACTTTCTGTTTAATCTTTTCTTAATGAGCAGCAGTGACCTGATTACTGACAGGATTGTCCCAAAGCTCCAAATGAACACAGTAAAATGGATCCTTTGGGGAGTTTTCTGTTTCCCGAACACTTGAGGGCAGCAGAATCAGCTGTGATATTTTAATTTTATTTTTCTAGATTTTATTTTTCTTGTTTAGCTTTTGGGGGGGCTGCATGGTGGCGTAGTAGTTAGCGCTCTCGAATCACAGCCCCTGAGGGCCTTCTTGCTGTAAAGGGGACCTAAAACAGCATCACCAATGGGGACCTTTCTGTGTGGAGTTTGCATGTTCTCCCCGTGCATGCGTGGGTTTTCTCAGGGGACTCCAGCTTCCTCCCACCATCCAAAAACATGCTTCATAGGTTAATTGGTCACTCTAAATTGTCCCTAGGTGTGGATTTTAGTGAGTATGAGTGTGTGTTTGTGGCTCTGCGACAGACTGGCGACCTGCCCAGGGGTGTACCCTGCCTTTGCCCATGAGTGGCCGGGTTAGGCTCCGGCCTGTGGATCCGGAGCCAGGGCTGTGGAGCTTGGTCTGTCCCCAAAAGGAACAAAAACGAGTTCAGAAAATGGAAAAGAAAAGTTTAGCTTTGAAAGCCTAAAAAATAAAGAGTGAGAGTAGGTGAAAACCATGTAACAGATGAGAAGAGTTTATGGCACCTTAATTTGTTGCTTGTTCTTTGAACTTTCCACCTCACAGGACCACACTCTTCTGTAATCTGTACAACATTTTCCAAATTTTCAGCACTTTGGGAGAATAACATCCAAACTCTTTCCTAACCCTAACCCTCTCCTGAGAGCTTGAAGTTTCATCGTGAACAAAGATTGGCTAGTAAGGGAAAAATTACATGAGAAAATGAGCAACACTTTTTGAAAATCAAGCTTCTAAAATTGTAAAAAATTAAATTCTTAAATTGTTAAAACTTTAAATCTTGTATCACTTAGAAAACTAAATATATTTCGTGATTAAAGAAATAATTAAATAATAATGATAAAGAATAATTGCTGGGAGCAATGTTGAAAATTAGAATAGGATGCTGTGAATCAGTGGCTGCCAATTAGACAGTCAGAGATTCAGATCCTTGGCTTGACACACATATTCTTGGAAAGAACATTTAATTTGACATTGCCTTCAACTGAATCTTCTCAGATCTTTCAGGTTTCGTTACACATCAACTGCTATCTAATTGGTTTATCAACATTTCTTGTTTTTGTTCATGTTGCAAACAAGGTCTGGTGTTTTTGTAAAACTTGCTAACGCAGCTAAAGTGTAGTGGCGGTGGACTTTTTTTTCTACAAGTTACTAACAAGGTTGGGAGCGCAGTCACAGTAATATTTGTTTTAGCTGTATCAGTCTTGTTTTTTATGTGTTGCAAACATGTTTACAAGTTACAACCCCAACGCAGCAAACACTTATACATATATACACACATATTTACTGCAGAAAATACAGCATGTTTATGCGTGTGGTAACCAGCATAGTGGTTACTTGGTAATCTTTGTTTGCTCCACGTCTTACCCTTAAGACATTTCTCCACTGTGAGCTTCATTGAAATCCACATGCTGTCTATAATTTACTGAGGTTTTAGGTGGAACAGATAGTTTTTTAAAAATTATTATTATTTGGATTAAAGTTGAATTCACAACTGCGGTGCGGGAAAAAACAAATCAATATAAGACTGTAGATTTTTTTCAGATCATTCCAATCCAGCAAATAACCCTACCATTTCTTTAATGCTGGTTTAATTAAACACATTTGTAACTATGGCATTTAAAGCACAGAGAGGGAAGTGAGGAGATGAAAGGTCTAAAGTGAGGAAGCCCAGGATAAACAAAACAAATAACCCCTCCCCCTCCCAAAAAAAGAAAATTGGACATTTTCAAAGTTTAATTACAATAAAACGCAAATTACAGTAAAATGCAAAAGGGCACTAATAAAATGACAGAACATCTTCAACGTTCATGAAAAGCAACAAAATCTACATCTTGCATTAAATGAAAAGTACAGCAACCTGATATTGTGGCTTTTAGGAAAGGCCTTACATTTGGTAGCAAGTCAATGCCACAGCAGACACTGCATTCATTAGAAAAGTGAGCCTGCCTGCCAGAAGAATACAGCAGCTGAAATGGGTCACACACTGAAAACATTGGAGCATCACAGACAACAAAAGGTGATGCCAGCAACGAATGGGACCAAACTCACGGATGTATCAGACTTTTGAAACAACACAGATGAGACTTACAAATAAATAGGTAGTTTCTCTTCACACTTACCCTCTAACATTACACAATCAAATGGTTGGAGAAGGGGAAGTTGTGGGTCTCAGGTTGTGATGAGGCTGAAATTCTGCAGACGTCTGGTAATTCTTCAGGCCTGTGTTGGGCTCGGTCTTTCCGCTCTGATGCGTCCACAGCATTGTGGCTTGTCTTGTGCTGAAGAACGGGTTTCTGAAAAAGCAATGCGTCTAAGAAAAGCCTTATTTCTCAGAGTCTGCAGTTTCATACCTGAGACTAAATGTTCACTGCGTGAACAGAGGAATGCCTAATTTCCCTTCTCTAATGTTTTTCTCCTTTTTTTCCTCTGTCTGCCTCCTCTCTGATCTGTATTGGTGCTCTTTTGGCCCACATTATTAGGAGTGCCTTGTCTGCCACAAACACTCCATGGTAACAATGTGTTTTCTGCTCATCACGCTGCATGCAAGGAGGATAAGAATGGGTCATGGTCCCTCTCTCAACCGCCACACCTTTTTGTGCAGATGTGGCACCATAATTTCTGGACTCCAAAAAGAATAACTTAAAGAACCCCTCTGATCACCTTTTGATCTGTTTAAAAGCATTTTCTTAGTGATCTTTTAATTATGATGATGCAGTTTTTAGCCAAAATCAAAAACCTGTGTTGTTTTCTGAAGCCTAGTTTAGCAGAGTGGCAGGAATTCACTAGAAATTCACCTCTAAGTTGAAGGTGGGGCCGTTGGTGTGGCGCAACTCCGCCCCCCTTCCTGTCAACAATCAGTGAGAGCTCTCACGCTAGTTTACAGCCCCTCACTCCCCCAAATTATCATTACAGATGCAACTAAAATGGCTCAGACAAGGAAAACAAAGACGTACATTCTCATGCAGCTACACGTGGATCCATCAGCATGGAGATGAGAGAGGAGCTTGTGGCCTTTTTAGCATAGTTTCTACATCACAGATAACTCTTTTTCCAAATGTCATTTTTGCATCTCCTCCCGATTCGCACAATTTGAATAAAGACATAGTCAGCAATTCAGTTTAAAGCCAGATTTTTAACATTTATATGTTCTTCATCATCAGAAAACATGCCACAAGGAATTGTTGAAAGCACCCAAAACACAATTTTTATTAGAGTGGGTCTTTAAGAATCAAAACCTGGAGGTCTTCATCATCAGCTAGGCAAATGCAGACCAGGCCTTCTGATGGCCAGTTTGGCTTTCAAATTTGTTTCAATCAGTTGCAAAACTGTGCATTAAATTAAAGGAATCCCCACCTCTTCCAGGAGGGTAAATCTGTGCCTCAGTCTTCCAGCTACCCTGACCTGTAAGAGACCCAACATGAAAGCTCTGTACTAATGAGAGCATTTTTGTGAAGAGCCCACCTTCTGATGCGAGCCTACAGAGTGCCTCTTTGTAGACATATAGCCAAAAAAAAAAAAAAAGCTGTAAAGCTGAATGGAGATAAATGACCACCATCTTCTAGCTCTGTGCAGGCATTCACATTAGAAGTGTTCTCGCGCTTTTCTCATGAAGGAAGGAGGAGAAAGAGAAGGAGGCGGGGAAGAGGGAGGAGTGCAATTTACCAATACTTGGCTGAGTTCTGACGCCAATACCGAAATGATGTAATAGACGGAGGGAGGGGGAAACGAGAGCAGTGAGGGAGAGAAACAGAGACGACCAGGAGCTCTGAGAGTCTCCTCAGCTTCGGAGAGCCTGACAGGAAGCAAGTCCCCGGCGGGGATCCCGACAGAGGTAGGCGTGTTTTTTTTTCTTCTTCTTTCTCTGTGCCTGCAAACACAGAGGAAAGAAGACGAATCTGAGGTGTAATTAAACAAACGTTGTGGTCACGTTTTGTGAGAGCTGTAAGACAGGGTGCAGCGTTTTGAGATTCAAAACACAGTAGAAGACCAGGTAAAAGTGGCCACAATCTGCACAGTGATGACTGGATGACGTCAGGAGCAGAGCTAATGAGCTGTTTCGGCTTCTTTGTGCCCGCAGAGCAACTTTGAGTCCCATCGCGGCGGAGCGTTTTCAGCACCTCGGACAGCGCGGCGCCGCTGCACGCCTGGCTCTGCCCGGAAGCGCGCCCAGAGCCCGGCGGCGCGCAGGAAATGTGCGCTCCTGCCAGCGTCGCAATGAGCTCGAGTGTGTCCACTGCATAGTAACAGCAGAGAATGTCCTTGACAACTGTGTGCACAGAGTTGTAATGAGCATGACTGCTGCGCAGGACACAGAGCAAGCGGGGGGCGGCTCAGCAGCCACTCAGGACTGAGACCCTTTTCCTTTTGACCACGCATAAAGTGTCTTTGCCAACTCCAGTAAACTTGAAGTGTGTCTGCGCCGCCATGGGGATTAGCCACCTTTTGCTGCTGCTCATCTATCTGGATCCGCTGTGCGTTCTGAGCGCCGCGACGGGGGGCAAGAAACCTAAACAAGCCCCCAGGAAGGCTCCCAAAGCCACCGCGGTGCCTACTGTCACCACGCAGAAGCCCCCGCAGCCCGCGCCCCCCAGCAACCACGACACCTGCCTGGGCTACTACGACGTGAGCGGCCAGTACGACAAGAAGTTCGAATGCAACAACACGGACCACCGGTACTGTTGCGGGACGTGCTACCTGCGCTTCTGCTGCGAGTACAAGAAGGACCGGCTGGACCAAAAGTCTTGCAACAACTACATCACCCCCCCATGGGTGCAGACGGCCGCCCCGTCGCCCATCCCGACCGAGGTCTACGACCCGAGCATGGACCAGACCAACACCGCGGTCTACATCACCTGCGGGATCATAGCCTTCATCATCGTGCTCGGAGTGTCCGTGAAAGTGGCTTATGACAAAGCCACGGAGCCCCCGCAAGAGATGAACATTCACAGGTGGGTGCAGCTGCAGGTGCACCGCCTCATTCCACCCGTCTTTCAGTCATTCTGGGGGGGGGGGGGGGGGGGGCTCTTTGCACAAAAAAGCGAGGCAAATGCAGACAGACAATGAGACAGTAAGGTCAAAGAAAAAGGCTGGGGTGTTATTCTGCGCTCATTTCTCCCTTCTGCACTGCAAAAACAGACCCCGTAGAGATAAATCAAAATATCTTAAAAATATCAGAGATTCTCTTCAAGTAAATAGAAAAAAAAAAAACTGTCAATGTGTTATTGGGAAAGGAAAAAAAATCAAATTACACCCCCACACAACACACACACATTATATATATGGAAAGAGAGAGAGAAAAAAAAAAGGGGGGGGGGGGGGGG
>BSAI01000012.1:320308-352513 GCA_036245035.1 Adrianichthys oophorus
AAGGGGGGGGGGGGGGGGTAGAAGTTGCTTTAAGTTTTCTTGTCTCTCTGCACTGCAAAAACAGTCCCCATAGATGTAACTTAAAAAATCTTAAAATTAAAACTACAAATAATAATAATAATACATCTTCCAATAAGCAAAGTAATCTTCCAATGAAGTATGAAAAAAAGTCAAAGAAAAAAGGGGGGGGGGGGGGTTATAAAGCAAAGAAAAAATATGCCAATAGGGTAAAAAAAATCAAAGAAAATCTTTTGTGGTGGGGGTTGGTGTAACAGTGTGTTACAGTCTGCCATTTTCCGCTTAACTCCGGAGAACCCAACAACATTTTTCTGCATACATTTTAAGTTAATAAACAAATTTTGTTTTTGTTTGTTTATTTTGGGAAGCAGCAATTAGCAGTAGCCCCCCCCCCAATAAATAAATAAATAAATAGATAAAACAACAGAAGGCCAAATTTGACCCCCCAATTTTAAAAGCTCTTTTGGAGGAAAAACTGCACTGCAAAACCGTGCCCTGTAGAAATGTGGCAAAGATGCTTAAAAATAAAAAAAGGGTTTGAAAACAGAAGTCTACCAATCGGGTGAGTAAAATGGTCTTACCACGTTTTCTTATATTAGGAAGAAAAAAAAAAAACTAGTCACTAAGACGTTTTTTTTCACAAATTATTTTGATATTTAAAAACTTTGTAGATAAGATTTTTTTTCTTTTAAGAGAGAAAAAGATATTTTTTCTTGAGAAAAAAAGCTAATTTCACTTCCTTAAAATTCCGTTTTTTTAGTATGGTGTTTAAATCTTAATTTCTGACAGATTTTGCAGTGATCTGCTTTGATGGATAACAGCCCTCAAGGTCAAAACAATAAAAAAACTGATATGAGTTGAAAGGGCCGCTTCAGTGACTTGAGTTGGCTGATCCAGTGGTGTACTCTAAAACTACTCTAGAGAGTATACTCTGACTTCCCTCCATGCCTCATGCTCTCGCCTTCCTGGAGAAACGTCTTACCTGCAATAGCCCTGCCAGAGAAGCAGCTCTAACGTCCATACCCAGAATGTTCATCGATGTACTTAGAGTGTGTTGATCAGCATTTGGTAAACGGATATGTATTGTTTAAACATAAATATGCTGCAAGAAACACAAGAGGTCTTCAAGTCAAAAGTTTGAATTTAATAATCATCATGGGTTCCCAGACTTTTCAAATCGCAACCCCCTACTAATTGTCTACAACTGCACAATGCAACAGCCTTTACATCTTTAAAGCAATTCAATTGAGGTAATCACTGACGGAGGGGTGGGGGGGTGATGCACCGCCTTCCCCTAACCTCTGAATGGAGCTCCTGTCAGTCAGAGCCGCTGTTTAAGAAACTTTGAACGACAAGAGCAAATCAAAATGTAAGACTTCTGAAAAATGTTCCCCCAAATTACATTCATTGAATGCCTTTAAGACTTTTAAAGACCACGGGAACCCTGTTGAAAAGCAAAACACTTGCTAGCTAGCTAACGATGCCATCCTTAGCTTAGCTGCGGTAACACAATCTATTACATCTAGATGTTAGCCAGCACTATCCATCACCCCTCCAAATATTTTAAACACATAAAAGAAGACCATAACTTCCATGTTAAACTGAAGTCGACTGTCTCCCTCGTGTCTCGTGAGGTGCTCTGTGCACATCTGATTAAAATATGACAGTGATGGCCCATAACAGGCACATTGGGCCTTCTGTCAGATGTTTCCTTGTCTGGCTGTTTTACTCCTCATTATTTTACCCTGTTATGTTTATTTCTTTCTTCACCATGAGTGAGGGGAGGACGACTCCCTTGTGATGTAAAATGTTCTGTCCTCTTGCATTAAAGACTGAGTTCACTATCACTGATCTCCTTGCCCCCCTACTCGTAGCGAGTCCACAATATTATCAAACATGTACTTACATTTCTCATTGAAAAAAAACAAAAAAAAAAAAAAACAACAACTGATGCATTGTGCATTTTCAGTGAGTATACAAAACTTTGAGAATTTTTCTAGTGGGTACACGGCGCAAAGCTGTGAATCACATATGCTGATCGGTGAACCCAGATTGTCAGTCCATGAGTCGATCCAGTGAAGGCAGCCAGAAACGTCACCCCCCCTACCCCAACAGCACACAGCTGCTTGGTGAGCTCTGGTGGGGATTTTGACAGGAACTCTTCCTGTACATAAGTGCATGGTGTGGTCACACAGCGGCGAGCGAATGCTGACTCGCATTATGTTTTTTTCTCCTCAGCATTGAATGGTTTTATTTTTATGGGATGCATTATTCAACACTGGAGCAATCTTAAGACTGTGAATAATG
The DNA here is from genome assembly GCA_036245035.1 of Adrianichthys oophorus. Classification (NCBI taxonomy): domain Eukaryota; kingdom Metazoa; phylum Chordata; class Actinopteri; order Beloniformes; family Adrianichthyidae; genus Adrianichthys; species Adrianichthys oophorus. Next base: position 322,634 of record BSAI01000012.1, read on the forward strand.
GATGGTGTTAACGGATGATGTGCACGCTCCACTGCACATTCAATAAGGAACAGGAAAAGACGGGCGGGCGTGGAGGTAGAATATGAATATAAAAGCAAAGGTTACCCTGCTCATGCATTTGTCTTACAAAAGCTCAGATGCAGCGCAGTGAGAGTAATTTGATTTCCTCTTTCGGAGGGGAAGCCAGAATAATCAAACAAACATCTTTTTTCAGCTTTCTTTCATCATCATTGCCCCCGCCCCTCCCCCTGGAGGGCTGCAGCCTTCCATATGCACCTGGTGCGGCCTGAAAAACATTCAAACTCAACCCAATTAGGCAAGCTGCTCACACATCCAAAGCTGTTTCTCTTGCAAATAAGCAGTCGCATTCCCAGATGTGAAAAGTTCGGTTCTGAAAAACCCAAACCATCCTTGACTGCTCAAGGGTCCCCCTTCCAGTCTGCACACAAAAATGCATCCTGTTGCAGTGTTTAACACTTGTCTTTGTATTTCTTTTCTGTGTCGTTTTTGTTCCAGAGCCCTTGCAGACATTCTGAGGCAGCAGGGGCCCATTCCCATTTCACAATATGACTGCGAGAACTTTGCAGCGATGAATGGCTCACCCAAAGACAACACGCCAGTCAGATCCTCGTCTAAGAACCACTACACACCCGTCCACTCTTCCAAATCCAACCACGGTAAGGGCGCCTATTCTGGCACAGCATGGTAAGAGCTTCAGAGGCTGGTTTTTGGCCACTAACTGCAGATCTGATGCGATCGGACATTCAGTGGTATCAGTTTCAAGTGTCACTCTGATCATCTTTTGATCAAAGCATTCTCTGTGGTCGTTTAATGATGGTTATGCTGTTTTTGGTAAAGATTTTCAATTCAATTCAATTTTATTTATATAGCCCAATATCACAGCCATAGTCGTCTCATTGGACTGATTATCAATATATTGCAAGAAGCAAAAAAATTATTAAACATGTAAAAGTAGACAATAGAGATAGATAAAACATAGAAGATAAAAACATAAGTTCTGCAGAGCAGCAGGAGTTCATTAGAAATTCCACACTGCGTAAGTAAGCCAGCCCCCTTCCCATCATCCATCTGTTTACGTGCTCTCTTGCTACATTACTCACAAACCCAATCTAACATTAGCGTTGCAACAAAAATGGACAGAAATGTTGGCGCTATCCAGCCTTATAGCTTTGATCCACTTGCTGGTTCAGACGAAGAAAACAAAGATGTACGTGGATGAATGGAGTGGAGCAAAGAGCTTGTGGCTTGCCGTAGTAACTTTTACGTTGGACTTACAAGGTTTTTCCAACAGCATTTTTGCGTCTGCTCCTGATTCACCACAATTTAGAAAAGAAACACTCAGAAATGCAATTTAAAGAATAATTTTCCTCATATATGTCCTCCAATATCAGAAAAAAAGCCACAAGTACTGCAAAAAAAGCATTTTCTTCAGAGTGGGTCCTAAACCCTCTTAAACCCTCTAAACAGTATGATGTAATGCTTCTTGTATACCCACCATCTCTACAGAACTTTCCTAATAAACAGCTCCCGTTGCGCTCACCTTTTCTGTTGTATAGTCTCCAGAGTAACATCCTGTAATCATCCCATTTGGGCAAAAGAGCAACAAGAAGGCAGAGTGACAGTGGAGAAAAAAAAAGAGGGGCCCTTTAGCAGGGATAATTACAGGCTGGCAGGATCACACGGCCTGCAGACTCTGACAGGCTGGATGTGACGACCTCACACTAAGTCAGGGGATGAATCAGTCCTAGAATGCATGGCATGATTTAACCTGGCAATTCTGAGAGCAGACAGGGGAGCGTAAATCGCTGAAATGGCCTGAAAAGTGCGTGTCGGAGGAGCAGGAGGCCCTTGCATGCAGGTTCTCAGGCGGGGTAGTTGTTATCAGATGGAGAGAGACAAAGACAGTCAGGGAGAGAAACACAGATGGAAAATAATGAGATATTACAAAGAAGCTGCTGAGATGGAAGGAGAAATGCGTCAGGCCTTGTGTGCAATCTGACAAAATATACCGAGAGTTGAAGGTGTGGGTTTCTGCAGCTGCCGTTGTGATTAGTTTTCAACTTTAAATTTGCCCCTCTTGCTTTCCACACATCAAAAAATGAAAGCCTGGATGTGGAAATGTTAGAAGAAAAGCATCAAGCTGCAGTCTGTGTTCCTCAATGTGACTGAATACGCAGCATGTCCTACAGGTTCACAGTTTTTGTGTCCTGTAATTGTTCGATTGGTAGGATTTAGTTCCAGATGACTTTGGAGGTGCACGCTTCAAAGCTTCTGAGCTGAGTGTGAGTCATCCTGCATTCTGCACCATGAGGCTTTCACACATTCTCAGATGCAGTGAGACATGACTACAAGAAGTTCTCTGGGTGGTTCTAGAATTGACCTAACCTTCTGACTACTGGAGAAGAAGAATCTTGTGAGGTCAAAAACAGTTTGCATCCACTAAAAACTACAATTCCCAGAGCCCCACCCCTTCACATGTGGGATCATTAAAAAGCCCTGGATGTCTTCTCTAGACACCTAAAAGAGTTTATTCAGTAGTATACAGTGGTTTGGAGATGCTCAGGTTTAGACATGTCCTGTATAGAAGTCAAAATTGCATTGCTGGTAGAGGGTTAGAATGTATTGTTTAAGCCTTTAACACCGGAGATGTGGCCGGTGACATCTACATAACATACGCTCTTTAACATACTGAAAGTTTTGGACTGTTTACGTGATTAACGGGAATGGCTGATTGTACAAACACTTCCCTACAGTAAAGTGTTGTATACCAGCACCAGGCTTTCATTTACCCGCCGGAATGACATTGATCGTGTCAACAGTTGAAGAGTCGTGGTAGCTGAACGAATGTCGACACTGGAGCTAAATCTCTGATGTAAAACTTTGGAGACGCCGGGTATGTGACGTGTGTTCAAAAACCTACGTTTATCACCAGGCATGCATTCTTGAACATGTGTTTAGCCCACGAGGTTCACACTGGACAAGCAAAATTCAAATGTAATTTATTTTTAAAGCACTTTTCAGATAAAAACACACCTCAAAGTGCTGTACAGTTCAATAAAAACAATGAGAATGAAAACCCTGAACACGCTGTCAGCCATGCCCTCCTGTCGCCTACAATTCTGACCAAAGAAGCCCGAGCCCCCCCCCCCCCCAGCTCAATCCCTCCAGTCAGTAGAGACCAGAGCAAGGAAGCCATGCGGCATGCAGGGCCACGACCCCCGGGCCCAAAAACAGACATCCCAGCCAGAAGTCAGAGGACACCAGTTAAAATAAAAGCAATGAGCTAGTCAAAATAAAATAAGTTAATAATAATATTTATAGAGGGAAGCAGGGAGGGGCTTCTTCTTCTATTTGTTCTACTGTTTACTAGCGCATGTCCCCCCACCTACAGTTGGAAGAGGGCTGGTGGGAAAGCTTGAAGGTGGTGCAAACCGTGTGTATCTTGCTCCAGGCTTTTTCTTTCACAGTTCTATTCTGATATACAGTAAATAAGATTTAATGCCATATAAATGTATTTAATAATAATGCACAAACCGCAATTATGAAATTCTCGTTCATGATCAATTTCCAAACGGTTGGCACTTCCGTGTATTGAAAAGGATGCTACCAATACGTCACTACCAAATCTGATTACCTGATTGGTCAAAGTTCAAACTGGTTTAACTTGTAATGCAAATTCAATATCTACATTTTTTACATGTAGAGCCAGAAAACCTTTTTAGAAGCTTGCGTGAAGGTGAGAGTTTTGAGTGCAGACGCCCAAAGTGTGCATTTACATAAACCTTTGATTGAAGTGGCCGCGGGGCTGCACGGTGGCGCAGTGGTTAGCGCTCCTGCCTCACAGCAAGAAGGTTCCCGGTTCAAGTCCTGGCTGGGGGACCTTTCTGTGTGGAGTTTGCATGTTCTCCCCGTGCATGCGTGGGTTTTCTCCGGGTACTCCGGCTTCCTCCCACCGTCCAAAAACATGCTTCATAGGTTGATTGGTCACTGTAAATTGTCCCTAGGTGTGGATGTGAGTGTGTGTGGGTGTGTGATTGTGGCCCCTGCGACAGAATGGCGACCAGTCCAGGGGTGTACCCTGCCTTCACCCATGTGTAGCCGGGTTAGGCTCCGGCAACCCCGTGACCCCGAAAGGGATAAAGCGGATTGGAAAATGAATGAATGAATGAATGAATGAAGTGGCCGCGAGGGTGATCTGAACACAGCTTTAAAGGGTTAAGATGCTTCCAATTCGCCTTATTTCATCAGATCTTCATACAACTATAGTCTGACCAATAAAAGCCAACAAGGCAAGTCTGCTACTTCTGTTCTTAATTGTTCTCTACTCTCAAATTTGAGCAACTCATTGAAGGATTGATTCTATCACCTGCAGCAACAATAGAACAGTCTAAAGTTGAAATATTTTGTCAACATGAGGCAACAGAGAACTATGAGGTCAAATCAGGATCAGTTTAAAGTGTTACCAAATAAAAAATAGTGTTTATTTGTAACAGCAACTGTTTTATATTTTCAGTTTTAGGTTTTTTGTTTGTCTCCCTCTTTTCTTTTCTTTCAGTTCCAACAACAGACAGCTTCTGTTGTCATCCCTCCTCTGACGTTTCAAACTTTGGTAGAGCATTATTGCTACTGTGTGCCACATCAGACTCCACCACTGCCTCTTTGGAGAGAAAATGACATCACCATAACCTCTGTCACCTGATGTCAATCATGGACACAGAGCCTAATTTTAAGGCAACGTAAAATTAGGCTCAACGCTGAAAATGCAAAGTCGGAGTGAAGAGTGAGAGAAATAGGAAAACAAAAATTGAAAACAATTCTCAACAGCAGCTGTTACAAAAAATACTATTGTATTTATTTATTGGTAACAGATTGAAGTTTACCTTCTTTTAATCATGGTTTCAGTATTTCTTGAAATGAAAATTTGAGTTTTATTCCAATATAATTTTACTTTTTTTACTAAAATGTTCAATATTTCTCTTGATTTCAAAAGGCGAACTTTTAAATAAAAAAGTTTCATTCTCTTCAAGCTGATCCCGATTTGACCCCATAGAGAGCAGCGAACTAAACCAGGACACTTCCAAACCGGGAAACGGGCGTCTGCTTTGGCCTCAGGGGGTGACAGAAAAGAGACAAACAAACACACACACACACACGTGTTGTAGAACAACAACTGCATTCTCATGTGTGAAGGAGAGGGTAAGGAAAAGGTAGACTCACTGACCACTTCCAGTGAAATGATCCTGAACCCAACATGATGGTTGAGCTTTTGGGATTGGAGAATATACAAGAAGATATAATGGGCACACTTTCATGAGGATTTTTCAGAATAAAATGGAAAATGGCTTTTTTTCATCTTTTCTAAGCTGTAATTAGCAGACTGAGCTTCTGTTGGGGCTTTCTGATTGTTTTCCATGCATCTGTATCTCTAAGGTATCCCTGAAGGCAAACGTTTTTCAGATGAATGATCAGAGAGACATCAGCTGCTTCGAAAAGTCACCGTGTGTAAAATGAGACTGTTGTTGACGTGTGCAGGCCGAGGCAGACCTGCAGACTGCATGCCGTTGCTGGACACTACTGTTCTGTAGCGGTCACTGCACGGTTGCTTCTGAATAAAACATGCTGCATGTTTGCAGCCTTTTGTTCTAAACTCCTCCTGTTTCTGCAAGTTTGCACATGTGCATCTGTCACTCACTTTGCTGCGACCTGCATTTTTGCCTCAAAGGCATGCACATGGATGTGGCAGGCCGCCTGTAGTTTGACCTTGCATGCATTCGCAGTCAGTAGAGGTCGACAGCGTTGGCGTTCCCTGCCTTCTTTTGCCGCTCTGCATGGCAGCCGGCGTTTAGCTCGCTTGCACACAACTGCAGTAAAAAGAAGCCCACTGAGCTCTCTGCAGCCTGCCTACGGGGAGCGCACATGAAAAAATCCTGCACATGAAAGGCAGTGACAGCCAGGATGAAAGCGTGTTTAATGTGTAAATAAATTGGGAGTGCTGTTGTAGAAAAGGTGCATCTAGATGATGCATTTTCTATACTTGTAGAAAATGCATCATCACGTGCTTGTAAATGGGCATTTGGCACAGGCGGGCCTCCGAAGAGGTCTTTGAGATGCTTTGAAATCTGAGACCTCGAGAAAAGCCCGAGAGGAACATCTATGTTTCCTTTCATCCTCATCAAATGAAGAATCACTTATTTGTTTATGTGTTTGTGTACATGGATGCCGAGTGTTTCCTCTGAGAACCTAGCAGACAGTATTTTAGGCAGTGACACCATACCCTTGGTGCATCGCGTACTTCCCTGCACTTTCCAAACATTTTACTTTGTGAACATCCCAACCAGTAGCAAAAGCAGCTCAGACAGCATAATATGATCTGTGCGCAATGGCTGCTATTTTTACTCCAATCCAGTCTGCGTTGTTGTTGGGCTCAGACTCTCTTTTAGGTTGGGGTGTAAACACAGAGCGCCCTGCAGCCACAACATGGAACAGACCTTGAAAAGGAGGACTAGACTATTTTCCAGCGGCTTGCTGTTGGTTAAAGTAAACAATAACCACTCACTGAGTAATGCGCTTTGGCCTGCAGCTCTCTGCAGATGAAGTTGATTTATTTACCGCATACTGCAGGCAAAGATTTGCCTTTTCCTTGTTTTTTTTATTTTAGTTTTTTGAAATGTACTGCTTGCTTACGTCTCTGACATTTTTCTAATGTGCAGAATGATGAAAAATAGTTTGCAGGTTGTGCACAGAGCCGTTCTCTCCTGTCCCAGTTGAACCAACAAAGGGAAAAAAAACAACCCGGCACTGCCAAACAGCAACTCTGAATTCCATTTGGAGTATTGAGGCTGCATTGCTAGTATTGGCTGAATAACTGCACGTCACTGCGGACGCCGAAGCGCCTGCAGGAGGATCCGTATCTGCCTGAGTTCCTACAGTCCTCTGAGGGTTGGAGCAGTCACTTTACTGTATTTGAGATGGGCAAACTCTCCATCTTAAAGGTCAGCTGCCTCAGATGATGAGAGGTCATCATGATGGAATAATATTTGGAGCGATGAAGCTGTTCGGATATGACCTTCATCAAATCTGTGAAAAAGACTCTTATTTTGCATCCATAACTAACCGTAATTAGTGTGACTATTCTCTTGTGCCAAAACGCACTTTTATAATCATGTTGAGTGGGCCATCCAGCCCCACTCCTAGACACACATGCAGTTACAGGTTGAACTTCTGCATTGTGTCGACTGGCCAAATGATCATCACCCCCTTGATATACTTAACATTTGTGTACTGACCGCATCAGCACGTTGAATCACTACGTCCTCCTGAGTGCACGTGTGCTAGACCTCTTAAACACTCAAACTAATTGTTTTCTAGCCTACATCTTCTTATCAGGCCTCATTACGGGCCCTCAGCTCTCCCTCCCAGAGCGCATACGTGCGTTTGGAGGGGTGTGCTCCAGGTGTGCAGGGGAGGCCCATCAGCATCTCGCCGGGGTATAGAGTTAATTATGGCCCAGCGTGTGTTAAGAATTGCTCCACTGCATCACTAATGGGAAGAAAGCAGCGAGTTTAGGCCCTTAAATGCAATCAGGGTCAAATTTGACCCACTTTTGATATTTTTCAGAAAAATGTCAAATTCTTTTATTTTTTCTGACTTTCCAAAAGCAACAACGTTTTTATTTCTTAAGCATGAAAAAATCAGTTTGCAATAGTTCCAACTCTTTAAATGCAGTGCAAACCATTCAAAGTCGACATTGCTCTGTTGGATAACGGTGTTTGAATATGTGAAAAAACACACTGTTTTAGGACAAGTTATTAATAGAATCTAAAAATTGTGTCATTATTTTGATGTATATGATTGTTTGTTCCCTTCAATAAACAAACTATCTATGGTGCACCTTGCCAAAATCCTAAAGTTGATGTGATAGGCTCCAGCAACCAGTGAAGAATCAGGAATTAAATATAAATAAATAATTGTTTGAATCACAAAAGCCCAAGTTCTGAAATGATACAAAAAAGCTTTTTGTGTAAGTTTTGATGCCAACCCATTTAATAAAGACGACTCTCTTCTCCTCTCGACTAATAAGCAAACCTAATGGTACTATAACTATGAGGTATTTTTTTTTTAAATCTGAGGTTTTTTTTACTATTATAAAATGATGAGATTCAATGATTTTGGTCTGGGTCAAATTGGGTTCAGAAGATCCTATATGGGTATGTTGCTACAACGGTATGTGAGGGTTTAAAGACCCACTTTGATCTTCTTTTGATCTATAGTAAAATAGTCCCCAGTGGTCTTTTAATTATGATTTTGCCATTTTTAGCCGAAATCCAAAGACCAGTGTCATTTTCTTGGACATAGTTTCTGCAGAGGGGCAGGAGTTCATTAGGAATTCACCTCTGAGTTGTGGGTGGAACCATTGATGCAGATTGAAGCCCCCCCCAACCCATAGCTAAGATATCTGCTTACGTGCCCTCCCGCTAACTTACAGCCCCTCAAACCTCCAACTTAACATTACCAGTGCAAAAAAAATGGCGAGCAATATTGGATCTGTCTCGCCGTAGTTCTGATCCAGATTCCAGCTCAGACGAGGAAAACAAAGATGTTCATGGATCTATTTGTCTATACGTGGATGCATCAGAATGGAGCAAAGCTCGGAGCTTGTGGGCTGTCAAGTGGTGTAGCGTCTATATCCCACTAACAAGCTTTTCCAACAGCCTTATGTGTCTGCTCCTGATTCAAATTCAAATGCAGCTTTATTTGTAGAGCCCTTTCCTGCTACAGAACACTTCAAAGTGATCAACGTAAATAGACAATTCATACAAATAGTAGTAAATTCATAATCATAATAAAATTAACTCGACCCGCATTCCTACTAAACTAAGTCTGTCAATTAATATTAAAATTTGAGGAAATGTAAAAGCTACTTTAACATAAAAAAAAATGAGTTGTAGGTTTTCCTCCATAACTTCCACAGTGATGAAGCCTTCACATCCTCAGGCAGGCTGTTCCACAGACGAGGCCTGGAATGTAATTACTAAAAGTAATTCTGATAAAAACGAAGGTCCAATTCCGTTAAGATTTTTAAAGAATAATAAAAGAATCGTAAAATGGATCCTAAAGCTGACTGGGAGCGAGTGCAGAAATGTCAAGCTTGTAGTCGTACTCCTGCTTTCTGGTCTTCACTAAAACGTGTTTTGACTGACAGCTGCAGCCGATTAATAGTATTTTTCACAACTGTTCACAACAAGTTACGTAAAGAACTACTCAAATATGCAGTTTTAATCTGTCCTCCATCATCAGAAAAATGTTGTGAGAACGTTTTAAAAATCCTAAAAACACCATTTCCATTGGAGTAGGATTTTGTATGCGATCATATGTGTGGAGGTTTCAACTTTTATTCTGAAAGGTTTTGGTTTTTGGAAGAAAGTGAGACAGGAAGGAAAAGAAAAGAAGAATTAGGAGTATAAGCTTAATCTGAATGACTGTCAGGACCAGGCAGCATATCTGAATCTGATAACCACATTTCTGGCTGTTTTAAAGCTTAAATGACTCCCGTTTTAGTATCACATCTACAGCTCACATTGCAATTATCATATTATTCATAGTTCTTCACTCCTGAGTGTAATTCAGTGAGGTAAGTGTCTAGTGTTGGCTGATTAAAGAAGTATTAGCTCATGAATCTTCAATGCCCTCCAGCTCAGGCACCTGTTCATCTCAGTGCCACACTGAGGTGAAAGTCACAGTTTTCTTTTTATCGAGGATGATAAATTCATAAAGCGTAGCCTTACCGCTGCAGGCTCCTCATGCCACCTCACCTTAATGAGCTGCGGATGAGAGTCTTTTAGATTGAAGGCTTGCTGCAGTGGGCTGTGGGGGGGTTTCAATGACAAAGGTGAAAAAGGGAGACAACAATAACGTGTTTGTGTCACACTCAAAATTGCTGGCGTGATTGAATGAGAAAAGTGGAGCCAGTGGATCTTTAAGTAGAGCGGCAGAGCACGGAGAGGTGAGATTGGGTTCACACGGTGTTGGCATGTGGCTGATGGAAACCAAAAGTTCAATACGTTGCCTTGTTTGGTTCACATCTCATCCGTTACCCTGCCATTTGGGTCTAAAGGGAACGACAATTTCCTCATCAGTCTCTGCTGTTTTTGTGACATTCAGCTGTTCTGAGGGAAAATCAGCTGATCACACATCAGTCTCTTTTCAGGTCACAGTTACAATGTGTTTAAACGTCCTGGGAGCTTTGTGCAGTCAGATACATTTCTTCAAGTAAGTATCATTTGAATTGACGTCAGCAGAGATGGAGCCTACAAGTTTGATTAAAAGGATTTATAAGAAATGAACTCTGCTGCTGCTGCCACTGACGCCACTGCCATCGCCGCCGCCGCCTTTGCTGGCTGTGAAGCTACACCTGTACAACAGCTGTGAGCAGCTAATAATTATTGAATACTTTCTTGACTGTTAGAAATAAGGAAATTAGACAGAGTGTAGTTTCTGTTGGCATCCTGGTTCCTCAAGTATAACATGCACACCACATGCGTATGGCGTTTGGGCGCAGTCAGTAAGGTGCCAAAGTCGTACCATACTAACAACTAAAAGATACCAGCGAGACACAATGTGACAGCATCATCCACAGGCCATAAGTGTGTACAACTTACATTAGCCTTAGAGACAACGTCACACCACACTCACCACATGCACAACAATGGTAAGTTCCATTTCTGTTCCTTGAGGTGGCCGGACGAGCCTCAAAGGAACTGCAAGACACAACTGAGATGGAGCGCTCCTCTTTCCAACCCTTAATGTTGTAGACCACTCCAAAACTCTCAGCACCCGTATGGCTGCATGGCACTTAGGCTAAGGAGAGTTGTCAGGCTGTTTTGAGACTGATGCAACGTGCCATTTATGTCCTTAACCAATCCAGCTCTTTCCTCGTGTATCTCTTTCCTTTTATGACAAGAAGTTTGGGAAAAACACCCCACCTGCACTGAGTCCAGCTGACATCTGAATAAAAACAGCCGGCGGTAAAACTATTCCACCTTGTGAACTCTCCAAGTAGATAACATCAGTTGTGTATGACTGCAGAGTTCATACCTTTGATAAAATGACGTGCGAAAGAAACATAGATTTTGTGGAAATGCAATGAAATGGTGGTTTAATGCTGAAGGGCGTCCTACGCCTCTAAATTAATAGTTTCCCTTTTAATATTTAAATTAAATTAAAGGTGTTTTAAAAGAAAGAACACAAATCCAGCTTCTTATTGAGTTTTATTTACCTAGCTGTTCTCCACAAAGAAGCACTGAAACACAACCCCCCCACAGGCATATTTCTGTCTGTAAAAAAAACAAACTGCATCCACTGCTGCCTTTTTTAAACTTAATTTGGTGACATTGTCCTCTTCTTTTTAAATTAAGGAAGTTGCCACTCCTTTTCACCAGCTCATTGTACACACTTAATTAGTCTTAGTCCAACATGACTCGCCCCACTCTGCTGGTGTTGCTCTAGCGCCCTCTTTTGGCTGAGATTTCCTATCAAACTTCAGAACATCTTTCAAAAAAAAATTCACAACATTAAAACAAGACTTTTTGTATTAGTAGGCTCAAGTTTGAAATTCTAATTTATGTTTTTTATAAACATATGATATCACTACAGGTTATTTGGCTCAACAAACAAAATAAGTGTGTGGAACTTGTAAAAGGAGACTGGGTTCTTCCCAAAACCTCGTAAAAGCTAATGCTTGAGTTGTTTTTTGTTTTTGTTTTTTTTTATTTATTGGATAAGATGAACACAATGTCTGAATACAAGCTGTTTGAAGGAGAAACTTGAAAATACTTCCATTCCTAAATATTACAGAATGTAGTTGTGTAATTCAATGAAATATGACTACTCAAAACTGTTGCACAATATTCCTACTAGCCTGAAGCTGGTAGCCTGGAGCAGCAGCAGCAGAGCTCGTTTAATATAGATCCTTTTAATCAAACTTGTAGACTCCGTCTCCATTGACGTCAGTTCAAACAAAATTAACTGGAGGGAATTTATCTGACTCTACAAAGCTGCCCTGGAGATTTAACTGTGACCTGAAAAACACTAGAGGGTGAACAGTGGAGCTTCTTTTTCTGAATATTTTCCATTTCTGACTTGTTCATTGGAACAGTTTTGTGTTACTGTTTGCAGTGCAGACCTGAGAAGATACATTTTGAATCAGTGTAGTGTTCTAGATCATATATTCCTCTTTTTTTATTTTTAGTGTTTCAACTGAATGAATGGATATGATAACAGAGGAAACTGTCTTTTTGAGATTGGAGAGGGAGGTTTTTCCATCATACAACCGATGGGAGAAGAGCTACATTTTGGTTCAACTGAAAACAGAAAGGTTTAATATTCAATAATTGTAAAAACTATAAATTCTTCCTCCCATCAGAAAGCACTTGTTTCTATGTCTTAGGATTTGTTAACTTGTATTAACAGTTTATAATGTCACAGCATCAGAAATACCAAAGTTTTGTGTTTGGGATTTTTGAAGCTCCTTAATATATTAATCAATTTTATGAGTCAGGACTCTTGTTGGTGACTTATTCGTTAGGCTTCCTGTATGGTTGGATATGGGCTGTCTGTGGGTGGAAAATGGCTGTACATGCGCTTGTCAGGCCTGTAGGGCCACAATGTTCATGCACATTTTTTCTGTAGACATGCAGCAAGCAGCAGGATGTAGTGAACACTTACACAACACATACGGGTAAGAAAGGGTGAAGTAGGTGAAACGCAGGCACATCATACAAAATTGTTATTTTTTCAAAGCCTGTGCACTGCGTGCACTGCACGTATCACTATCTGCATGAGACACTGGCGTGTGCTCAGTAAGAAGCCAGTACATACACCTGACTAACAACTGGTGGTGAATAAGGACACTGTACAACAGTATCACCTGTACATCAGAAGTGTATGCAATTTACATTTACCGTAGAAATACTTTCCATGGACCCGGACAAAAAACCAAAAAACCCACAGCACCGATATGGGTCAAACCCCCCCCCCCATGATACCACTTTGACTTTAGGGTCCGATCTCATCAGCATTACATTTAGATTTTGCATTTTTAGACTTAGTGTCTCCAAGTATCTTTTCAATCTCCTAAAAACTGAAATAATTTTCTTAGTAGTTGCCCTCAAACACTTAGAACAAATGTAACATCTTCTATATTTTGCAGCTTTTTACTCCTCTGAAGTGTATCTAAACGGTCATAATGCTTGACTGTGTGTGTGTTGTGCCTCACCAGGTCTCCACTATGGAAAAGAAAGCGTCCGGAGCAGCGGAGGCGGCGAGCTTCACAACTTCATCTCCTCTGGCTTTGTGACTCTGGGCCGAGGTCATCAGAAAGGTAAATCGTGGCCCCATTGCTTCTTTTTCCTCTGACAGCACAGCTGCTCCTATCTGCTGAGAGTGTTTACCTGTTAATCCCCAAGTTGTGTTGCACCGGCAACACCAGCAACAAACAACGAGACACTTAATAAAGGTGGCATTTTAAGATCGTCTTTCCTTCCCTCAGCAGTTCACGGGAACGTCTGCGTTTTGTAACTAGTCGTAAACACACACTTATCTCCTCTGAAATGATGTACAACGTGGAAGTGACGACCACCACGCCAAGCCCGCGCACATTTCCGCAACGCACACATCGCTAATGTGGGTGAGGTGTGTTTTCCTGTGATTGATAAACAACTTAGCAAGATTCAATTTGGTCAATTTGATCCCATATGAATCCAAGCCTGTGTGTGAGTGGATGTGCTGCACATGCGAGGGTAGTGAGGCAGCCTCCTTTACCTGATTCCTTCTTGAATATTAAATCGAACGACTGCGCCCTTTTATTGCAAATGACTGCTTTAGCCGAAATGTTGATAATTGAAATCTAATTAAGCTCCGCTGCTGCGTTCTTTAATGAGTTTCAGTTCTTTTACCCCAGAACCTGCTGATTTCCCGCTCGTCATCCTAATCACCTGCTTTAATAGAAGCCAGGTCAGATTTATTTGCTGCTTGGCAGAACTGAGTGGATGCTCTTCAGCAGATTTCACGGCCTGGTTTCCGAGTGCAGAAACTGCAGGGGCTGTGAGGTTTCCTCCCACTCTGGCTTTTAATGAGCGAACACTAAACTTATTTTGACATGAAATTAGCTGTTTTCCTCTTTGCTCTGCTTGCTTTCATCCCCAGAGGAGCAGCGTTTCTCAATGTATTGCCAGAACGGGAAAAAAAAGTAATATTCTCCCCATTGTTTTCTTTTCCACAAAAAGACGATTATGAAAGAGAAATAAAAAGGGTTTTATGAATTTTGTAATTGCACAATCTTAAGTCTTTTTTAATAGATTTCCTCTTTTTGTTATAAAAACGTATTTGCAGCACTCCCACTCGTCTGCATTGGGTGTGGTTATCAAAAAGCATCTGCGCAGTTAAATGAGTGTTTGCAGCCTTTGATTCCTTTCTTGAAAAAGCAAATAAAACATGACAGATTGAGATCTGTGAAAGTCCTGGCCTCCAAAATCTGCAAAGCCAAACAAATACTACTCTGTCAAACATTTGTGTTTTTTCTACTGATGTTGCTGCGGGCCGACTACTAAAATCACAGGCAAAGTGGTCTGAAATTTGCTTTGGATATTGTTGCAGCTCAGTATTATCTCAGGCTTTTCGCTGTTGTACAATCACTCCTGGGCAGTGGAGGGAAACGGGCATTTTAATCAAGCCTCCTCCGCGCTCTCACCGCCTGCTGGAGGCTCTCTTTTAAATGTGCAAAACCAGAATGTAAATACATTTCTCCCACATACAGCGGCATCCTGGTACAACAACCTGCTCATATCTGTGTGGTGTTAGGATTTACAAATTGCCGGAAAGCTACTCTATCCACGACTTATCTGGCTCCGGCTTCAAACAGAATATGTGGATGGCTGTTTGAAAGTCCTGACAGATGAACCGGTGGGCTGATACCAACTCACGGGAAAGAGATGAGTCACATTAAGGTTAACAGCAAGTAAACAGTCTGGCAGGGCTGAAATCATACTAGCCTTCATTATTTTTTGAAGAGCTTCGCACAGCCCGGTTTGCTCTGGCTGAGAGCTGCAGAGCAGAAAAACATAGATTCATATTCACAGGTCTGTCAGTGCAGAACACTCTGCTTCCCCATGAATCTGGAAACAGATGTTACCTTTTCAGCTTCTTGTTTTTGTCACTTGTACAGAACAGAGTTCACATGTTTGGCTCCTTTGGCTTGCTCGGCGTCTGTTTCATTGTTTAATTATACAGGCAGAAACTGTGTTTGTTTCGCAGATAACTTGCTGTAAGTCATTAATTACAGCAAGTTATCTGTGCGTGTTTGATGTGGAGTTGCCCCCCACGGTGAGGGCAGAAGAGGTCAGGGGTGTTGCTGAGCTTGGGAGCAGCTGGGTGCTTCACATCTGGGTGGCATAACAACCAGGTCCTAAATGAGCTCCGCCAGGAGCACTGAGAGGGAGGCGGGTGTTCGAACGCTGAGAATTGCCTGTTTTAATTTGGCTTTTTGCTGCACAATCTGTCCATGAGCTCAGAGCGTTTGAGCTGACCTGAGCTCGCTGCGACCTTCAGCGGGCCTCTGAAAAAAGGCGGAACCTTGTGGGTCCATCTGTTTAAGCTGCAAAAAGCCTGCAGTCACAGACTGTGATTTTTATTGACAAGGTTTTGAGTTAGCATCGTCACAGTAATGTCTGTTTTAGCGGGATCAGTGTCGCAAACAAGGTTGGGAGTTACAGGTAGTGTGAGTACGCTAACATGGCTAAAACTTCTCATGTGGCTGACGTGTTGCTTGTTACAAGTTCCAGAATTACTGTGAACGCAGTTATTAAAGTCTGACTGACTAATGGACATCTTTCTGACTCTTTTGTCTACCTAATCCACTTTATAGATTGGGGTGCCCTAAATTATATAAGTTTGAAAATAAACCATTCAACGTTCATGGAAGCACCCTTTAGTACAAAAAATACAGTAATTAATAATTAAAGGGCTTTTGGCTTCCTTTATCTCATCTTGGATGGGTCAAAGATGACCATTATTCGATTTAGTTCCTTTTTTTTTAATGTAAACACGTATACTGCTGTAATATCTGCATGATGATTTCATTAGTAATGGAAAATGTTTTCTACATCACACATGATAAACTGGGTTATTAATGTTCAGCTTGGGAGTTTCCACGTGGAGGAGAAAAGCATTCAAACAAAGCTATCTGCACATTCACACATTAAAAACACCATCTGATATGATTTAGTATAAGCTTTTTTAGGCTTTATCTAGCAATCCAAAGTGTGTCTTTATTGTATGGAAAACTGTGTTTTTTTTTTTTTTTTAAGCACCTGATGTGTTCAGCTCATGACACGCACCACATTACCCGGATTAAACAAAACCTCCTCCAGTGCCGTGCTGCTCGAAGGTTAACTAGCTTCACCAGCACGACTTTAATGGTCCCTGATGCTCAGAGCTCGCTCAGGCATGCCCTGTCTGAGGATTCAAACCTATTCCCCACCATTCCCTTTGAAAACGAAGAGCTGAACTCAGCGGTGAAATGGTAATGATGACATGCCTAGCTTGAGTTCTGCAATAAATGTGTCCTCATCAGAGGCTGTGCTGCATTCATTCATGTTTGAAATGTTTTGAATATTAGCAAGTGTAGTTTGTAAAGGTACAGTGTAATGCATTATTGTTGCACCATAAAACATTTCATAGTTTCACTAGAAGCTTAAAGTTGTGAGAGTTCAACTCAAATGCTTAGTTTCAGGTGTTTTTTGGGGTTTCTTTTGTGAAATTTAACAAACACTGACATCGTGGGCAATATATTGGATGGAAACTTGATTTTTTTAAAAATTAAAAATAGATAATTTGGAATGATAGAAGCAATGGTTAAAATCCTTAGACATGAAAGAGATTTTTCTAATCTTATTCCATCCACCTATCACCCAGCCTGCAGATGAATATTTCTGTTTTAAGAAAAATCAAAGATTTTCTCATTTTATATTTGAGAATTTTGCTGCTGTCATTTTTATTTAATTATTTGCAAAAACCTGAATGACATAAAAGTTCACAAGGTGGATTTTTAACTCAATAAAGAGTTAAAAACCTTCCTAAAGTGACAATGTTTTGCCAGATATAACATTTTTCTAGCAGGAACAGCTGCTTACCTTGGTCCCGTCCCCTCGACCATCTGTCCAAGTCCATGTACGTCCCCGCAAATCGTTTTGCTCCTCTGTATTCTCTCATCTCGTTGTCCAAAATTAGGAGGCAGTGAGGTGGAGGATCCTGTCAAGCTGAGCCAAACTAATGAGGACGCTCCCTGATCTCCTGTGTGTTTGCTGCTGTCAGATGGGACTGCACTCTAGCACGGCCTTGAATTTAAAAAAAAAAAAAATGCAGAACTCCGTTTGAAGTGTCAGAAATGCTTGAAACTGCTGAGAAGTTTTCTGGAAACAGAATCTCAGAGAAGAGATGAGAGAGATCTGGAGGAAACTTTGCTTCCTGTTGTTTGCTGGTGATGGGGATGCAGCTCTGCCACATGTCCTAACTTTAAACCAGCACGACACAACTGAAGTGTCATCAGTGTAATACATGTATACATCTAGAAAAATGTAAGCAATGATAAAATATCCCATTACTTAGTTTTTGTTGTAAATAATTTAGGAATTATTCCCCTGCAGGGAGAAGATCAAATGATGCACGAGGACTTTCACGTTTTGTGTTTAGATGTGTTTAGGTCACAGACCTTCACAGGTCCATAAGACAGTTGGTACAGAGCTGCAAAGAAAAGCAAAACACAATTCACATTTTTTTTGTTTTATTTACTATCTGCTTTGGAACGAAGTTTTATTTTGAAAAACTACTGGATTCTCTCCACCACATTTCTGCCAGTCTCAATAAGAATAAAAGCCTGCCTCTTATGCTTTCCCATGACATGTTAGAGGTGATGCTTGTACCTAAAGAGCTTTTGTAGATTTAGAGTTTTCTGTCTGAAGTAGTGCTTTATCCTTCAGCCACTTTCTTCAAAAAATATGTTTTTAATTGGCATCTTATTTGTCCTCGCTGGGTGAGTGATGAGGAAGGATAGGATCAGGACTGAATCCATCAGAGGAACAGGGATGGCAGATGTTTTTCAGGTTGGTGTAAGTGAAGATGAGGTGCATATGATTAGACGGATGCAGATGATTCAATGTGGCAACTCCCAAAGGGGAGCAGCAGAAAGGCAAAAAAAGAAGACTCCTATGGGAGGGTCAGAGATGATTTGTCAATTGCATAGATGTTTGTTGGTTTATCCTTCACTCTTTAATAATCGTAACAAGCTCTGCTGAGTCTATGCAGAATATGTTTGGGTTTTGATAATGGATTGATACAAGATATCAAAAATAAAGAAGTAACAGTTCACTGATTTAACCTGACTTGTTTTTTTTAATAAATACATGCTAAATATTGGAAATTCTTACACAAAATAAAAAAAAAAAATCAATATGTCAAAAGGTCTAGATATTGGCAGATTTACTTACTTAAAAATTATTTTATGTTGGCCTGTGCGGTAGATCGTGTTTGACTTGTTCAGGTAAAACATGTTCTTTATTTAGGATTTATTTTTTCGTTTCGTCTCATGAATACCCAAGAATGTTTTTTTTTCACTTTTTGTGGAAACAGAGGCCTGAACGACTTGCAGAAAAAAACAGATGCAGTTCTTTAGATGTTTTGTGCCTGAGTGTTCCATACTATAATATACTGTGAACCAGAAATTGGCAAACATGAATTGTTTTTGTCACAGAGTAGCTGCAGCAAACTTTCCCGTTCGTTCACTGTCACCGAGTCAAACTTGGCATCGTGCATCACTGTCACCATGCCAAACATATTTCCTCTGTGCTGGAACGTGCAGAGACTGAGAAGCTCAGTGGGAAGGCGTTCAGACTCACACCTCAGCTCTGATGTGACCAGATTACACCCTCTGCACTTTGACTGGAATATTCTTTGTCAGACAGGAGATTGACAGCCAGCTTGCAAATAGGGTTGTTTAAAAAAAATGCAGCTTACCAGCTGTTTTTGGTTCAGTGCATTCATTTTAATTATTGTTCCATATGTCAGTCTTGTTGATATGAAAAAGGCAAGCCACAGCATCCGGGGAAGTGATTAGTCCAGACAATGCCATCCCCCTTGACTTAGTTTCTGCTATCCTTCATTACCTTTCTAAACCCAGCTTTTAATTCTGCCCAAAGGAGGGAGTCAATTATTGTTTTCTATGAAAAAGATGTGTCTGGAAGAGTGGGATTGGTGTTGGAGCGGCAGAATTATTCTGGGATGTTATAAATTGTTTATTTGCAGTATAGTTTTAGGGCATTCGCAAGTTGTTCTGCAACACAGTTAATTAAAGAAAAATTATAAGCAAATGGGTAATGCAAACCTGCAGCTTCATTTTGTTTCCATCGACAGAGAATTCAAAGAGTCACTCCAATGAAAATAGTTTTTTTTTCATTGGTGTTTTTAGTATATTGTGGCATTTTTCTGATGATAGAGGACATATTTTAAGAAAATTAAGCTCAAAATTGAAGGCAAGCATTTCTAGATTCATATTGTTTAGAATCGGAGAAGAAGAACATATACATGTGAAAAAGATCATATTTGTTAGGTAGACAGTACACCTGGCGGGCCACAAGCT
This sequence comes from Adrianichthys oophorus, assembly GCA_036245035.1. NCBI lineage: Eukaryota > Metazoa > Chordata > Actinopteri > Beloniformes > Adrianichthyidae > Adrianichthys > Adrianichthys oophorus. Next base: position 342,342 of record BSAI01000012.1, read on the forward strand.
TCCTGCTCCACTCCGCGTATGTCTTTGTTTTCCTGGTTGTTAATGGCGAATAGGCAGATGGCTTCTAGATGGTTCTGCTGGCACTGGAGTTGAACGTCTTGGGTCAGACTTTATCCGTCCCAAACCCACGGGTCGACCATCTATGGCAGAGACTGCCAGCCGCAAAGTGCAGGAGAGCAGAGGAACATGATTAGCATTTGCAAAATCCAGGTCAATGACATTTCCTTCTCCCCCTGAATCTATTATAGCTTTTATTTTGATGTGCTTTCCCTGTGTTATGAGAGTTACTGGAATTTCAAAAATAAGAAAGTTCTCACCATCCTTCCTGACCGTCTGGGTGGGCAGGCGGTCGGGACAGGAAAATCACAGATGACCGGGCCACAGTAGAGACAGAGGATAACACATTCGGCGACCTCTTTCTTTGGGGGTGGGACGGGTGGACCCTAATTGCATAGGTTCAGCGAAAACACTGGTTCTGACTGGATGAGGAGATGGCGTCCGGGGAAAGATCAGATTTGGTGGTTCTGGGTTTTCTGGCTCTGAGGAGATTGTCCAGATGATCAAAGCGATGAGCTGATCCAGATCCAAATCCTCATCTCGGCAGACAATTTCATTCTGTAATTCTTGGGAGAGTCCACAGCAATACACAGTCTTAAGCCTGCATGGTGACCACTCAGTCTGGGCAGCCAAGGTTCGGAACCATAGAGAGTATGCGGCCGAAGTTCTGCGTGGAGAGATTTCTCTAGCCGTCAGTCGTGGAAGGATGTGAAGGCAGTGAAGGAGATGGATTACCCGACGGGCAACTCTGCAACTGATTCATGACAGCTTCGGTGACGGCCGTTAAATGAGGAAGTTGTCTCCCATGTTCCAATAACATGGTGGCAAACCCAGCTGGGTTAGATGGCTAGGGAACACCTGTTGCTGGATCCGAGGCTGGTGTAATCTTCTGTAATGAGGATGCTGAGGAATGTGGATCCATTTGCAACAGTTTAATGCATGTAGGCAGGCAAGGGCAAGACAAAGACAAAGACAAAGACAAAGACGAGAAACAGGCCAGGGTCAGACAGAGGAGCAAGACGGGAGGCGATAAAACAGGCAGAGGTCGAAAACACAAGGCGGCAAAAGAACACCCGCTTAGACTGTACAACCAGGGACACAGTACAAGACTACAGATAGAGTGAATGCCGAACCAGGCTTAAATAGATTGAGCTAATGGCTAGATAGGAAGCAGCTGTGGAAACAGGAACCGGATGCAGTGTATGCAGGGAGTGGAAGAGAGGAAAGGAAGCCGTCTGTACTCTGGAGAGGACTCCCTCTGGTGGCCGGAGGTGGAGATGGATGACTTAGACCTGACACTAACACAGCTTAGTGTGAAAAAAAATCCACTTTGTTTTAAGGTTTTTTAATATAGGAGTCAATGCAACTGTAAAGGCCAAAACACATGTTAAAGAAGAGCAAATGTTAACAGTGCAGGGCGACAAAAAGGACTAAATGTTCATTTTTCTAACAGTAAAATAATTAAAATTCTAAAGCTTTGACTGACATTGTTTTTTTTAGCCACAGCAACAAGTAGCAGGTTGTGAGTAACGGCGTGTTCTTTTGGAGTTGCTGCTTTGGTTGAAATGTGTCACTTGTTCGCTGCTAGCAGTATTTCATGTGAGCTACAGCAAAGCCTCTCAAACATGCTAAAAATACATTGATGATAAAGTACTTTATGACAAAAAGTAAGGGGACGGGTTCATGCTGTGGCAGATGCTCTCACATTCTCCTCACACATATTTCCTTCCAGTTAATTTTGGATTCTGTGGGGTTATGGACCCAGGACATTTGTTTTGTTTTTTTGTTGGGTTCCACTTCCTGTTTTATTTTGTTGCTGGTTGTTACTTCCTGTGTTCTCTCCCTCCTTATTGGCACACCTGTTTCCACTTACCTCATCCCCTCCTCCTGTTATAAGTCTTCGTCTCCCCTGCACTGGTTGTCGGATGGTCTTTTGTACCTTCATGAGTTTGTGTTCAGTTTCTTGTGAACCTTTCTCAATTAAACGAGAGAACTTCGTATTACGAGTGTCGTCTGCATCTGTGTTCACACGTCAACCCTGACAGATTCATGGCAAGATAGTTACCATTGCATTTGTATCATCTCCTCTGCTGTAGATTTCAGCAAATGTAGTTTAGATTATGTTAGAGCAAATCAAAATAAACTGGACATGACATCTGTTTGGGGTTGGACATCTTAAAATCAGGCGAGAGAAAGACAATCAGTTGTGACGTCACTGATGTGCTGCAAAGAAACACTCAAAGACCTGCTCCAATGAAAAGCGTGGTTTTAACATTTTTTTTTTCATGATTGAGAACATATATGAAAAAAAATAAGCGTAAAATTGCATTTTTTTTTGTATGGTTTTCTTAAAATCTTTGTGCATCAGGAGCAGATGTAAAAATGCAGTGCATTTAAAAATAACAAAAACATTTCTCCCAGTTTACACATTAAGAAACACAAAGAAGAGCCCAAATCTTGCTTTCGTCGCCTCTTTTGAATACGTTGAGTAAGTGTTGGGTAAATTAAATGTTATGCTTTCAAAGAAAAGGATTGTTCAAGTATAAATAATTTTTGGATTTTGTAGTGTCTAGTGGATAACATGTACTCAGTTGTCAAAAATAGAAGTATGTAGAAAGAATATCTGGAAGGAAAATACCGTTAATCATTTATTGAAATGTTTGTGAAATTGTGAATGCAAACATTACTTTAGTGGCTGAAAAAAAATTATGCTTAGAGAGAGTCAAATGACAGAAAAAAGAGGCAATGCTCTGATAATTAAAGCCTTTTAGATTATTTGTATGCAATGAAATAGTAACAACTTAAAAAAGAACTGTTTGCTACTTTTCTGTCTGTAGAATTATTACTTTTGTGGAGATACTGTAAAAGAAAATGTCATGTTTGTTAACCATGTTTGGCACTAAAAAACACAGATGCATGTGAATATTCCCATTTACCATGAGAGTATAGGGTTAGTTTATGATCATCTCTGCTGAAGATTACTGTTCTACTGTTTTTCCATAACAATACTTTGCTTTGCACAGAGCTGTGTGTTTCCTCTGAAGCATGGCAGGCAGAACCTTGCATAACACCAACATCTGTTAAATCTGGAACAAAAACATACTTTATTATAATACAATATGAATTCATGATTGTGTAAACAGGGCAGATGTGTATTTGACACTTTTCTCTGGAAACATTTGTAAGTTTCTTAACACTTTTGATTAAGAGTCGGAATAGGCAGGGTATGGAGGAAGAGGCACGTTTAAGACATGTTTAAAATCTGATAATAAAGCACAAATATTCTCAATATATTGCTTAACTTGAGTGTTTTAGACTGCTTTGGTCCTGGTCAAACTGGACTATTGAGCTCAAATCCCTGTTGAGGTCTTTAATACAATTTGCATGCCCTATCCACACCTGCATGGTTGTTTTTCAGACTCTACGTCTTCCTCCTGCTGTCTAAACGTATGAGGCTGATTGGCAATAGATAGTTTACAGGAGTTCTGTCTCTGAAGGGCCCTGTGGTAGAGTGGTGACCCATCCATCACGGTGACACTGAAATGAAATGAGGTGTGTAAAAAGAAATCTGATTTTAAAGAAGTTTTTTTTGTAGATCACAGTGGTAAAATGGTACAGAAGAGGTTCACATTAAAGGCAGCAGAACTCCTGAGGCAAAGCAGCTCCCACTTTAGGGAACAATCTTCATCCCCAAATCACTTGTCTCCAGCTTAAATTCTTCCACACCGTTTTGATTGACAGTGGCCTCCTAACGGGAGCAAAGCATTTCAGCTACAAACTGAAGGTCAGATTCAGGGGAGGTGGCACAGCTGACCTGCTGGCTAAGCACTACTCTGAATGTCCAATATAGAAGTGCTAATAAGGTCCTGGAGAGAGTAGGGCCCGGGCCAAGGCACTCATTAGCAAGGAGAGGGAGATAAGAACAGATTTCTGAGCAGGCGTTTCGTTCCCACGCCCTGTCTCTGGAGCATGCTCCAATGAATATGCAGGAAGGTCCAGGATGAGGACAAAGGTGAATATCTGTGCTAATACCCAAATGAGCAACACTTTCTGCTGCCGCCAGTTTGGGGATGACGAGTTATTGGCTGGGAAATGCAAGTGACTCTTCTCTTTAATGATTCTTTAGAGTTGAGCTGCATGTCGCAGGACCTGAAACCAAAGGAGCTTGGTCCGCTGGTTGATCGTTTGCTGGACTTAAAATGACAGGATGGATTATTGAAAGTAACTTCAATTACTGTATTTTTCAGAGTATAAGTTGCTTTTTTAAAAAAACATAGTTTGGCTAGTGGTGAGAGCTAAACTCGTACGACTTATGTGATTTAAAAAAAACCCAACTAAATAGCAACAACCACTAAAGGGGACTGTTGGTGTGTTTATCAGTATTTGCTACTGACAGCAAAACAGAAGAAGTAGCGCCGCTCAGTCTTACCGCCGGGCGTGGTGGAATTGTTCCGAAGCGACCCAGAGGATGAAAATGTCAATGGATTTAGTGATTTTATTTAGAGTTTAGATGACTTGTTAGCATGTTCTTTATGCAATGGTTACCTGAATAATTGCTCATACATGGCACTAATTGATTCCTCCTGTGATTCACGAAGTTAAATACGTTCACACCGGGCTTGGAAACATGTTCAAACAACCACCGTCAATGAAAAGTCTATGTAAACACACATATATGCGCTTTAGGCTTCTGTTCAAGACTTTGACTTTCACACGTCGCTACGTTTTTGAGTCTGTTTTAGAGCTGTTAAATACAAAACATGCGGAACGCAATTAAATTTAAACCAGTTGAACTAATAAATAAGAAGAAAAAAGACACCCACTTATTTATACAAATGGCATTTGGGAAATACTGATGTTTTAAATAAGAAACAAATGTTGGTGGAAGCAAACATCTAAAACATTTTCATTAGTTATAAATCAATCCACTTGAATTTAGGCTGATTCTCTCTTTGAAAAGAGCAGCAGATTGCCTCAAGAAGTAAGATTTTTTTTCAGTGCTTGGTTATGAGCATGAAGCGTGTGACAGTACAGTACAGTAGCAACAGTACATATCTCCAAACTGGAATGAGATTCAGCTATGTCCTTCAAACTTTTGAAGTTGGAGAAGAGATTGAGAAAAGCAACAGAATGGAAATAGGAAGAACAACAGATATTTAAAAAAAAAAAAAAAAAAAAAAAAAAAAGAGTTCCAAAAGTTGTAGGTCTACAGCAGGTCACAAGCGTCATGGTTCAGGGTCACTTGAACTATAAAATTCATCTGAACTATAAGTTCCAGTTCAAGCCAAGCTCACAGAAGAATGAAAAAGTGAACTAAAATCAGACATATCTCCAGTGTTAACATCACAGAAGGAGGTGTGAAAAGCAGATGGAGTTCTGCAGGCTTGTGGGAGGGCAGAAAATAACATTTTCTAAAGCTAAATGCATATTTGAATCTTTCTTCTTAGAAAAGCAAACGGTTGTTTGTGGTTTAGTTTATTTGGAGGTGAATGCTGAACAGTTTTGAGCAGGTTGGACGAAGGCATCAGATAAATGACAGGTTTGCTGTTACTTTAATTGTTGTGATTTTTAAAATGTTTCATTTAATTTTCTTTTTTGAAAAGTTTTTCGTTTATTTATTTCTGGTTTCTGAAGTTTTTTTTTATTTCTAAAATGTAATTTAGTTTTTTATGTTATTTGTTTTGCTTTTCTAGTTGTCCTTGTTATATTTAAATTGTTTCGTGTCAAGTGATTTGTGAATGTGATTTGCACTTCAGGGCCACCGTACTAACACGTGTAACATGGCTAACGTGTAGCATTTCACAGACAAGTACTTGGCTGAATCCAAATCCTTCCCATACCTTTACGGCTTCTCCCTACCCCGACATTTAGCCCTCCAAATGGGAAGGTATGAAAAAATAGTGTCTTCAAATTCAAACGTAACTACCGCTCGATGACATCATCAGTAGCTGCTGATTTGGAACATACAGAAAAAAATATAAAAATAATACAGAACATCACTTTTATAACTTCAAAAAGTCATGCTAAAACAAGAAGTTATTACTTCCATTTAAATGTAAACATCTGTACTTCAGAGCACACCCACGTGAAGAAAAGCATTTCTCCTTCGCGGCACAGCTTGACCCAGCATACCCCACCAGTGGAGGGAAACAGAACTCAAAGTCCCTTTGCTCTACCCTTAGCAAAACAACTTGGACACTATCTCTTCAAATACCCCTACAATTAAAGGGGTAGGGTAAGAATTTGGATTTTAGAGTTACTGTGAACACAGTTAATAAAGTCAGATTGACTGATGGACTAATAGTTTTTTTGGTCTTAATGGTCTTATAATTCCATGAGCCTACTATACCAAAATAGACCGTTCATTGACAGTGCACCCTATAATCCATTGTGCCCCAAAGTGCCGAAAACACCTTAATTAATGTTTCAAGGGAATCCAATTCTGAAGTTCGTATAGGTCGATGCTTTAAGAGTTCACTTTAAAAGGTAACTAAAGAGTAAATCAACTTTTTTTGGTTGTTGTCCTGTACAAATGGGGCTTTAAAAGTGCTAACTGTTGGTCCTTGTCTAAATTTTGACAATTTAAAATAAACTTATTTAATTCCTAAAATTACAGTCTCAAATCGTTTGTGTGCTGCCCTCTAGAGGCTGAAACTAGGTAGTAAAGTTGTATTTTGTAAGTAGTCAACTGGTGTAAGCCCCTTGCCATTTCAAAGATTTCACGTTATCATGCTCTGCAGCTCCAGTATAAAAGCCCCGCCCATCTTTGAATGCTTGCGCTTGCTCCATGACACCAAGAGCGGCTGCGCTCACCCTGTGAAGCTGACTCAGTCAAAATTGCCACCAAAGAAGAAACATTTTGAGGTCAGTGAATGACAAGCTCTTGACAAGGCTCCTGGGTTTCCTAAAGATCAACGCCACTTTCAGATACAACGCAGTCAATTACAGTGATGTGGAAGACAGAGAAAATGACAGTTGGAAGACAGCTCTCTTGTCTTTGTCCTTCCGCTGTGGCCCCTTCGGAACAAGTGGAGCCACCTTGGAGAAAGAGAAGGGAAAGAGAAAGACAAAGACACCAAGATGCAAGAAATTCTGTACAGAAATAACATCTGAGGGAGAAGGAATGCCGCTAACGGGGATTGCAATAGAAGTAGGTCGTAAAATGGCAGGAGAATATTTGAAAGCAGCAAGCAGGTAGTGGGGTGAACAACAGCATGACAAGGCTGCTGTGATGTTTGCTGGGGCGCTGGAGTGTTTGTTAATGTGTGGCTTTAACGGAGATGCTGCCCGCTGCACAGCGTGCCAACTTTTATTGGCGCTCATTAAAGTAAGCAGATTTATTTTATGCATCAGTTGGACTGCAAGGGCTTTCTCTTGCTAATTTCTCTCCTTTAGATTCCTCATCATCTTTGATCAGCTCAGTGTTTTCCTCAACCAACCACTATGTGCTGAAGCATCACATCTCCAATCTGTTTTTTGAGGATTTTTAACAAGCTCAGGTTTTACATTTGTAATGTATCAGACCCCCACTCACTTTGTTTAACAAGGGTCCTAAAAAAGGAAGTACAGCTTCTTTCTAACAGAGAACATCTATCATCCTGTAGACAACACATTTTTTCAAGTTTAGAAGATGCACTTCTGGCCTCCACCTTCTCTGGGTTAGAAAACAACTGTTATTGCCAAAGTTGGGAAGTTTAAACCCATATTCCAAAAAAAGAGTTTTATGTCAACACAAAAATGTGAATCATGTGATTTAAACTTATTATATGGATATTTAAACTTAATCAAACCTGAGTTCTGCTACATATCTAATAATTGTATATCTATTATACATAATTTGGTGATGCAGAATCTCCTTTTTCAAACATCAAGGTCAGAGGTTTCTGGAGTTTTAGGCAGATTGGTCTGTTTAGCAGTAGGGTTCTTCTTGAATGGAGCAATGTTCTTGTTAAGCTGCAGTTTGAGGTTGTCGTGCTGGGAATAAATTGCACCTTCCTAGAAATATGATGATCTGAGGGAAGTATGTGTTGCTTTGAAACCATAATATGTTCTCAACATTCTTCTTATGCAAAACCCCACCACCATTAGGGGGAAACTGGCTTTGAACTGAATGTTTAGAACTTCCCGGTTTGGAATACAATCTCCCCTTTAGCCTGGAAACATGGTGTCCATGTCCTCCAGAGATGGACGCTTGAATTTAAGCCTCACAGTGAACATGGATTTCATTTTTCATAGGAAGACTTTTGTGCGTTTTACCTACCTTTTTCAAGCTTTGGTACACTACAGTTCTAAATTCATCTTTACAGCTGTAGTGACAGGATTGAATCCTTCATTCATTCATTCATTTTTCAATCCGCTTTATCCCTTTCGGGGTCACGGGGTTGCTGGAACCAAACCCGGCTACTCATGGGCGAAGGCAGGGGACACCTCTGGACTGGTCGCCAGTCTGTCGCAGGGGCCACAATCACACACTCACAAACACACCTAGGGACAATTTAGAGTAACCAATGTTTTTGGAAGGAAGACAGAGTACCCGCAGAAAACCCACGCATGCACGGGGAGAACATGCAAACTCCACACAGAAAAGTCCCCCAGCCAGGACTTGAACCGGGAACCTTCTTGCTGTGAGGCAAGAGCGCTAACCACTGCACCACCGTGCAGCCCAGGATTGAATCCTGTTAGTTTTAATTTAGTTTTAACCCAATTTCATTGAAGAAACAACCATAGTTAACCTAATTGGCAAGGTATTTTGAAAAGTAGAAGTTTAGCCTTTAAATAGACCCAATGTTTGTTTCAATCAACTGTATTCAAGACATCTTTAACCCTTTAATACCAGAGCTGACACAAGTGAAACCTGTTAACACACGCTCTTTTTGATTTAAATTTGATTTGGAAATGGTTTATTTCAAGCAATCAGGCAAGAATAATACATAAGTAACGCAATCATCAGAGGTTTACATCCATAAAGAAACATATCAAACATAGGATAAATAGGCATCAAATGATAGATTGCCTGAAAGGGAGTGGGAGGAAGTAAATTTATTTAATCCCACTCCCGACCCTACCACACCATTTACTTTACATTAGATATCAATATGTGGTTTAGAACTAATGATCAGTTATTAATACTGTGACAACATTGATTTAGCTCATTAAGTATCCTTAAGTAACAATGAATTACATTGCTATGTTTGCAGACATAACCTTATTTTTGTCAGCATCCAGTCATCTGGTTCACTCTCCGACCACCAGAGGGAGCCATCGCCAGAACAGAACAGCCTCTGTTCCTCTGAAACACTCAATCTCCCAGCATGCATCGGACCTCTGCCATCTTGTCTGCACCAGCTGTTTCTCATCAGCTCATCACCACCACTGCATATATGCCCGCTAACCTCTCTGTTCCATGTGTAGTCTTGAACCTTCTAGTGACTGTTCAGACTAAGTGCTCCATGTTTCTGTTTGCCTGGTTTTTGATCTTTGCCTGTCTTGTCGCCTCCTGCCTTGCTCCTTGTGTTGACCCTTGCCTGGATTATGACCTCGCCATGTCTTGCCCCCACACGCCTCAGTCTCGTCCTTACAATTTTAAACTTGTTAGTTAGTAGCTTATGCAGTAAAATAAGAATCAGTGAAGTAAGTAACATCCTCTAATGTTATTTCTCATGAGAAAAACTGAGCAATATAGAGCAAGTTTCCAACATCTGAAAAATATAATTTATATAAGTCAGTATAAAAATTAAAAATACATGCAGATTATTTTAATCAGAAAAGTCATTTACTTAAATCAGGTATTAAAATATTAGTATACGCAGATTTTTTTCATTAGAAAGATCATTAGTGATGAATTACACTTTAGGGAACCAAGTCAAATGACATGATTGGAGCCTTTGTCCAAGACAGTATTCCTTCTTCTGCTGCCTGATTAACAGCCGTTCTTCTGGTTTGAACAGAGTTTATAAAGTTCTCCTCGTTGTTATGACTGCAGACTTTGTTTGTTGGGTCCATTGACCTTCAGCTGATATCACAGCAAGTAAGCTGAGCTTGAGGAGTCTGCAGGGCAGAAATCGCTGCCACACACACACACACACACACACACACACACACACACACACACACAC
>BSAI01000012.1:352523-378232 GCA_036245035.1 Adrianichthys oophorus
CACACACACACACACACACACACACACACACACACACACACACACACTGAACACTTACTTACATAAGGGTAAGTGAGGGTGAAGTTGGTGAGATTCTGGTGTATCTTAAAGATTTTTGTTTTCTTGACTGCCCTGAACCCTGCGCACTGTGCAAGGAGCCTATTAGTGCTGTTTTAGTGAAAGGTCAGTGTCTCTTCTAGTGTCCCCTGCGTGCAGGCTGGCCGTTAATAATGAAGAAATTAGACAAGCAGTGTAGTTTGTGTGGACAACGAGCGTCTTATGGGCACTTATGCATCACACGCATTCCCTGTCCATCTCTCGTACATAAATGCGTGAAATTTACATGATCCTTTTAAACACACTTTCACTTACACTTTCCACTGGCACAACAAGTCCATTTTCATGAGATGTAAACCCTTAAGAGAACTGCAAGACACATTTAAGATGCAGCCGCTACTGTCTACAACCCCACAGGCCAAGACAATCAAAAAACCTTAGGCACCGGTATGGGTCAACCGAAACATGAGCTTAAGTGTATGTCTTCATAGAACATGAACCCAAAAGGTAAAAAAAAAAATGCACTGTATGACCTCTGCACAATGGTATTATAGCAGAGAGCTCCTCTTCTTCAGGTCTACTCCAACAATGGCACAAGAACTCGTTCTTCAATGGCTTTGAAAGAAAATGCATCATATGAAACAGTAGCCACATTTTTAGCAGCACAAGCATCTTGGCGATGCTTAAACTGTGACATGGTTCATCTTAAAAAGTGTCCTTCACTGCGTTGCTGTGAGTGCAGAAGCTGCAGAATATAAATGTTCCTGCTAAGGTCATTTTAAGGATTTTTAAGCAAGTACTTTTGGTGAGCCTGGTAAGGCTGATGTTGCCTTTAACATGTTTGACCTGAAGCAGCTTCCTACCCACCTCCCCACAATGCAAAGCCCCACTCTCATCTGTAATCTATTATTCACAACAAGGAAGCAGAGACAGAGACTGGAAAAGTCTGATAACTTTCTCTTGCTTTTCTACACATTCTCCCACCCTTCTCCTGCTATTATCCAGAGGCCATTGTGTGGGAAAACAAATGGAATGATTGCCTTTTGTTGTATGGCAGAGGGAATTTTCTTTTGTATTGTGTGCAGAATTTAAGTGTAGACTTGCCATTCAGAGCACACCAGCTTTTGGCTTCCAGTGGCATTGTTCAAATAATGATGCGTGTGAGAGATCAAATTAAAATTTATCAGCTGTGAGCTGGCATCCATCTCAAAATCTATTTCCAGCAAAGAAAAAATTAAAAAGGCAAATGGCGAGCTGGTGTTCTGAGTGTTGTGCTAATTTACTTCATCCGTCTTTTCTTTTTATTGATGTTGGAGCAGGCCAACTCCAAAACGTCTTTATGGTTAGTAGGCCCAGCCTGAAAATGTATCTTTAATGTTGATTTCAACAGTTAAGTTCATACACGGACATTTAAAATTCACAACTGCTCCTAAGCAGGCACCTGATTCAATGGTTGACAAAAATGCTGAAGACTCACTCTGATCATCTTTTGATCTGACGTAAAAGCGTTTCCAGTGGTCATTCATGATGATTCTGCTGTTTTTAGCTGAAATCTAAAAAGCTGTGTGTTTTCTGGGACAGTTTCTGCAGAGCGGCAGGAGTACATGAGAATTTCACCTCTGAGTTGAAGGCGGGAACATTGCCATGAAGCAACCCTGTACCCCCTTCCTCTCAGTTTTTTGTCTATACTCTCTTCCATTAGCTTACAGACCCTCACACCCCCAACCTAATGTGCACCAAAACATGGTGAGCAATACTGGAGATTTCCAGCTGTATAGATTTGATCCAGATTCCAGCTCAGACGAGGAAAACAAAGTCATACAGATCTATTTGTCTGCAAGTGGATTTATCAGAATGGAGCGGCGCAGGGAGCTGGTCATTGTATTTTCTATGTAATGCTATGTACACATGTGATGCATGTTCAAAAACATGCTGAATGCAGGTTCTTGAACGCACTTTCAGCATATAGGTTTAACACTGGCCGGTTGTTACCTGATACTTACACATGTACTCACAGTTGGATGAGGTTTATGTCAAAACGATGCAAATCTCATGAATCATGCTCCCGTTTTTTTTCCTTTCACTGCTCTATTCTGATATACAAAAGACTTCCTACCAGGCATAAACAACAATTATTCATTTCTCCTTTGTGATCGACTTTTAAACGGTTGGCACTTCAGAAAATTGAAAGGATGCCATCCATTCGTTACTACCAAATGTGAGTCCCTGATTGGTCAAAGTTCAACTGGTGTAACCCTTAGCACATGTCCGGTGACTGCATATGTTGTATGTAGAGCCTATGAATGGTAAAAATTGGTGTTGTTGCGTGGGAATGCAAGACTTTTGAACAGGCAGCCCATTTATCCTGGTTTACATTGACTTTTTATTAGAAGTTATCACTTGAACATGTGTTACAGATGGCGGTGTAAATGTAACATAACAAATACAATCTCTTCCTGATTAACAGTGATTTGATTAAATACTCAAAAATGAATTTTTATGTCTTCCATCTTCAGAAAAATGTCACAAGAACATGCTAAAAACACCATTGTCTTCAGAGTGGATTTTTTTTTTTTTTTACCACATTTGGAGCATGCATTCACTATGAAATTGGCCTTTAAAACACAGAGCTGTTTAGTGTTGCAGTCCATCATTAACATTGATGCTTTGTGAGAGTGTGTATTTCCACGAAAATCGCATTCCCATGAAAATGCAGACACCACAACAATAAGTGGCCCATCTCTCCTTGCAGATGCAGACAAATGACTCACTTTTGTTGTAATCAGTTATCATTAGCAATTTACATAGAATAATTGCTTTCATCCGTAACAAAAACATTTTGTTAATCAGAGGATAAGCCCTCATGCGACGCCTTTTGCTCTCTCTGACTCCTTCCATCTCAGCTGCATGCAAAACACGCCAGGGCTGTGTTTCTTCTTCAAGAACTTGTTTTTTCATCTTCCGCTGTGTTTCGCTCAACATGCAATGCTGAATGATAGGCTGGGCTTCCTGTCAAGCTGGCATTAGGCTCCAATTTGAAAAATCACACCAGACGTGAGAGACCTGCCATGCTGAGAGGGGGCTCTGCTGGTCTGATGAAGCTTCCCCACCAGCAGGATGTTGTAGAGCGGCGTCTACATCTCAAAGCTGTCACTTACTCTGCTCCTCCATTCCCCTGCTGCACATTACTGCACAGCAGTCTCTGCCCTCTCTGACCAGAATACCAAATTGGCTCTACCTCGTTGCTTCGCTGGGCCAGGTCCTGTGAACTCGGTGGGGGCTTGAATTACAATCGCTATAGTCTACAGGTATTCAATCTCGTTGTTCAGACTGTGGGGTAATAGACATGAGGGAGGGGGGACTGAGGTATTATAATTGAAAGGCCCCTTCAATAGCGATAAATAATGAAGTTTCCCTTGGGGCCATTAAGGCCTGGGAGAAGGAGTGTGTCAGATGGAGGAGGGTGTTCTTGCACATATCGAGTGAGCCTGTTAACCCCCTGCTGAGTGAGTCACTAAAGGAATATGAGACGTGTGTGAAAATACAGACGGGGTGGGGTGAAAGGTGGGGGGATGTCGCTCATGCTGGTTCATTATGAATCAGCCGGAACAGGTCTGATGTAAGTGTGAGGGGCTGTGTTTCAGTCACAGCGGCGCGAGGAGGCTGCAGAAGGACAACTGCATGGATGCCTGCCAGCTCATTGGCTGCTGTGCTTTTGCAGCCCTCCCATCTCTTTTTCTGAAGTAGTTGTGGAGAGGATGAGGGAACATGGGAAGGGTTTGGTTGGAAACAAAATAAGAAAAATCAGATGTGTATGTTAGAACCCTGTCATTGGGGTAGGATGTTGTATGGGAGGACATGGCGTATCTCTCAGGTCAGAATCATAAACAAATCTGGCTTTCTTTAACCCTTTAACACCAGACCTTTAGCTCCAGTGTTTACCTTTTTGGATTTCCAAATCTTTTCAACTGTTTCCACAAATAACATAATTCCAGCCAATTCTGAAGCAGAGAAAAGCATATTTGCAACACTTTCCGTTAGTTGTGCATTAGTCGCAACTGCCCTTACAGGTGGATCTGGCTGTTTGCAGGCAAGAGATGGTCAAACCTGTATGGAGCACACCAGTGGTGTGAACACTAGTTTTGGATTATAGGGAGCCCATAGAGCAAAAATGTTCATACACATTTTTTTTACTGGCATGCTGTGTGTGACAGGTCCTAGTGAACACTTAAAAAACACTTAAAGGTAAGTAAGGGTGGAGTTGGAACATTGTACAGATTTTTCCCTTTTTTTATATCTTGAGCCCTGCAAACTGTGCAAGGGATCCATGAGTGCTGTTGAAGCAAAGTGCACACCCTTTGTACACAGCTTGACTGCTAGAAATGAGGAAACTAGACAATCAGAGTGTAGTTTGTGTGGGCATCCTACAGGCCCTTAGATATCACATGCACACCTCTTGCGTACAGCGTTTATGTCTGATCAGTCTTGGTTTTTTTGTTTTTTCACTGCCTGTTGTGTGCAGGTCTGTGTTCTTTTTCTCCTCCCTCTCACCTGTGTCTCCTGCTGGAGGTGCTCACAGCTGCATCCTGTTTAGTTGATTGTGTGTTTGTCTATTTAAGTCTGTGTGTTTCAGTTCCCTGTATTGGAGTGTTTGTGTCTTTTAGGTCTGTCCCTGGCATTGTACTTTTTATGCCGCTCCTTAGTTTGAGTTACTTGCCCCTTTTACCTCTCTTGTGAGGTGATCTTTTGTTCACTTAATAAAACAAGCTTCGACCTTACCTGTCTGCGTCCAAGCCTTCTCTGCTTCTGGGTTCCTGAACTCTATCCGTAACATCACTTTTTAATAGTAACCTGCCATTGATGACATTTGTAGGATTATGGCTGTTTTAAGGCAGTAAAATTACACACTTTCTACACTTTTCTCTCTTGTTTTTATCTCTCGAAGTTCAAACCTTCATTTAAAAATCAGTCCAGTATTGTTGAATGAAAGCAAAGATCTGATCGCGATTAAAGACTTATGCAAATGTTGCAAACTGAACACATTCTGTGCAGGAGACACGGCACAGATATTGATTGACAAAGTCAACAACTAATCAGGACAGAGAAGAAAAAAAAAGATTGCATGTGAAACAGCAAGACCGCAAAAGGTGAACTGCGAAACAGTGAGGGACCATCATACTTGTGTAAATGGTCAAAAAGGTCACTTTAGTTCAAAGAGTTAGTGTCAAGTGTATCCTTATTTTTTAATGTGCTTTTCCCACACTTGAAAAGGGCTGAGCTTCCAAGGTTGAAGGTCTATTTACTCAGACTGCCACTTTAGATAATTTTCCAAATCTTTATTTAATCGGTCAGCAGTCAATAGGTAAAAACCTTAAAACACACATAATAACAACAATAAATATTGATAAATTCAAATTCCATGTACACAATAACAACAATTTTAATTAATAATAACTTTATGGACTTTAAAGTGCTTTAATTACTGGTAAACTCATTTATGACAATTTTATTTTACAGTGAATTCACTTCCTTTAAAATCATGTTTTTAATAAAGCGCAACTACCCTTTTAATCATATTTCACACTGCATATTTACACAATTATTTAAAAGAAGAGTTTCCAAAGTACACCCGTGAGTTTAACACCCTGAGCCCATGAACATGAAAACTCCGACCGGTGCGCGAAGTACACACAAGCGTTTGCAAAGCGCTCACCTAATCCCCACAACACGTCAAAGTGAACAAGAAAATAAGCGATCGCGGCCATTTTAATGCTTAGACAAAGCAACTTCTTACCGGCTGCCTCTTCAACAGTAGAACTATGGATACTCAATCGCACACAGGTAGGCAGGCACGCCTTACACATGCGCAAGTGGAGCTTGTGTCTCACAGGTGCTTCTTTTAATGAGACATGTGCGTCACCATTAAATGCCCGACGCAGCGCGGTCAGCTGCTCCACAGTTCCACCTCACGTGACCCTGTCAGACGCTCAGCGCAACAGTTAGTAAACGTCATTGAAACTTTACTCGTGCTCCCTCCTGCTACATCTTCACATGTGACGACATGCTTGTTGTCTGTGCACATGGTAACTTGCTCACCCTGACGCACTTTCAAGTCAGACAAATATTAGCCACCTGCTGCTGTTTCTGACAGATATGAGCTTTTTCGTCCTCTCCCCAACGGAGTGGAGGAGTTTTCAGTCTTAATTACCTCACACTGCAGAGCTGGTGGGGGCCGCTGGGACTCAGCCGAGACACTGAGACAGCGGTTGGTGAGGAAAGCCAGGAGAGGACGCAGCAGAGAAAAGGCTCCCAGCTATCACGGCTGAGACAGAATGATCTGTGGAGGAGGGTGGGCAGACATCCCCAAAGAGAAAGAGAAGAAAGTAGAAGAGCTGGGTTTAGGGACAACTCCCCTCAGGTGCATGCGACAGAACTAAAACAAAACTAAAACTAGTTTGAAGGGAAGATTTTCTATACGTCGACACTCCTAGTCTCTTGGCGTCTCTTTTGGTGCCGCTGAATTCTGGCTACTTTATTCATTCTGCAAACCTCCTAAGGAACAACAGAAGCCTGCTTTTTTAAAGTCTGAGGTGGATGGAGCTCAAAATAATTATGTTAAACACATGGAAATGTAAACTATGCAGGAAATACTATGCAATGCTGTCATTTCTTTGTAGAGATATTCATTATATTCACTGCTTTTAGTTGGCTTTAAGAGAGATTTCCAAAAACATTTTTCCAACACCATTTTGGTCCCTGGCCATGGTAAATGATGCATACTTATACGATGCTTTCCTACCTTCATTGAAGGCTCAATTGGGCCTTTACAGTCACAGTCCCATTCACACATTCACACACTGACGGTGGCTCTGCTGCTGAATACTGGCGCCAACCTATAACCACCAGAAGCAAAGTAGGGTTCAGTGTCTTGCCAAAGGACACTTTGACATATGGGCAGGAACTGAAACTGCAATCTTCTGATAAGAAACTTACCGTTCCACCTCTGCACCACGGCTGCTCAATCATCTAGAATAGTTTATCCTGACATGGACTATGCAGGAAGTCACTGCACTTTTATTTTGAAACCTTTTCTGGCCCTTCACGATAAACTTCATCAATAATTTCTGCCTCACTACACTGCTGCAAAAGTAATTTTATGTCTCTAAAAAATGTTACCTCTTCTTCAATTGGAAACAAGAAAAATAATGTAAAATAATACGTTTATGTAAATCTGGGCTAACGTTCCAAGAAAACTGCAGCCTGTAATTTAGGAGCACTGTAAGTGTTCATTTTATATTTTGTTGCTTGTCAGTAATAGTTTAATTTTCCAAAAAATGCAAACTTGTGGTATTTAGTCATGCTTTGAAGTTGATTTTTGTAATAATTTGCTTCAAAAGAGTTTCCTTAAAGACCCACTCTGATGAAAATTGGGTTTCTGGACTTTTTAACATGCTCTTGTGGCATTTTTCTGAAGTTGGAGGACATTTATAAAGAAAATGCTCTAAATTGGATTTCTGAGTATTTCTTGTTGAAATTGTTGAGAGTCAGGAGAAGATGAAAAAGTGCTGTCTGAGAAAGAGTGTATTTATAACATAGAAAACACATTGGCTCCCTTATCCGAGCACTCAACAGGGAGGGGAAGGGGGGTGGGGTTGCTCCGCGCCAACAATGCTGCCCACAACTCAGAGGTGAATTTCTAAAGAACTACTGCCGCTCTGCAGAAATATGTCCTAGAAAACGAAAAATGTGCAGAAAAACGGCATAAGCATAAATAACAGACCACTGGGAACACCTTTACAATTGATCAAAGATGATTGGAGTGGGACTTAAATGGTACATCCGTCACATATCAGGCAGTAAGAGTATACATATCCTTCTTCTAGTAGAAATCCTCTATTTCTTAAACTCGTTCCTGCAAAAATGCTTACTGTGAGTGTCAAAACCTGTAGGAGAGTTTCAGACACTGTTTTCCTAACAATAAGTGAATATTGGAAAAGCACAAAAGGACTTGCTGAGAGAGTGGACACCTGCAGCTGTGTGCAATGAGCTGCAGAGGCTGACGGCAAAGCACTAGGAGGTCTCCAAATGCAAACGTCCTCTCGTCTTCACTGCAGAGGACTGTGTCCTTCCCCAAACCCAAGCTAGAACTCGTGTTTGCCTTCTGTCAGCTGATGGAGAAGGAACCGCTCTGCAGCTTTGTTCAGTTCGAACACGGCGACCTGCAGACATTTGCTTTCACCAAAGCGCCCGCATCCCCTGGATGAGGCATTGATCTTTTAAGTGTCTATGCCAGCCAGACCAGAGCTGTCAATATTCCATCGGGTTGTGCAGAACATTCCTTGTTCTACTGCAGTTTACAGAGAACAAGAAAATAGTTCTTTTTTCCCTTTGTGCAGAGGGCACAAACAACTTTAAAGCAGCAGAGTTAAGCACAATCTGATGATACATTACACATCACCTGGAACATTAATTAGTAATCTCTTATTATTAGTATTGGGTCTTTTGTATCACCTTAGGAGAAAATGAAACATTTACAAGTGTGTGAGTCAATATTTACAGACTGAATATGAAATGACTGAAATCATAAATGAGGTTAGATGTCCACCGTGCAGCACTCCTGCAGCACCATCTGTGACCCTGGATGGAAACGCGTGTGGAGGATGGACGGATGGATCCCTTCAGAGGAATAAGGACCACCTGAGCACCAACAGCGCCATTATGCGACACGCACAGAGGGCAGATTCTGGTCCAAAGTCCAGCAGATTTTTCTCGCCGTTGGTGTTTGGTGTGGCAGACGCAGCACTCCAGGAATGCATGAAGAAATTAAATTAAACCAGGAGGAATCAGCCATGCAGCTGCCACAACACCCCCCTTTGGGAAATCTATGAAAAAATGGAAGATGCTGCAGAGGAAGATATCTGCTCAATGGCAGCTCATTGACTTCAAGCCTTCCAGAGAGCTCATTAAGTTTTCCACTGCAGGTGACTCCCCAGACTCTGCTGGCCTTCAGGCTGTATTGATGTTAAAGTGCCTGGTTTCTAATTAATGACCCTAACATCAAAATCATTGGCGTGTAATGCTGCGGCGCCTGACGGCTGTCCACAAACATTGTCGTAAAATTCGGTGAAGCCACTGGAGGAATAGGGAGCGAGGGCTTGGCCCACCTCTGAGACCACCTCTGATAAACCGGCTAATGATCCCATCCAGATGTAATGAATGAGCCCCGGCCACCAGCTTTGTCCTTTTTTTAGAGCTCATTCAAAGATATTTGTCTAATAGTCTTTGAAGGAACAATTTGCAGAAACAACCCAATTTGTCTACATATTCAATGGAAAAGCAAATATAAAAGTAAGCATGTATGTTATTATTTTAACAAACTGGTCTTTTGTAAAGGAGCTTTATTATTACTTACCACCGCACACAACATCACCAATAAGTTAATAGGCCATCACTAATATAGTCTAATTTGTTGTAATTGAATTTGACGGTGCAGACGCATACGGCGCTCTGTGAACATCCAACATTTTTGCTGCACAACTGTTCTTGTGTCACTGCAGGAGGTCGTCCCTCGAGGGACTGAGACATCTGAAGTAGGAATGCAATGATACGTTTTTGTGTCAAACCTCAGTTTTTCAATCACAGTTTTATTTCGGTTTGAAATCTCATTTGTGTATTGAAAAAAAAGCAGCAAAAATTCAGAACAAAAAAAGTTTTTTAATTTGATAGCAAGCAAGTAACAATGAAGAAAAACCTTTCAGTTGAATTATAGCAACCCTGGTGTACAAGTCCTTCTTAAAAACAGCACGTGTTTTGACACTCAGCTGACGCATGGTACTGTATACAGTAACGATACAACGATTCGCTCTCCATCACGCAGCAGATTCTCTCCTTGCCGCCTGCCCAAAAATGTGTTCCTTAAGCTTGACGGGCCGGCTGCATGTGGGAGGAGCTACCTGCTAATGTTTTAAGCCTGCCCGCTACATGGAGCAGTGTCGGCATTTATCTCATTTACCAAAGATGAAGACACGGAGAATGATGAGAGATCAGGATTATTTGTTTTAAAAATCTCTTCAAAAACATCGGGAATCATGTTTGGATTCATGAGATCATTCAGAGTCTCTCCAGGTACGGAGAGCTTCACTCCCTCAGCGTCTGGACGGCTGCTTCCGCGGTGTTTCCGTCTCTCTGACCGAGTTTGAAGGCTCGCAGTCCCGCATAACCCGAGAGGGCAAAAAGAATAAAATTAAGCGAGCTTTTCTGTTAATCTCTCGATGAAAATTAGAAAAATATCAAAGTTCAGGAGGCCCGAGCAGGCTGCCTCCCCATGTCTGGCCGCCAGCTCGTCTGCCGGGAGCCGGCATAGTGATTGTGACAGCTCCATGGGCCCTGCAACAGACTGTCCAGGGTGTCCCCGCCTTTGCCCAACAGAAACCCTGCTGCCATGAAAGGGATCCAGCAGGTTAAGGAAATGAATGGAAGTTCAGGAGAACTATGGATCCATTCACCATATTGAATGTGTGTTCTACCCGGGGTCACTGAAAACACTGAGCCCTTGATTTGCGCCTCACCAAAGTTTAAATATTGGAACTCTGACCACATCACCCAAAATGTGCTCAAATTGCAGACCTGCCAGACTGGCGCGCCTCAGCCGACTGGTCGCCTCTGCTTTTTGACTCTCTAAGGAGTGACTGGTGAGGACCTTGTGTGCACCTGTGTGGTAAAAGACAGAGGTCTCCAACCTTCTTTAGGCCACAGACCGGTTTAGTGTTAGACCCATCATTTACAAAGTCAAAGCTAAAAAATCAGACGCCAACTTCAAGCTTGTCTGACTATTAAGGTAAAACAAATAAATACAAATGGTAAAAGAAAAGAAAAAAACAGTCAGTAAAACTGGTGTTTTCTGAATCTGAACATAAACATAAATCCAGCATTTGAACAACTTTATTAGCAGCATCCTCGTAACATTAGACAGCCAGTTGCTGAATATTTATTCATTCATTTTCCAAACCGCTTGTTCCCTTTCGGGGTCACGGGGTTGCCGGAGCCTAACCCGGCTACTCGTGGGCGAAGGCACGGGATACCCCTGGACTGGTCACCAGTCTGTCGCAGGGGTATGCTGAATATCCTTCATTATATTTATGATCTGTGGAAACAGCTGTCCCAATAAATCCAAATTTGGAGTAAAAACTCCTGATTTGAAATGCAATTTCTTTTCTTTTGATGTCAATGGATCTTCTTCTGTTTCCTCGCTGACTTTTTCTGTGAAACGAAACTTTCCAAGTATGTTTTTTTTCTGTTAAATTGCTGTCTTAAGGGTTTCAATTTAGCAGTCAGTGCAGTCGCTTTAAGAAAGCTGTCGATGGATCTTTAACACTGAACTGAGCGACTTGCATTTGTCAAGAATGAGTCGGATGTGGTGGAGAGAATCCAGTCGTTTTTCAAAATAAAACTTCAGTCAGAACCAGATTACAAATAAAAAAATGTAGGTTGTGTGTTTTTTTGTTTTATTTTTTTGTTTTTTTCTGCGGCCTGGTACCAACTGTTTCAAGGCCTGCTACCGGTCTGCATCCTGGGGGTAGGAGACCACTGATATTCAATTTCAATTCAATTCAATTAAAACTTTTATTGTCGATCCTTCACATTTGCTTAATATACAATGAATCAAACTTCCGTTCCTTACTCTCCCATGCGTAGACAAAAAAGACAGTTTACAGCATTAACCAATAGAACTCAAATCCAAGAAGGTAAATGTACAATTTACAGTAGGCACAAATCTACAGTATATGTGGGGGTCCAAAGTGACATGTAGTGCAGGAATTGTGGTTCATAAGGGGGAGAAATGGGGGTGAGGGGTGGGGTTGACAGAGCGCTGTTCATGGGGGGAGAGGGAGGATGGTGTTCAGCATCCTGACAGCTTGGTGTATGAAGCTGTTGCTGAGTCTGGTGGTGCAGGAGCGGAGGCTCCTGTACCTCCTTCCCGAGGGCAGGAGGCTAAAAAGGTTGTTTGCAGGGTGGTGTGTGTCCTTGACAATTGTCAGCGCTTTGTGGGTGAGGCAGGTGGTATATAAGTCATGCAGGGAGGGGAGTGGTGCTCCGATGATTTTCCTGGCTGTGTTGACGATCCGCTGCAGGGCTCTCCTGTTGTAGTCTGTGCAGCTGCCACCCCACACAATGATGCAGCTGGAGAGGATGCTCTCAATGGTTCCTCTGTAGAACGTGGTCTTGATGCGTGGTGGAGCATTTGACCTATTCAGTTTTCTCAGAAAGTAGAGGCGTTGCTGGGCTTTCTTTGCCAGTGATGTGGTGTTGGCGGTCCAGGACAGGTCCTCACTGATGTGTACCCCCAGGAACTTGGTGCTGCTCACTCGCTCCACAGTGGTACCGTCGAAGATCAGTGGCAGGTCTGGAGTGTGACCCCTCTGGAAGTTGACAACAATCTCCTTGGTCTTGCTGACATTCAGCAGGAGGTTATTGTCTTTGCACCATTTTGTCAGCAGCTCTACTTCTTCCCTGTAGTGTGTCTCATCGCCCTTGGTGATGAGACCTACCAGAGTTGTGTCATCTGTGAACTTCACCAGGTGGTTGGTGCTGTGGGTTGTAGTGCAGTCATGTGTCAGCAGGGTGAAGAGCAACGGACAGAGCACACAGCCCTGGGGTGCCCCGGTGCTCAGAGTGATGGTGCTCGAGGTGTTGTTGCCGACACGGACTTTTTGTGGTCTTCGGCTGAGGAAGTCGAGCAGCCACTTGCAGATGGGGGTGCTAACGCCCAGCTGGTTCAGTTTGCAGATGAGTTGTTGGGGTATTATGGTGTTGAATGCCGAGCTGAAGTCCACGAACAGCATTCTCACATACGAGTCCTTTTTTGTCCAGATGGGTGAGGGCTGGGTGGAGAGCAGAACAGATCGCATCCTCTGTGGAACGTTTGGGTCGGTATGTGAACTGAAATGGGTCCAGGGTGGGGGGAAGGGGGGATTTGATGTGTGACATGACGAGCCGTTCAAAGCACTTCATGATGACGGGCGTTAGTGCTACAGGACGGTAGTCGTTGAAGCAGGATGGTGAAGGTTTCTTTGGCACAGGTATGATGGTGGTGGCTTTGAAACATGATGGGACGATGGCTTGCTCCAGGGAGATGTTAAAGATGTCTGTGAAGACATCCTTTCGCT
The DNA here is from genome assembly GCA_036245035.1 of Adrianichthys oophorus. Taxonomy (NCBI): domain Eukaryota; kingdom Metazoa; phylum Chordata; class Actinopteri; order Beloniformes; family Adrianichthyidae; genus Adrianichthys; species Adrianichthys oophorus. The sequence continues at coordinate 365,747 of BSAI01000012.1, forward strand.
CCTCTGCGCAGTCCTTTAGCACACGGCCTGGGATATTGTCTGGGCCTGCAGCTTTGCATGGGTTGATGGTGGTGAGTATCCTCTTCACGCTGGCAGCTGTCAGGTACAGGGTCTGATCGTGGGGGGAGGGGAGCGTTTTCTGCAGGTGGGTGTTATTTAATGCTTCAAAGTGTGAGAAGAAGCTGTTCAGGTTGTTGAGAAGGGGGATGATGCCCTCACAGCTTTGTGGTGCAGGCTTGTAGTCTGTGATGGCCTGGATGCCCTGCCACAGGCTTAGTGCATCTCTGCTCTCGGTAAAGTGAGAGGATATTTTCTGTGAATAGTCCTTTTTAGCTTGTTTGATGCCCCGTGACAGGTTGGCTCTTGCTGTTCTTACGCCAGCTTCATCTCCTGCTCTAAAGGCATTGTCTGTGGCCCTAAGCAGCCTGAAGACGTCCCCTGTCAGCCATGGCTTCCGGTTCGCCACAGTGATGATGCTTTTGGTGTGCGTCACGTCATCGATGCACTTGGTGATGTAGGAGGTCACTGTGTCTGTGTACTCCTCCATGTCTGTAAGGTTGTTGTTGGTGGCAGCTTGTTTGAACATGTCCCAGTCTGTTGTCTCGAAGCAGTCCTGAAGGGCAGAGGATGCTTCCTCTGGCCACACTCTTACTTTCCTCCAGACAGGTTTGGCGACTTTCACTTTTTGTCTGTATGCAGGTATTAGCATAACGCTGATGTAGTCTAATGGTCCGATGTGGGGGAGGGGGGTCGCTCTGTAGGCTGATTTGTGAGGAGTGTAAACAAGGTCCAGTATGTTATTCCCTCTTGTTGGAAAATGTACATGCTGATGAAATCTTGGTAGGACTGTTTTAAGATCAGCATGGTTAAAATCTCCGACGAGATTGTTGAAAGTGTCTGGATGTGCTGTCTGTGATTCGCTGATGGCCTGGTATAGTTCATTCAGCGCCGCATTCCTCTCACTATTGTTGGTGGTCGTAGGGATGTAGACTGCCACTAATAAAATGACAGTAAACTCCCTCGGCAGGTAAAAAGGACGGCACTTTAGGATCATGAACTCCGACCGCGGTGAACAGTGTTTGTTTACAACCTTAGCGTCCTGGCACCATGCGTCAGGGATGTAAACGCAAACTCCACCGCCACGGATTTTTCCTCCGTCTACGAGGGCTCCATCCGCCCTGTAGCATGTTAGTTGTTCCAGTTGTATGGCAGACATTTAGACATTTAGCCATGTTTTCGTGAAAGTAAACACACAGCAGTTACTCACTGTCCGGTCTGCTGATCGGAGTAGTCGAACGTCGTCCATCTTATTGTCCAGGGACCTCATGTTGGCTAGAAGTATAGCTGGGAGAGTTGGGTTCGCTGCCAGCCTGGCTCGGATACCTCCACGACATCCCCTCTTCCTTGTTCTTGCGCACCGATTTCGGTGCATCATTCCTTGGGTGGGCGCGGCTGGCAAGTCCTGTGCAGTAGTTACTGGCTGTCGTAGTAATCCCAGCTCTTCCAGCATCTCTGATTTTGTGTTTGAAACATCGCATATTTTGCTATCCCAAATTTCCAACAATTCCTGTCGACTGTACTTATGATCTAATGTAGCCTGGCGGGGAGAAAGTTTGGAAAAGCGCATCTTAAATAAGCAAACAAATGAAGAAAAACAGCAAAACAGCAAGGGGCCGCTGTGACTGCTCGCGCCGCCGACTAGGTCCAACCTATATAAGATGTTAAAAAAAGGAAAAATGACATGCAAACAACTGTGACCCTTTATATTTAGTGTTGAAAACTATTTAAGACTCGACATTTCTACTGGAATGAACTTCACGAGGATTCTCACTCCCTTATACCTGCACGCTGATAACTGGGTAGTTTTAGCCTTTAATTGGCTTAATGCTTGGAGATGGAATAAAGTGTAGTCTATATTCACAGAAACACAGTCAGGTGTGTGTGCTTCAACCTATTGTTCTCCTTATTAATAAAAAAAAAAAAACATTTTCTTATTTGGGCTAATCGATTGAGCCTCGAATCAAAGGCCAGTTCGATGGTGGGGTAGATGGACCCCCTGAGTAGAAGGTTACTTCATGCAGGACCAAGCAGTGGTGTCAGCCGGCGGCCTACTAATCTCCCTGCAGTGTGAATAATGGCTATGAAAGCAATCACAGAAGAAATGCATCATCTGAGCAGACCCCCCATACATCAACCTGACTCACTCTCATTTGACTGAAATACATGTCAAAGTGAAATATGATGTTTTGTCAAAGTCAGGGGAGGACATCAGCTCCCGCCTGAGTTTCAGAATGTAATAATTAAACGGCACCATAAAGAGCTGTTGTGTTTTCCTTATTGACATGTACATGTTGCATGTTTCTGCTGCACCATGGGTAAACATTTCATGCCTGGCTTCAGAGCATAATTACAATGCTCCAGCAGCTTATGACGAACTACAATACGCTGACATTCATTTTCCAATTCAATCATCTTTCAATTTGTTTCCCCACATGATATCAACAGAGAAGAAATAACTTTCATACCATTAAATAACCCTCGCTAGAGAGTGATGTAACCAAAGTGCAGCAAGGAGACGTATTAGATAACCTTTTTCTTGGTCTATTGTACCCCAAAGTACTGCATATTGCTTCAGTTTTATAATTTGTTTTATTCAAAAGGATTTGACTACACAGATGAGAAAATCTACAGTTTACTGTGGAGGCTCACCTAATCTGGAAGTCTGTCTGCGCAGTGCAGCATCTTGACATTGTTAAAGATCCAGTCTTGTTCTTGTGGCACTTTTTTGATGATAGCGGACATATATAAAAGGAAATCATGCTTAAAACTGTTTTTTTATTCAAATATTGTGAATCAAGGGCAAATTAAAAAATACACTTTGAAAAATTCTTTTTGTGATGTAAAATATACACTGGGTGAGCCATATGTATCCTGCTCTGAGCTCACAGCAATGGGGAAGGAAAGAAAAGATGGAGGCAAATTGTTCATCTGCAGGAACTATGCCCTGGAAAATGTCTCAGGTTTTGTGGATTTTCTTAATTAAAAGACCACTGGGATTGCTTTTACAATAGATCAAAAGATGATTGGAGTGGGACTTTAATTTTGGAGGGCTTTTGCAACAACACAGTGGAAGACAACTTCTACACCAAGGCCCCCTCAGCTGGGAATAGATGGCGACAAGATGAAATCACAACATTTTAGCATACCTTCACAACTATGAGGTCTATATGTTAAAAGTTTGGTAAACGGTACGATATGTAAGAACAATGCACTAGTGCCAAAAAAAGAAAACAAGCTTTTACCAAGTCATATTTGGAAAAAAAAAGGAATTGCAATTTTCAAATTCCTGTGAAAAACAGGATTTTAATGTGATACTAGCTTAAAATATTAAATATTTTGTGTTTTGGGGAAAAAAGAAAAAACCTTATTTTTTAAAAGAAATTATCCTGAGAGTTTAAAAACAAACGTCTTTTAAAGATTTTCTACATTTTTTTTTTCTTTACAGATATTGACTAATGCTATTAAATCCATCAGCTCATCTGACATGCTGTTGGATAAGACAAGTTAGAAAAAAATTAGATGTCATCAATCTATCAAAAGTCAGGAAAGATAGGAGAAGCTTCCCAAACTGTCTTCCAAAATAAAGCAACATCAAAGAATTGTTTACTAAACTGAGCAGATGTGCTGCATTTGGATTGAGATTTTTTTCAATCACGAAGCATGTTAGCTGCAGTTTGATGACTCAGAACTCTCAATGGATTTTATCAGCATTATCCATTTTTTTTCTGAATACAATAAATATTTTTATCAGAAAACATAAAATGGTAAGAGAGCATGATTGACTTTTTTCATTTTCATCAGCTGTTAAAGTGGATCTGCCGTACAGCAAGTCACAGGATTATCTACAGGAAGCCAGAAGCCACGAATAAAAACTTTTATAGCAGTTTTGGAGTTCATGAGAGAATTTTGGAAGTTTTTTTTAGGGTGTAGTCAGACTGGCAAAATTCCACAAATTTTTTTCAGATTGAGTCCTAAAGATTGAGTTTGATCTGTATTCAGACTGGCTACTGGAGATTTGTTTCGGACCAACACTTGTAAACAAAACCATGTGACTAAAGATCTCTTTAGTTATTGATCAGGAAGTCCACGGCGGGTCTAAGCAACAAGAGAAAGTCGGAGTAGCGGCTCCTTAAAATCCTCATCGTGATGGTTAACTTATCAACTTTATATTACGATAACCAGTTTTGAATGTCAGGAACGACAGTTTTTACTTGTTACTTTGGTACCGTGGTAGCACGTTGAGGGCGGTTACCAGCAAGAAGATGTGCCGTGTGTGTTTTAACTCAGAAGATGTTAGCAACTGTAGTTCTGAGGAGACGTCGGCTATGAATGTAGGATGATAAGTGTTTATGAAATATAGTTTGCCGGGAAAACGGTGAGAAACAATTTGTATCAGGGTAAAAGTTGTTTAACCAGCCTGCAATCACTGGACCACGTTTCAATGAGTTATTGTGTCTCATCATTGAACTACAAGCTACAAGCTAGCTTTCTGGATGAGGTCACAGCAGCACGTGTGGCATAACAAGACACAAAAAAGCATGTAAGAAGTGTTTTCAACTGTGTTAAAATAAACATTCTAACAAGTAAACAATTGGACCAGTTACTTCCTCTTTCATAACATGATAATCAATGCCTTTCATTTGTCTGTGGCTCACCGGTGGCTTTATTCCTAATCTGTTTACATTACATGACTCTCAGCTACGGTGGCCGTTATGGTCCAGTTATTCCACTCCGAGTTTTTGTATTCAGACTGAGGAATCTCAGAGCGAACCGGACCTCAGTGCGATTGGAAACTAACCGAGACCACCTCAAAAGATGGGTCTGAGAGCAGTTCCTAGTCCCGGACCAGGGTTGATTGCTTGTATTCAGACTGAACATTTTTTCCGTAGTATCGGGGGAAATAAACTCTGGTTCCCTTTAAGCGGACCAAATGTGTCCAGTCTTAGGTTTTGGATTGTTTGCTAAAATATGTTGGGCATAGTGCCCAATGAGATGTCCATTTTCAGATGCTGAAAATGTGGAGGTCTTAGATTCACGTCTGACCATTGCTTCTGCCAAGTCCATACGAGAGGGACCTGGCTGCAGACAAGATGGTGCCTGCCATCGTCAGCCGGAAGTGGAAATGATGCCACTTACCCTAATCATAACTCCACCCTAACCATGTCCTAAAAGTGTTCTCAATTGTAGAAATTTTTTTTTAATTAAAGCTTAAAACGCAAAAAAACATAGGTCCTCTTGTGAATTTTGATAATGGCCACAGCGAAGAGCATTATCCCACTTCTACCATAGTCAAAGCAAAAAAGAGAAATATTGAAACAAATATAAGTAATCTTTTTTTTTAAGTTTAAATCATTTTTCACAAGAAGCTGACTTTTTGATAAATGGTGTGATGTGCTGTCATGTAACAACTACCAAGCATACGTCAACCTTACTCTGTTGTAGCAGAGGAGAGCTGTTTATATGCTAAACATAATTTTAAGTGATACAAAGCATCCTTTTCAGAGGGAAAGTTCAGCTCTTACCACTTTATCTTAATCCTTGTTTTAATATATTATTCACTTTATTGAAAAAAATACTCAACATCACCTTTGATCATTAGGTTTGCGTCTACAAACAAACAATGTATCTAATGATTAAATTAATAACTACAATATATTACATTAAATCGTTATTTATCAACACATATGCATGCTAAGATGATTCTTGTAGGAATCAGCAATGTACTGTTTTGTTTGCAAGAGTTTTAACAGCCTGTAGGTTGTGGTACTTTGTGTCATTTTTTGGTGGTTATTGACATGTTTGGACTCACAGATGAGTGTTTACAAGTACAGCATATTTAATGAGGTCACACTCATCTCCCCACCCCACACTTACACATTTCTATGTGGTTTATCAGTGGGAAGTACTGATGATTAAGTTACTTCTTGTCATTTTGGTATGCTGTATGATTTGATTATACTGTGGGAGGTGGCTCAAAAGTTGTCCTGAATAAATGAAGTAGTGACACAGGTACCAATTGTCTGAAACAAACATAATAAATCAAATTGACAATGAGTTTCCAAGAAAGCAAAAGAATAAAAAGGAAATGATTTATGCTTCAGACATTTACCAAATGCGTGATTTGTCATTTAAAACAAATCACAGCTCTGAAAATGAATGATATTGATTTCCCTCCCAGCTTAGTGAGGGTTATTACTTAATTAGATTGCAGAAAGGGTTTATCCGGCAGATCCCTGCACCCAGCTGAGACTCTGAGATTCACTATGACTGTGTGAGGAGAATACAGATTCTCGCCCAACGTTTTAACCAATTGCCTGACATCAAAGCTGAAGTAACACATTAATATGCTTCCACAAAATCCGCCTCTCTTTGTCCTCCTTTGAATTTTCGTCATGAGGTGACGCTGTTTTTCTGCGATTGCAGGGCTTTGAATTAAAACATTTAGTTTGTTACTCTCTAGCCGTGGATTTGGTTAACAATAAAACTGAAAATAAAACTGCAGTTAAACTGTTAACTACATGAGTGGTTGTTAGTTTAATGTGTCAGCTCTCATGAGTTAGCACATATTCAACCCTCAAGAATCCATTCTGTCTCAGTTATGTCGTTCAAATGCTACATTTGCTACATTTAAGATTATTTATCAGAAAATCTCCTGTCACGTCCAGAGAGGCCAATTTATTCTGTACTGGTGGACAAGATTTTCAATAATTTGATAAAAGAAAGAAAAAAAAAACAGAAAACCTGAATGAAAAGCAACTTAAATCTGATGTGATTGTGGTGGAGGATACAAAAGGAACAGAAAGCAAAACTCAATTAAAATGTAATATCAGGTACACAAAGGAACGGAACTAAGGGGGCCAAACCTTAGAAACATATTTGCAGTGTTGCAACACAGCTTTTGAATCTATATCTTTGTTATTTAGACAGCAATGAATCCTACACACTTATATACTGTACTCAAATATGGCGGATGGCAACATGGCGGACAGACCTACCGCAGCGGCTGACCTGGACTCACAATTTTTCGGTAAAACTGCTGCAATCATGACAGACCTCAAGGAAGACATCCGTCGTTTAAGAGCTGAACTGGAAATGAAAGACGCTCTACTTTCCAAGTTCATGGATGTCTCCTTCGCTCAGTCTAAGCGGCTAACTTCACATAGCGCCGCTCTCCAGGACACAGCTCTATGGGATCCTTCCACCTGCCCGCGGCCTTCTTCATTCTCGACTCCCAAACAAAGATCCCTGGATGAAGAAGTGGTTGTCCGAATGCCCAGAAGGACTTCTGACGAGACTCAAAGCCTGCACTGAGTCTCTCAAACCGCTTCGGAAGTCTGGCTGCGGATTCTCCGACTCCTTCGGCCACAGCGGCACGGACTCCACCAGACCTGGGTTCCATCGTCGAGTTTCCCGCTCTTCGGCGAGTCGCCACAGAGACTCCGATGGAACACGCAGGCACCGCGGCGGGCAGCGATCCGGCTCGACCTTCGAGGATCACCGAAGCCCCATCCGGTCCCGACGAGCGTCGCCGGCTGGAGCTCCCCGCTTCCTTTCGGTCGGCAACCTCTTCCTCCCGCCGTCGAATCCTGAAGGAGGCTGTCCGTTTCCACTCCAGCGGTGCCCGCGCCTCGCCGCCATCCCAGACCGACCACCGGCTGCAAGGTGAGGCCGCCGCCGTCACACAGGGACGCTCCGCTGTCGCCTCACCTGCGTCTCCTCCTCCACTGTTTGCCCCGACGACAGCAATAATCGATGACTCCATAATAAGGAAGGTCCGCTTCTTTAACGCGGTAACACACTGTTTTCCTGTAGCCACAGTTCTGGACATCCTGGAGAAACTCCCAGAACTGCTGCGCTCTTTCCCTTCCTCTGTTAGGAGACTGATTTTACACGTCGGTTTTAATGATACATCGTATAGAGAGTCTGAAACTACAAAAAAAGCTTTTAACAAACTTTTTACATTTTTAAAGTCCTGTCCATTGACTGTTTTTATCTCTGGACCCCTCCCCTCCCCCTCCCGCAGTCAGGGCCGGTTCAGCAGGCTGCTGAGTCTGAGCACCTGGCTCCAGTCTGTTACCAGTCAGAACAGATTTGTTTTTATTGACAATTTTAATCTGTTCTGGAACAGAACCTCCTTTTTAAAAACTGATGGAATTCACCCCAGTCCACTGGGCAGTAATGTTTTAGCCGCCAACATCAGACACTCTGTCCAGACATCACCTGCCCCCATCATGTCCACACCAGTCCAAACCTCCTCTTCATCTGTACAGACATCTGTGTGTGGAGGTGACTGACTGGATTCTGTACCTTCTTCCCCCATTCCCCAACAAACTGCTTCAACCATCCACACTGCTTCCCTTCCAAGACTTGTTGCCCCCTCAACTTATCCCATTAAGACCATTAGTACAATCAGGTCTTCTATGAGGAGACGTGTTTGGAGAAAACCAGATCACCAATACCTTCAGCCACTAAAGGAAGCACCAAAGTCCAAGGAAGCAGTTTCATCAACCAAAGATGTTCCACCCTCTTTTAACATGGCACTTTTTAATGTTCGGTCCGGATCTAACAAGACTTTTATTATAAATGATTTTATCCTAGACCATAATATTGATTGTCTCTTTTTAACTGAAACATGGCTGAGCACGGATGCATCCATTGTTCTCACAGAGCCCTCCCCATCTAATTTTAGTTTTGTTTTTTCCACAAGGGAGGGCAAAAAGGGTGGTGGTACTGCATCTATTGTATCCAACTCCTTTGCAGTAAAGCAAATTTCTTTAGATCAGTACCCCAGCTTTGAACACCATGCCTTTGTTTTTAACAGCCCTCCAGTTTTATGCATCACAGTATACAGACCACCAAATCCAAACACTGGTTTTATTGAGGAGTTTTCTGAGTTCCTAGCATCTGTCCACACTTCATTCAACATGATTTTAATAACTGGTGATTTTAATCTGCATGTAGATAAGGAGTCGGACTACTCTGCTACTCAGTTTCTGGACCTGCTTGCTTCTCTGGATTTTAAACATGTCATGCAGCTGACTCACAACAGGGGGCACACTCTTGACCTGGTCATCAGTCATGGTTTACCTACAGGTGTGTCCACTGTTGTGGATCTGGCTGTCTCTGATCATTACTGTGTGCTTTTTTAACATCACTGGTTTTATAAAACAACAGACCTCTGTGAGAACTGTGAAGAAATGCTACTTGACTCCTGAAGTGGTCGAAAAATTTATTTCAACTGTTCGCTCAAACTCTCCAATTGTCTTACCAGCCCCCTGCAACTTACTTGTGGAAAGTTTTAACAGTAAACTTAGATCCAGTCTCGACTCAGTTGCTCCACTAAAATCTAAAAGGATGAGAATCAAACCTACACCCCCTTGGAGAACCGAATACATCAAACAACTGAAGAGACGAGCTAGGGCAGCGGAAAGACGTTGGAGAAAGCATACGCTTGAAATAAACCATCAACTATACCAAAATCAACTAAAACTATACAACCAGACTGTAAAACAGACCAAGAACTCATACTTTGCGAACATAATCTCTGAAAATAAAAATAATCCCAGAGTCCTCTTCAGCACAATAGAATCCTTATTGAGCTCAGACATGAATAAGACCACAATGCCAGCGTCTGCTGCATTGTGTGAGGACTTTGCTGACCACTTCAGGAGCAAAATGGCTTCTGTACGATCTAGTATCTTGATGGAACAAAGAAGCAATTGTAATAAAAATGATGACTTGACCTTACCCGAGGAAGCACTGGACAGTTTTGACCTGGTTGAAGCTGCAACACTTGGTCGAGTTTTCTCCCAAGTTAAACCAACGACCTGTTTTTTAGATCCCATCCCCACATCACTTTTTAAATCATTTTATGGATCTTTTGAGAGCGAGATTTTAAACATCATAAATTCCTCTCTACAAACGGGTATTTTTCCCACTGCTTTTAAAACTGCAGTGGTGAAACCGTTACTAAAGAAAAGCAATGTAGATCCTACGGTTTTTAATAACTACAGACCAGTGTCCAACTTGCCATTTTTAAGCAAGATTCTGGAAAAAAATGTTTTTATTCAGCTAAATGAGTTTCTCTTACACAATAACATATTTGAGGTGAACCAGTCTGGTTTTAGAACGAACCACAGTACTGAGACAGCCCTGTTAAAGATCGTTAATGATGTTAGATGTGCCTCGGATTCAGGTCAGATCACAGTATTAGTTCTACTGGATCTAAGTGCTGCTTTTGATACTGTTGAGCACCTGATCCTGTTAAACAGACTTAAAAGTCTTGGCCTTTCAGGGACTGAACCAGTGGTTCACTTCCTATCTCACGGAGAGAAACTTTATGGTAAGCATGGACACTTACTTTTCTGGGGTCCACAAAATTGAATGTGGTGTGCCTCAAGGTTCCATCCTTGGCCCCTTGCTTTTTAATATCTACATGCTTCCTTTGGGGAATGTCATCAGGAAGCACAACATCAGCTTTCATAGCTATGCTGATGATACCCAGCTGTACATAGTTATGTCTCCTGATGACACAAGACCAATAAAAGCACTTTTTAATTGTATTTTAGATGTAAAATCATGGATGGCAAATAATTTTCTGCAGCTCAACCAGGAGAAAACTGAAATTTTGGTTATTGGTCCTGAAGCCAAGAGAGAGAAACAGTTTCTGAAACTTAAAGAACTTTCATTCAATTTTTCTGAAACAGTCAGAAACCTGGGCGTTATTTTTGACTTCAAGCTAACATTTATCCCACATAACAAGCAGGTGATTAAAACTGGTTTTTATCATCTTAGAAATTTGGCTAGGGTCCGCCCAATTCTCTCTCTTGCTAATGTGGAGACGCTGATGCATGCTTTTATAATTAGTAGAGCTGATTATTGTAACGCCCTTCTAGCAGGTCTTCCAAAAAATAGCATTAAGAACCTTCAGCTTCTCCAAAATTCTGCTGCAAGAGTTCTCACCAAGACCAGAAGGTGAGCTCACATCACCCCGATTTTAAAATCCCTGCATTGGCTCCCCATCTGCTTCAGGGATGATTTTAAGATACTTTTAATGGTTTTTAAATGTCTGAACGGTCTTGCGCCTTCTTATTTATCTGATCTTTTAGTTAAATATGAACCCTCGCGGACCCTGATATCCTCTGGCACTGGTCTACTAATCATTCCAAATGTGAAAACAAAAAATTATGGAGAGGCATCTTTTCAATACTATGGCCCCCGTCTATGGAACAGTCTGCCGGAGGACCGCAGAGAACATAGAGGTTTTTAAGAAAAGGCTCAAGACCTATCTTTTTAAATTAGCTTTTAGTTAGTTTTTATCATGTTAATTTATCCTGTTTTTATTATTTTGATCATGTTTTATGATTTTACGTCGGATTATTTATAGCTTATTTGAATATTTTTTATTCTCATGTTTTATTGCTTGTTGCTTTTATCAAATGTTCCATTTTAATTTTAGATTTATATTTTATTATTTTTAAATCCAGTGCCTCCTCGGCTGGGTCCTCTCCCTCTGGGTCAGCTACGGTTCAGCTGTTGCAGCTCTAGATGGGGGCCTGCCTCGCTACCTTGCTGTGGTGGGGCTGGGTCCTCGCCTGTGATGCTGCATTACACTGACTATGTGGTTGTCCACGGAGGAAGAGGACCCAACTATAATGGGTCCACCAACCAACTTTCTCCTTGCTCAGCCTGTTTCCCAATGGGTTCCATCAGTTAAGGGGGTGGGAATTGTGAAAGGGGTTGGGTGGATTGCATGTGTGTGTTGCGGGGGGGGTCTACATTTTTACTGGAGACAGATGTAGTTCTTCAGCTCACCACTGGGGATTGTCTCATACAAATCTCTTATCCAGAGAAGGGCTCAAATTATTCATGTTTTAGAATCTTTACAAACTTTATTTCACAGTCAGATATTTAAAGCCACAAACAGGTGATTAAAGTAAAAGTTCAAGTATATTTTGATCTATAGTAAAATAGTTCCCAGTGGTCTTTTAATCATGATGATGTAGCTTTTAGCCAAAATCAAAAAGCTTGTGTTTTTTTAAGACCAACTTTCTGCAGAGCAGCACGAGTGCATCAGTAATTCACCTCAGAATTATTGTGGGTGGGACTGTTGGTCCTGAAGTAACCCCATGCTGATATCCCATCATTCCTTTGTCTCTTGTACTAGTTTTCAGCTCCCATACCGTTCTTAGCCAGATGCTAAAGGAAAATGTATTTATAAGTGTATCTATTTGTTCTACAAGAACGTGTTTAAAGTACCAAGAACATAACTTTCATTGGAGTGGGTCTTTAAGGCCACAGACAGGTATTTAATGCCGCAGACAGCAGTTTAATGCCGCAGACAGGTGTTTAATGCCACAGACAGGTATTTAATGCCACAGACAGGTGTTTAATGCCACAGACAGGTGTTTAATGCCACAGACAGGT
>BSAI01000012.1:378242-390774 GCA_036245035.1 Adrianichthys oophorus
GCCACAGACAGGTGTCTAATGCCACAGACAGGTGTCTAAAGCCACAGACAGGTGTTTGAGCTCTTCAAAATACTGTTACACCACATTTGGCAAGGCAGTCTGTTTTTTCTGCCCACAAGCAATGCTGCTTAAGCGAAAGTACTTCCTTTTCAGTTCAACAAAAATCCATTTGATACCCCGGTAAATCCATCATCACCTGATGCAACAAGCGTGTCATTTTATCTCTAATGCCAAGAGGGACAGCTTTGGATAGAAACATTTTTAACACAGTCAGTGATAGCAACAGTTTGAGGCCATCTTTACAGACTTAGGGTCTCCTCCAGACATCAGTTATGACATAGGAGTGAAAAAAACAATACTTGTTCTGGATACAAATGTTAGACTGTAGGACAAACATTTAAAAATCATAGTGGTCAGAGGAAACCATCGGCAATTCCAACACTTTTTGTCTGCTCTTTGAAATCCTACAGTATTATGATTGTTGTGTCCATGTTTTAGTGAAGTGGTTGAGTTTGGGACATGGGGTACATTAGGGATACAGTAGTATGTTTTCTTTGTCTTTATCTTAAACTCCTAAGACCTGAAGTCTGCATGGCTGGACATCGCATTTCTAGTTATACACCCACAGTATTTGATTCTGCTAAACGGCAGTCATGTGACTACGTGTGTGGAAGGCTAGCTCAAATATTAGCTTGAATTTTGAACTTTTTGTTTTTCCTAAAGATAATGTAATAAAAGTAAGCTCAATTTTATTAAAATAAAGATAATAAAAAAAAAAAGCTAATTTACTTCAGATATCAAACTGGTCTTTTTGAAACATTTTCCCATAGGTATCATTGTTGTGGCTCATATAAATTGGTAAATGGGTTTCATTTATTTATTTTTTTGTTGAAAAAGAAAGAAACAAACAAGAAGCCCAGCTGTTGATAAAATGCAAAGAAAAGCTCATCTGTTTTGGTGAAAAATGTTGTAACGTCTTTCAAAATAGGATCTTTAGTGACTGGATGTGTTTCCACCATTGGTGTATGACTGTGTATGATCGGGCTGTGACTGTAAAGCTGATTGGGCCTCTTACGCTTTTACCATTTACCCTGTTTTGAAATATTGTCAGGTTTCTAAGGAGTGTGCATTTGCTGGATAAACACTCTCTCTGGTAATCTGGGTTACAACCATAAAAAATGGCTAAATATCACTTTTTTTGAAGACCATTGGATATTTACACATCAGCGTACTGGAAATAGTTTTACCATCCCTTCAGTACCCAAGTTTGCTATTATTCACACCATTATTAATAATTGTTTCTGTGAAACTTCCAAACAGTTATCAAATGATGTTTATGATACTCTGGTTTAACCCTGACACTAAGCATAGCGCCGTAGTCACATGCACCTGTACCAGGCTGACCCGGGTTTTTGGGTTGTCTGGACCCATGGAGGGTCGTAGAGCAGAGCGGCTGCATCTTAAGGGGACCCCAGGTGTGTCTTAAAATTCCTGTGAGGGTCGTACGGCCACCTAAGGGACGTCATGTAAATGGAATGCATGATTGTTGTTTCGTGAAGTATTGGTCAGTCAAATGGAAATTGAAACCGTCATACTTTAGTGGTTATTACAGTGCTAGAACTGACCCCTTACAAACCCTAAGCACATGCTGCACACAAGGAGTATAGAGGTGATATGTAAGAGCCTGTAGGATGTCCACAAACACTAAACTGTTTGTCTATTTTTTTCCTTTACAGAAGGCTGCAGTCAAGGAGCACACACTTATCACATGATCAGAACTCACGAACCACTCGGACAGTGCGCAGAATTTGAAGACGAGAAAAATCCGTGTGACGCGCCTGCATCTCACCTATTTCACATTTACGGTGGGAGAAGTGTTCGCTATGACCTGTTGCTCGCAGCATGCTCATAGAAAATCATGTGCGTGAACATTTGGGTTCTACGACCCTGATTGTTTGCCCACAGACAGCCTGTGTAGCCATAAGGGTGACCATGTGTAAAGCAGCACAGTAAAGCCTATGGACAAAGACCGGCTAGCAGGACACTGACGCCTTTTAGGACACTAAAACACAAAAACATGAACGTCTTCTTTTTGGAGCTGAAGGCAGACGAACATTTTAATCAAATTTGTAGTCAAACTGTGAAAAAAACTAAAATATGAAGTACAACCTATGATTTTATGTATTCTTTTATTTTTGACGGATCAGTGAACATGCTGCCATAAATACACTTTGACCTCTCCAATTATCCAGCAGAGAGCATTAACCCCAGCTGTAATAATCAGTGCATTTAATATGACCAGCAGCACCAATCTGAACGTCGCTCTCTTCTGGGTTGGAAGCATGCCTGTGGCTGCTCACTAAATCTCAGTGACTTCATTAACTTATTACCATGAGTCATGGTGTGCAAAGTCAACAGCAATTAAAACACCACAAAAAAAGGAGTCTTTGAGCCGCAGCCCTGCTTTCCAGGCTGCTGCACTCTACTCGATTTAACCGCATGACTGACGTATCAATAGGTGCCGAGATGGATTAAATGGCTTCACTTAATATTCAGATTTGTCTTACTCACAACGCATGTCGGGGACAAATTGTGCACAGCTTGTCAGGTGCTACAAGCTCTGTGCCTTTCAGGAACACATGGTGGAGCAGGTCACAAGCAGAAGAATTCTGCATCTTTTAACAATTGCCAATTGAGAAAAAAAATTATTTGAAAAAAAACAACTAGACAGGGCATGGAGAGGAGCTGATTTTTCCTCCAGAACAAAGGCCAAGAGTCAATATGAACTTTTTGTCATTTTCATTTCCATTCAAGAAAAAGGCCACATGAGAAAAAAACCAGAACTTTTCAATGAATATGTCAAAGCTTATATTCTGCTTCTGCTGTCTTTTGTAGAACACATTTCTATTCATGAAGCGAATTCTCTGTTGGCATGACATTGCATACTTAGGGTTTCCTTTGTACATTTTCTGCAAAATTGTAATTAAAGAGCAACAGCAGGCTCCTGTCCCCTATGCAAACATAAAGAAGCCTTTATCTTAGCAAATGACTGACAGTTGATTATGAAAAACCCTGTCCTATTATTTTTTTCTTCTGCATGAAGACAGCCCCCCCCACACCTCATGCATTCCTGTGCACTTTTGTTCCAGCTCTGCTCTTAATGACTTCAGAATTAACTGGCTGTGCTGAAGGAGGGGGTTGGAGGCACTGCAGTGTGGGCTGAAGGGCTTGCCGTGTGCAGGTATCTCTCCGCCCCAGCGGGCTCTCACCAAAAGCAGAGCTGGAGGGGGCGTTTTCAAGTCGGCTGCACCTGGGCGCTTGCTGCTGCTGCCCGATCTGGCATCAGGTGTCATCTGAGGCAGTTCATCTACTTTAGGGGATTGGTTTTATCGTCATAGTTACCATGAAGCAGACATCAGCTGTTCAAACCTGGCCTCCGCAAAGTGGGGGCATTGCACCATTGCCAAACCCTTTGCACTAAGAAAACAGAGCTTCCAGTCTATTTAAAGATAGTGTCAAAGTATAGCAAAGAGTGTCAAAACGTGTAAATGCTGATTGTAAAAAGAAAAAAAAAAAAGAAAGAAATGATAAGAACATATATAATAAATAAAAATATTATAATAAATAAATAATAAAATAACATGCAACACATACAACTTTTTTGTTTCCTGTTTACCTGTGATTAAAAAAGAAAAAAAATATAGTAATTACATTTTCAAAAAACAAAAACAGTTCAAGAAACTTCAGTTTAGAAATAAAGATAAGGAGGGATGTGTTCCAATACAGATTATCAGGTTATCTAAACTTCAACCACAAATCAAAGAGGCTAAATCAAAAAACATATTAAAAAAAAATCTAAAATATAATAATCCAAAATTATGACCAATAAGAAAATGTGATTTTTAGGTCTATATTTTATTTTAATTTGTTTTGTAAAAAACAATCCACATTTGTTGTATTTGTTTTGTTTTTGCTTTTTGTTTTATGTTAAGAGGGAAAGAAAGAGCCAATGACTTTGTTATTATGTGAAAGAGACAGAAATGATCGGTTTTCTTCTTTCTGTTTCCCTATTATTCATCACCAAAGGAAAGGTTTGTGTGTTGCATTGTTTAGTTTTTGTAATTCTTTTGAAGGAAATAAACAAGCACTAAAATAAATAAAGAAAAATAACCCAAACTATTCTCCGTTGTTTAATGTAGTCCACAACAGTGAAAGCTCAAGGAACGGAAATCCTGAAATGACCGATAATCAAGCTGTAGAAAAGAACTTAAACCAGCAAATAATTGTATATTTGTGTCTCATTAACATAACTAAATGATCTACAAATACAAATAATATCTTTATTCCAGGTCAGTTGTTGAGCA
Organism: Adrianichthys oophorus; assembly: GCA_036245035.1. Classification (NCBI taxonomy): domain Eukaryota; kingdom Metazoa; phylum Chordata; class Actinopteri; order Beloniformes; family Adrianichthyidae; genus Adrianichthys; species Adrianichthys oophorus. The sequence goes on from BSAI01000012.1 coordinate 382,607, forward strand.
TTAGGGGAAAACTTCAACATAGTAATTATGAAATGAATGCATTTTAAAATGCATTTTATTTAATGTCATCTAATGACATGTTTTTAATTAGCTTGCTACAGCATTTGGAGTCTGTGACATGTTTGCATATTTAATTCTGAAGAGCAAAACAACAAAGGCCCCCACTGTCACATATTAACCCTCAGTCACAATGTTAGGCATTTCTAAGATTTTGACTTCCCCTTTTTTAAAGCGTGGTGTTTCATTATAGTGAGGGAAGAGTTCATAACTCACCAAAAACTGACATTCCACCACACAGAAAAGGCAGGAAACTAGAATTTGAAGAAAAGAAGAGAAGAGCATATTAAAAATATTATTTTTGAATTTTCATGTGCATCTCATATCATCTCTGGGGATTCTGAATAAAAAACAAATATTAAAAAGCGATCAGTTTAATTTACTCCATCTCATTCCAGCTACATAAGATAATAAGTTAAACTGAGTTTTTTTTAATCTTGTCATAATCTTATTTTATTTGAAATTGGTTTTTAGATTTGTTTTTTAGATTGAAACTAAAAAGTAACATGAAAGCATTCTGGCAAAATCTTGGTGTCAGATTAGCTGGCCCTGATAGTGGCCAATGTTCATGAGTGCAACCAACAATTCATTGACCAGATGTCATGAATTAGACCAATTTAGTTAACCAGGTTTGGCAAAATGTCTTCAAACAAACAATTTAGATCATTTAAAAGTGACTGGATTAGAGAGCTGCAGTCAGCTTTAGTAAATTAAACCCAAGAGCTTCGTATTTTTCACCCTATAAAAGGTTTAATTTATTTTAAAAATGACAGAGCGCCTTCTATTTCAGAGTGCCTTGTAGGCTATATAGATTCATTCTAGTTGGGGTTATTAATACTGAAGCAAGGTACACAGTGCTCTATCAAGATGTTTGGCTGGGTGTTATTCCAAATATGCTAACAAGCTAACGTGTAGCGCATTGGACTGTGCTTTTTTTTAATGTGTTATAAACAAGGTTGAGAGTTAGCATAGTCACAGTAGTACTTGTTTTAGCATCATCAGTCTGTTTTTTTAGTTTTGCAAACAGGTTAGGAGTTACAAGTTTTCTGAAAACGGTAATGCTTCTAATGTGGCTAATGTGTAGCAAGTTACATCAATAGAGTTACTGTGAATGCAGGTGAGAAAGTCCGACTGACAGACTTATCTCTGACTTGCTCAATACACTGTATAGTTTGGTGTGCCTTAAATATTAAATACGTTTTAAAAAGTAGACCCTGGATTGTTGGTGCACCTTAAAATCGATAATAAACCCTACCTACAGTGCAGAAGATGCGGTAGACTGTTCATCTGCAACAGGTTTCTATTCATCTGAATAGAATAGAAAAGATGAGCCCTGCCTATACCTGCATATTTTCACGTTTTTAACACGTTATACAATTTTTCTCAAGGAGGAAGTATATAATACAAATTCGTCTTAAAATTGATTTCTGAGTATTTCTTTATTAAGATTGTGCTGTATCAGGAGCAGATGACAAAAAGTGTTTTTTTGTTTGTTTTTTTTTTTATTTATTTTGTCTAAAACGTAATAATCGTAATTAAAAGAACACTGGGAACGACCACTGGGAAAGCTCCATAATTTCTAAAAAATATATTGATTTGTCTAAAAAAAACCATTGTTATTGGTTTTCTCCTCTACTGTGTGCTTCATCTACATTTGTGAAAAGAAATCACTCCAATGGAGCATCAGAAACACTGAATGACCATCTGTCTTCTTTTGCATTTATGAAGTTTTACAGAACTAAAATAAAAATTAAGAAAAGAAAAACTCAAATACAAGATTCTCAACACATTTACATTACAAATTATGGACTTTTAATTGTTGTTCAAAATGACCGGCGATGCAAAACTCTACCTGGTTTCAGAGACCTGCATCTGTACACCACTCTGTCTGTCTTCTCTGTCCTGCAGCATAACTGAGCTTAAATGAGCTTGTGGAAAGCAGATAAGATATGATTCTTGGAATTAAAACTGCATTTTGTACTTTGATCATCCAGCAGTGTGTAAAGCCCTGAAATAAGACTCTCCCCTTCTTTATCGAATCTTTGCTCTCACATTCCCTTCCTTAATCTTTCCTTTGCTCCTTCGCCCTGAGCATGGGGGATTGCTTTATAAGATGGAGAGTTAATGAAGAAAGCTTTTTTCTTTCCTCCCCTGCAAAGAGATTGGTAAACTGCTCCAGCTTGGTGCTCCTCTTTTGTTAATCATGTCATGATCGGCTTTCACGCCTGACAATCTCAACCCATGAACCACTTATGCAAAAATATTTCACGTTGTTACTTTGGAGCCTAAGAGAATACGCCTCAAACAAGTGTATAAGTCGCTACGGAAATGAATCTGAGCAGTTGTTGGCTTTTTAAGTTGGCTGAGCGTGTCAGTCACTCTCTACGAGACAACCCCAGCAGCAGAATTCTTTTTTTTATTACACACCATCTTGTTTCATATCGCTTCCACACTCTTGTTGTCACATCCTCCCTCACAAGGGGCCCTGTCCTAATAAACTGAAAGTGAGATGCAACATTGTCAAAAAGCCATTTAAGATGCTATCATCTAATATGGAGGCTGACGTGGGCTGGTGCTGGCAGCGCAGTTATGTAAGCAGCTTTCTTGGGGACTGATAGCGATCCAACTCGCCCAGCATGGGAGCAGTGGTGTGTTTGTGTTGCACAATACGGCACCCGGTATTTTGCCACAGACTCACGGATGCATGTCTCTGGACCAATTAATTTGTTAATATGCTAGTGTGCTGTGATTGGCAATACAGGGAACCAAGTGCTGCTCTGCACAGTAAGGTGTTGATTCAAAGAAGCAGGAGCAAAAGAAAAGCTCATTCAGAAAAAAACGAGGCTTTGGCCAAATAAACATGCGATGAGCGGCAGAGCTATAGGATTAGTTTTCCCCACCTCAGCTGTGGATCAGAAACAGGAAAAATGAGTTCAGTAAGTGAAAATGTGCCGGAGGGGTGGTGGCATGCCACAATATCATTGGCCACTTGATACGACCATGTTCTGTTTTGCGGTTGCTCCAGACCATCAACCCATACCACTTACAAAAAAACAAATGCTAAGCTGGTTTTAGGTCAGTTTTTCAGGCCAGTCAAAGTTAGAAAATGTGGGATGGTCAGGGACGAGTGGCGTTTTATTTTATCTGGGGCGAAACTCAAACTTTTGAAACAGTTGTGGTCCATAAACGGTGTTATAAAAAAAAAAAAAAAAAAAAACTGTAAACTATAAAAAACTGGCCACATTTTTCCAAAAACATTTCAGTGTGATGACGCAGCATCACAGAGTGAAGGAGACCACCCGCATGTTCTCAAGATGCTTGTTATCATTCTTTCTAACAGCGTTGGATTTCTGTATTCACACACACTGAAGCTGTCTGTGTGGACGTAGCAAGTCCCCACTGTGCATTAGTGGCTTCAGCTTCTCCCGCAGTCCTAAAAACGAGTTTATAAATGGATTTCTCACTGTAAAAAAAAAAAACAGGAAACAGTCAATGTGAAGCGTCGCCTGCCAATCATTTACAAATTCAGTGAAATCAAACAATAATGTAAATGACCTATTTTTTACAAAACATAAAGAACAACAACAATAAACTGAAAATTAAATGTTTCTTTTTCTTAAAAATACCAGGATTATTTGTACTTTTTCAGATAGTGTGGATTACTTTCAAACAGCAGTTTTACAGTGTATCTGAAATCATGAACATCCATGTTATGTTCAGTGCAACACAGTTGCTCCTACATGATCCTGACAGACTGCATCCAGGTCAAAAGGTTGCCTTGTGGCTGAGGCCCAAGTTGCATTTCCTTCAACTATGTTGGTTTGTTTTTTTTCGTTTGCTTGTTTTTCAATGACAATTGAGTTCCACCTGACTGTGGGTGGGCTCAAACAAAGACACCTACGGCTGTATCCAGATGTTTCCAGCAATACCCTGGCCAAAAAATAACCATCAGTTTACATAAACTAATGGTAAACTGATGGAAAGACGGGTGGCCTGGGCATTGCTGGAAACATCAGTTTTCCTAAATCACCTTCATTCTGACTTGGCTTGGTTGGAGCTACAAGGAAAGAGGCTCTAAACATTGAAACCTCAACGCAATCCATGGAAACATCTTAAGGCTGAGTAAACCCCAACCGAGTCGTGCTGAATCAAGTAACATTAGACCTTGGTGAGTCCCATGGGTGCCTTCAGAGCATTAAACTGATAACAGATCTGAAACACCAGTTCAATGCTTTGGCTTGAAACTCCAGCAAACAGAATCAACGTTTGAGCTGCTTTTTGCATTTGAGCTCAGGATACAAACTGAGGAGCAAACGACTAAACCTGTGCAATGAGTTCAGTCAAGCAGGCATTAACCTTTACAACCCAATTGTTGTTTTTTGTCCATCTTTGCAGGAAGGAAGCAACAAGGCAGCATCCTAACAGCAGCTATTTATTCCACTCTGAAAGCGCAGAGTTAGTACATTACAGTGATCCATTTGTGGCGATGAATTAATGATCATTTGGTCTGAATGTGGTTTCTGCTCCCAGGCTGGATCGGCATCATTAGCAAGCAAACATGGTTTATGAGATCTACAAGAAAAACATGCGCTACATTGTGCGTTAATATGAAACACAAGGGTATGTAAAGTCTTGCAGTTATAAGCAAACATTTAACTGTTTTACAACATGCATCACAGCATGGCAGCAGCCCCTGGAGTTAGCTGCACCATTATGGAGCCTCTGTGTCACTGAAAGGCTCATTACTGTTCCTGTTCATCCTGACTACATGAGGCCTTTACCCAAACACATCCACGTGATGCATGAATTGCACCTACCCATAACAAGCTTGACATTTGACTGAAGACGATGAATTTTTATTAGGAATGTAAAGATTACCAGATACACGTAGGAAAATCAATACAGTGGTCAGGATCACAACTATATCGGCTCAAAACCACTGAAGTACATTATGCTGATTATAAACCAATACGCATCGATCCAAACAACAGTCGGACCTCTGCAATTAGAGGAATAAAAAGTACCAGACAGCATAACAAACTGACTACGTTTGATTGTAAAATCTGGAATTATTTTAGATTTTCTAAAATATAAAATAGCATCAAAAAATAACCGCTAATTACAAAGATGGCATGGTGTTAAAATGGAGAAACAAAACCTTGATGAGCAGGATGCTAGATGAAGAACGACTAGTGCCAGCATGCATTTTTTGAGTGTGTTTGCAAACAGCTCACCATGTTCATTAGCAATACCTGAGGCTTTAGGATCATTTGAGTTCAAAACCAAATGAGGGATTTAGAGAAGTATTACAGGTTTGTACTTGAACTTTAAACTGCTAACTTGGTAACAATTCAGTGAAAAATTGACCCTGAATTTTCCTAGTAAGGCTAAGTGCAAGGTGGTAAAATTGCTGTTGAATACAAGTATGTTAAAATGTGCTTGAACCACTTTGCTACTCTCTCCTCTGTCACATTTACTGCACACTACCTTTACCCTAACATTGGGACAACGATGCTTGAGACTTGACCAAACACTGGACCTCAAGGACTTTAGACTTGTTCTGAGATTTGGAACTCAAAAGCAATGTTGTTTTGTATATTCCTATTTTTTATCCCAGAGACATAGCTTTCAGTCTAAAATTGAAATCTCTCGTTACAAAGCCTTTGCAGTAGAAATGCAGGAAAACTAACTGCTTTCTTATGTCCCTGGAAACTGTTTAAAAGTAGTTCTATGACAATCTGTGACTGTCAGGTATTCATTTTCAAGCAAATGTTTTCAGACTTGGGACATACATTGAAAATACAACTAAAAACTTGAGCTGAATTTTCAGCTACAGCATCTACCTGCAGCAAAAAAAAACTAAGTCTTGACTTAAAAATACAATAAAAAATTGAGACTTGACACGGACTTATCAATAAAGACTTGAGACTTGACTTGGACTTACTGTATCACCAACAATTTGAGACTTGACTTCAAATTACTACAAAGACTTGGGCTTACAAAAATGACTAGACAGGTCAGTAAAAAGTCACATTTTCTTAAATTTGAAACTACCATTAACTGCTCTGCAAGTAGTGGGAGGGAACAGTTTTATCCAACACAAAAATACAAATGAGTTAATAGGCCGAAACTTGCCCGTTGTATGCCATTTTAAAATCACGTCATGCATTAATACTTTTCTTTTTAATACCAAAACATAAAACAAACAAACAAACAGCAAAGACAGATTTTATTTATTTATTTATTTTATTCTTAGAAGTTACATTTGTACCTTGACTTGAAACATGGAAACACAACAGGTCTTTGAAGAACATGTCACCTTGGTCCAAAAGTCTGGGCAACGTTGTTAACACTGATGGTGGCAGCTAAATGTACCTCCATGAAGCGGGGCTGCACTCTTGTCTCCTCTGTTTTGCACCTGTCTTTCTGCTGAGTCTTGCGGCTGCAGAAATGCAAACTGGTTTTTTTTTTCAGCTGAACACATTTGACAGCAGCTCTTGGAAACATAGTCCCCTTCTAGTTCATCTGACAGCTACACTTTTATTTGTAACCTTGCTTTCAAACTCTTTTTTTCAGAATTCCATCCCTCCACTGACAGCTAGTTTCGAACCTCTTGATTTATCTCCTATTCCTGCACAGCAAGAAAATTGAATGTCAAAATAACTGCTTTACATGGCAATGCTGTGGAATGAGGGTTGTTTGGCTGTGCAGTGCTGAGGGGACGCACTCCAGCAAACCCTACTAGTTTCTCACTAACTTCCTCTAACATGCCGCATTATGCTGAGTTTGAAAGTTTTGGGCATTGCAGTTTAGCTTAACATTTTGTGTCCAGTAAACACCGCCATCAGCAAACACTGGAAACATAAAAGAACTCAGGTGGGCTGGATGATCTTTTTCAGCTATTGAAGAATCAGAGAGGTAATTACCCAACTTACCTAAAAGAGAGTCCATGATGAGTTCATACTATCCTTCCAGTGTTCATCATATTGGATGATTTTAATCATGACTGTCTGTGCTGGTTTGGGGGAGTTTTCTGTTAAAAGTTATCTAACACACACACACACATATACATGGTATAGATATCTACCTTCTAAGTATCCTTCAGTAGCCTCTAGTGGCAATTTCATCTTATAAATTGTTGATTTGTAAATGCAGCTGGGGCAGCAAATCTGCAGCAGGCATCTTTAGATTAAAGAGCTCCCATCATGTTATATGTCTGTGGTTTAATTAGCTTTTAACTTCAACATGTATTTTCAAGTTTTTTTTTTTTTTTTTTTACTTTTTACTTTTTAAGCTTCCCTACTTTGAGGTCCCTCCTCAGCAGAAGTGGGGTATGAGTGAAAGCATCGCACTTCAGATTATGATCCAACGTGTTTTTGTGATAAATGAAATGTAAAAAAATAAATAACTGCAAATTTTCTGTTTCTGATGCTGATCACTTCAAAGATTTTTTTTCTGTTTACCTACTATCTTATTACACTTGGTAAATAACATGAAACATACAATAAGTTAACAAGGTTCTTCATTTGTACTTACCTTTTTCTTACATGTGGTAAGGACAACAAAAAACACATAAACACAACATGTAAATGCCCAGTAGGTACCACATAAGTATAAACCAATTAGTACGAAGTCAATACTCAGCAAGTACTATTTAAGGACCAAGTACAAAATAGTACCACGTAAATAACACTTAAACAGCCTGTAAGTACTATGCTGTAAAAAAAAAAAAAAAAAAAAGCATTTCTATTTTATTTTCCTTTTAAGATAAAAGTATATAAATATGTTTTCATTTACTATATATTTTTGTTTTTATATCTGAATAGTCCAACCTTGGCTGCAATAATGCTAAAATAAAAGGTAAATATATGTTTACTAATACAAATCGAACAAAAAAAACAAAGATTTAGTTTTTCAACCATATGGTGTAGTGGTTTGCATTCTTGCCTAGCAGCATGAAGACCCTAGTCTGTATTCTAGCTGGGACTTTTCTGTATAACCCCCCACCCCCACCCCCCGTATCAGTGACATCATATTTTTACTCCACTAAAGCTTGTCATGACTTTACTAAATTCTTTACAGAGAAAATTGTAAACATTAGGCAAACTATT
>BSAI01000012.1:391174-413317 GCA_036245035.1 Adrianichthys oophorus
ACTGTTTATCTATGCTTGTTTTAAATTCACTTCTTTTTAACTTTCTTTACATTTTATTGTAATTATCACACCTTTGATTTTTCTTGTGATTGTTCGTTTATGTAAATGGCGTATACTTACTTTACAGTCACGGACCCATTCACACATTCACACACTGATGGTGGCTCCGCTGCCGAACACTGATGCGAACCTTACATCAGAGGCAATGTGGGGTTCAGTGTCTTGCCCAAGGAAACTTCGACACATGGGCGGGCAAGGCGGGAATCGAACCTGCAATCCTTCGATCACAGGCCGACTGCCCTTCCCACTGCGCCACAGCTGCCCCACATGTGCTAAAAAGCACTTTGAATTATCTTTGTACATGAAATGTGCTGTACAAATAAACTTGCTTTGTCTATAAGGTTTGCATGTTCTCTCCGTGAATGGGTGGGGTTTCTCTGGGAACTTCAGCATCACTTCCCAGTCTAAAAGCATGCATTGAAGGTCAGTTGGTCCCTCTTAATTGTCTCTAGGTGTGAATGCTATTATGTCTGTGATTGTGTAGCCCTGCGTTGCATTTGCCCAACAGTTGGGACAGGCTTCAGCAACCCTGTGACCCCAACAGGGACTAAGCATGTTCAGAAATTGGATGGATTTTTCTGCCAAATGAAAGACTGGTAACTGCTCACATATAAAATTGAGGTAGTTTGATAAAAAAAAAAAAGATAACGATAATAAAAATAATTTGTTGAAGCCAGGAAATGTAGAAATTTTACACCAAACTGATTCAAAAATATCAAACTCTGCAGCACCAAGTGGAACATGGAGTATCACTGATCTTCATGTAACATTGGAATTGTTGTTTTTACTTTCACTGACTGTGCTCACTCGAGCAGTCAGGTGAGTAGCATGCCCACCACGTCATAACTAATTAGTTATCAGGATTCTTACTCCCTCTATTGTTCAGCTAATCACTGGTTCATGGATACCTGCTCCCATAAATGCACTCATGTGGAAATATCAACCTTTGTCCAGCAACACTCCCAATCTCCCCATCGGTGCGCATCAGTGTGCGGTTGGTGGATTTAAGGTCAGAAGTGGTGTGCATTTCATCCCGGCCCAGAGCCGGGGAACATCCGTGACGCTTTGTGTTGTACTGTGGGAGGCTGTGGCGAAGAAACGCTGACGGTAAATCGATAGTGATGGATCAAAGTGCCGCATGGCTGGAGCCCTGCGGTGTCAGGGTGCGGGGAACAACAAGTGACTTTTAAACCTCCTCTCTTCTTCTCATTATCCTCTCCTCTTTGGTTCTTCTACTTCTTGAAGCTCCCACTCTGTCTTCTCTGTCTCCCCCCTGCACTTTGCACTAGTTTATGTGTCTACCTCTTAAGTGTGTGTGTACAGTAAGCAGGAGAGGTGATTTTGTCTTTTGTGCCACGGTGTCAGATGGCATCAAGTTGGTGTTGATGGGAGAATAAAAACCAACAAAATCGATATAGAGCCACTAAACCTTACTCATCCTTGTAGTTATCTGCACTCTATGATGTCCACATGTCTGCTGTTAAAACCACAGAGTCCTGGTTGATTGATAATGCCCACCTGGAGTGAAAATAAAGAGAAACGTATTGGTCATACATCTAAATTTGGCAGCTTTAAAAGTGAAAAGCTAGGAAGGGACTACAAAATAGTTACATGAAAGAAAAATATTTATTGTAGCAATAAAAAAAGTCAAAGGATATTATTGTGTTAGAATATCTCTTTAGCATGACTACAGGAGTTGTGGAACTGCAGAATGTGTTCATCTGTCTCACTGCTAAAATGCAATATTCATTGAAATAGTATATTCTGCAAATAATCTAATTTTAAGGCAATCATAAAGTAGTGGTTGATTGAAGTCAAACTCTACACAACCTGAATGTAGATTATGATGTCATTCTTTGTACTCTATTACCGAGGAATTATTTAGAGAGAACACCACAACTTGGCACCGTAAAAGTAAAGTCATAGAAGAAAGTAACACAAAACCATTTGAGATGATCTCCAGTATTGCAGTTATACATCGTGGCATATAGACACACAGCAACTTTTGGCTCTCGTTTTTGAATACAACAGCTTGTTTTTAGAGAGTTATCCACGCTTCCAAACCACCAAAACCTTCTGAGCATCGGTCTCAACCAGAAGAGATTCTTTACACTTAAGTACAATAATCACAACATTTCAAATATCATGACCAATCCCTGTAGGTTTTTGTTGCAGCTTGGAGGCGCTGGACAGGAAACAAAGGGGCAAAACTCAAGAAAAAAAAACATACAAAAAAGAATAAAAAGATTATTCCTCATAAATGCAAGATCCGTGGTTGACAAAATGGACCAGCTGGAACTAGATATTGCCGGAGATTGCTACATTTGGACTTGCTGCAAATCCCTGGAATCTTTGACATGGTACAATTCACAAGCTGTGCCCTCTACCGCGTGGGCAGGGCAAAAGGGCATCCTTTGTCATCCTTCCTGAAGACATAAACAAGGGCTCAAGAGGGTGAAGAGGGTCTGGAACCAGAAGTGCAAGAAAACTTCACAGATGACAGCAAAAAGAGGCTATTGGAGCAAACTAATTTTACAAATGTAGCCTCCGTCTTAGGAGCTAAACTCCTTCTTTGTATCTTTTAGTCCATCACAGCAGCTCATAGACACATCATGCAAGCCCACACCTGGACAAGTCACACCCTGTAACCCCCCCATTTCTCAAAGTTCAGAAGTATAAAGTGAGGCGATTGCTGAAAATGGTCAACCCATGACCAACGACTGGTTCTGATGGTATCCGTGGGAAGTTACTCAAAGGATGCATTCACAAAACCCCTTTAAACTCCTCAACTTCTGCCTGATACAAGCCTCCATCCTGTCTTGCCTGAAAGTTCCACCGTCATCCCCACAACAAAGGAAACACACATTTACTGTTCAGCCTTAACCCTACCCATCCAAACATTTTCACACCTTTCATTATGACGTACTTTGAGAGACTGGTCCTCCATCACCTTCAGACGTGCCTCCCCCACCTTTGATGCTCACCAGTTGGCATCCAGAGCTAACAGATCAACTAAGGAAAGAGTTTTAGTTCTCTATGTTACCCTGAACCATCTTGAACACAAATTAGGATGGTTGTCATTGACTATAGTTCAACCTTCAGCCCAAGAAAACTGGATAACATCTTTACTAAGCTGACAGACTCAGGTTTCCAACCATCCACCTGTGCATGCGCCAGAGAGGTGTCATCCAGTGGTTTGACTAATCTCAAAGACGGGCGAAGCGGCATATAGTGATGCCATCATCAAAAGGGTGCAATAAAAGAGTACTAAAAAAATCCATCCTGAGGATGAAGCTGCTGGTTTCCTTCTGCCGCTCAGCAGTGGAGAGCTTCCTAACGTGCAACATGCCAATTTAATGCAGCATCTGCACTGAGGCAGACAGGACAGGAAATCCAGAGAATAATAAGCACAGCTCAGAAGATAATCGGCAGCCTCGTTCTTTCTCTGAAAAGCCTCCATGACTCATGCTGCCTCTGCAGTCTCAGACCATTGTCAGAGAGCAGTCACACCCCGGCTCCCACCTGTTTCCCTGCTGGCCTGCGGCAGTCGCTACAGGTGCCACCAACCCCGAACAAGCAGACTGAGAAACACTTGATTCCACAGAGCCATTATTTCACCCAACACACACAAGTACTAAGCCTTTGATGGTTTTCAGATAAAATGCATTATGATCTACCTCACCAATGTGTGGTTCCAACTTAAAACCGCTGGGCAATCTTTTAGTCCAGTTTGCTCTCCCAGTTGTATTTGTTTTTTTTTTTTTGTAGTTTTATAGGAAAAAGTGTAATATTATTTCCAGTACAACTTTTCCAGAACTTTTTTATTGAGTCACTTTTTTTATTTTTATTATGTGCATGTTTATGGTCCTGCACTAGTTGAACTCTAATTTTTGTTGAATGCAAATGTAAAATGACAATAAAGGCATTTCATTCTTGTTATGAACAAGGAGGTAGGTGGAACCCAAGAGCAGACACGTCTTTAAGGATGAGAAGTTTATGCTTTATTGAATCGGTGAATCGTGGAGCAGGATGACGGAGGCAGGCAGACGAGATGACGGAGCGGGCAGGCAGGCAGAAAGACACAAGCGGTGTAACGATATGACAGTGGCTGGAGGTTTGACGCTGCTCAAAAAGCCATGGTGATGAAGAACAGGTGGTGATGATCAGGAGCAGGTGCGGTGGATTGACGAGGGAGAAGGAACGCCTCCAGGGCAAAACAATTCTAAATGCTGAGTCAAATTTATGAAAGGCTAAAGAGAGAGGGTTTGTGTCTCTGGAAAGAAACATGGGTTCTCTATGAAAGTTAAACAAATTCATTTGTCTTTCCCTAATTTTCCATTTGAGAATATTATTTTGTTTTGTTTTAGCATTGCTTTTATGCATCTCCGTGCCCTGTTGAGGAAAAATGTTACATTTGTCAGTGAAATTCCAAACATTTAAATACTCACTCCTATGAAAATGTTGTTTTTGGTGTTTCGTCATGTTCTTGTGGCATTTTTTGATAGAGGACATATGTTAGAAAAACTAGCTTAAAATAGTCTTTGAGTATTCAAATTCAAAAATTACATTTGAAAAGCTTGCAGCAGCAACTGCAATCAGCGGGCCACAGGCTCCCTTCAGATGCATCCACTTGCAGACAAATGGATGAATGTTCGTCTTACTTTTCTTGGTTTCTGGCTAAAAGCTGTATGGCTGGATAGCTTTAATATTACTCACAATTTTTGTTTCACTGCAAATGTTGAGTTGGGCAAGTTAAAGTTTGTAAGCTAGCAGGAAAGAGTGTATACAAAGGGATGATAGGAAATTAGGGCAGGCTTCCTCCATACCAGCAGTCCCACCCACATAATCATAATTAACGCTTTGGGTATGCTTTAAAAATAGATCAAAAGACAATCAGAGTAGGACTTCAGTAGGAGCTCAGTTTTGCAGTAAAACAGAAACTACCAACATGCACTTCACCCACATCAGTATACCGATGTTCTTTAGCTGCTGTACTGCTGTTCCATTGATTCACTGATAAACATATCTTGTTCTCGACTTTATTCTGTTCTGGAAGCGTCAAAATAAAATAAGTAACCACCTGGTTCTGTTTTCTAGGAGAAAAACATTGGCCGGTCCGCTCCCAGAGTCACCATGGTAGGGATGACTGTTATGTGTTTAAGGTCAAAGCTGCCTCTAAAAAACCCTATGATTTTTTTCTTTTTGGTTTGTGAACGCATTCATAAACATGGGAAAGTTTCTGATCAATGTTTGGAGGCAGCTTACACCCTGTACCTGTTACCTGTAGTGCAGTGACTTCTTGTTTCTACTAGGCGACCCTAACCTGTGTCTTTTCCACTTAGCTCTACTGTTTGTGTGATCTGGACATGTGTACAGTCTGATATTTGTGTGCTGATTGCAGGAGTGTAACGGTACACAAGACAGCCAAATGTGCTAATTACGCAAACTGGTATAGCTGGGCATTTGTGGTCATACTGGAGGGATTTTCTGTTCTGAGCAAGGATGCAAAGGCAATTGGCAGGCTGGGTAAACTCAGAGTTTAGTGTTTTCTTGGGCACAGATCTGCTATTACTGCACGTAGATTGGATTTAGTTTTCCAAACATTACCCAAGAACTTTGGAACGTAACCAAAATGGCTCCACGAATGCTGCCTCTGGGGTTGGGTCACATTACCAGAAACAATCATGATTAAGTATAAATTACAACTTGTGCAACAAAGAGAGATTCAATCTCATCTGTTTATGCTTGTACTGTACAGTAATATATTAACCACACAAATTAAAACTTTAAGTTGGGTTTTAGTATCCAACATGAACCCGAAGAAGGATCAAGGATGAGCGATTCCAAACGTGTCCCATCCTCTTCGTAGTCCGCTCACATCTGAGCTGCAGTCTGCTGCTGTTCACGCATGGCTGCACAAGACTGCAGCCCAAAACAGCCAAAAATGAGAGGACTCAGGGAAAACAAAATTTGTAAGGAGAAATACACCACTGCATTCCTCCAAAGAGTTCAGAGGAATTTGTTTGGTGTGATTTATGAACCTACCGCTGTGTCTTCCAAAGATTTTAAAGTATTTTTGATGCAAATGAAAACTACTTTCTACTACATATTTTTTCAAGATGTAACTAACGTGAAGAAAAACTAAGTCTATTTTGTGCCAAACTGTGATTTGGGGTTTTGTGCTGCCCATCGTGTGCCAGTGTTTCTTAACACACAAGTTCTAACGCTAAACCGATTTGTCCAGAGCTGAATGCAGTACCGTACCACCCCTCCGTGGTTTTGTTCTGACCTGGTTGTGATGATGTGGGCCGGCCAATCAGCTGCAAACAGGAGGTCTTGATTTGAACGTCCTTTTTGGAACTTGAGCGGGACGCCCTGTATGTAAGAGGAAACCGGTGTACCTCCTGATGTGCGTTGCAGCCGGCCCACATTGTCTGTGCCTTAAAACCCGACTGTTCTCATTTCACTCCTCTGCTGTGATTCCTGTCCTTTTGAAATGTATGTTTTGAATTGCTTCACTTTTCTGTGTTTGTCCTCTTTACTGCTCAAACCTGCGCTGTGTGTGCTCTCCGGCTCTGTCCGTCTCAGTGGAGAGGAGGGCTGGTCTATGAAGGCATGGATAAAGGCAGTTTTGATGATGTTACTTCTTTTATTTTAAGGAGACATCAGAAAAATCTGTGCTTATCCTTGCTTACGATATACGGACCCTCCTCTTCCTCCTCTACTTCTTCCTCGCCCTTCGCCTCCTCTCAGAGGAAGTCTGCTTTTCAACAGCCTGCACGTGGACTCGGTCGGTACGTCCATCAGCTGCTGGGAGGATGAAGACGTTACCCTTTATTATCGAAGTTTCAATGCATCCGTGTGATCAGAAAATGCTACAATGTTTTGTTTTCAGGGAAGGTCGCATTTCAAGCCACCATACTGTACCCTTGCTCTGAGCAAACAACATGAAACGGCGTCATCTCTGTAGCATCATGAACACAAAGGACCTCTTATTGCCATTTAACATACACGGTCACAAAAGCCCCCTGTCTGTTCAGGGCCATGTCAGTGTCAGTATCACATGTCACAATAAACTGATTATGAGGTTATGAAAAGGACCTGGATGTATGGACCTGGGATCTGTGCAATCTGGGGCTCTAGAGACTCATTACAGCAGTCACCCCTGAAATTGTAATTGCACTGAATTTTTTTAACAGCTATTCATTTCTACCAATTCAAAACATGGATTAATTAATTAGTTTGGAGTCATTAGCAAACCAACAGGCAGAGCCATGGAACAATGTGCTGTTTTTTTAAGCTCAGGTATGCAGCTGCTAACAGCAGGAATAAAAGTAACTTCATCTAAAAAGAAAGTATAACTATTGCAATGAATGAACTCTATTAGCATTTATGACTAGAAAATATACAGCAATCAATTTCAGTTTAGAATGGAAATAATTTAGCTTGCCTATCTTTGATGCACATAATTTGTTATTTTTCAATCAGCCTTTTTTAGTCATGTACTGTAAGTAAATGGTGTACTTTTTGTGTTTTCTCCAACTTCAAATTGTCTGGTATAATTGAACTGTTCTTTCGTTTTGCACTTCTTTTATCCAATTCTAAAGGTGTTTTACATAGCAGTGTGTCGCTGCAAAAGCAAGAAAAACAGCTAAAGAGACTAAACATTTGACTCAGTGAGAGGCTGGCTCATTAAGCTAAAGTTTCTTCTTAAGTGCACTTCCTTCCATGTTTCTTTATGTAAATTCAATGTCATATCTGGCCCCTATTTGCATGTCCAAGTAATGGAAAAGTGGCAAAAAAATGATTGAAGTCTGACTAATGTCTGAGAGTGAAAATCAACATCAAATGGATGGAAGTCATTTAATTTTTAATGAAATATTTGTTCTTTTTGAGTTAATTACATTGGATATGGAAAAGCCTGCAGTTTTCAAATCATCTGTTTTATGCCTTGGATTCATAAAACCTGTTAGGTTTTTGGAGTTTTTCTATTGCTTTACTCTTTAGTTGTTGAAAGCAAAATTGTAAGGATATTTGAGGCAGTCAGTTTTAATTCTGGGTTAGTAGCTCAGAAAATGTTGCTACCAGGTCAGAGTGTGTGATCTGGATTTTATTTAAACTCTGAATCATTGAAATGGGTGGAGCTTATTCTGTAAAACGTTAGCAGCTGGGAGAAAGTAAAGTGATAAACAAAACAAGTGTTGAACAAGTCTCAGGAATCTATTTGAAAGGTTAATCAAACAAATATTAGCTAGTTTTGCTCTGTGCATAACCACGTGTAAAACCATGGAGGCCTAAACGCAGATTCTTGGGCTTGAGTGTTTACTTTAGACAAGCAGGGAGGGTCATCGTTTTTTTCTACTGTTCACTAGCGCATGTCCTCCACCTGCGGCTCAAACCCAATTATAAACTTCTCCTTTGTGATCAGCTTTCAAACAGTTGGTATTTCCGTGCATTAAAAGGAACACCATCCATTCATCACTACCAAATCCATGTCCCTGATTGGTCAAAGTTCAACCTGGTTTAACTTGCCTTGCTCATTCAACACAGAGCCCGACAATGGTCATAAAAACTTGTGTGGCTACACGTGAATGCTAGAGCTTCTGTAAACTCTTTAATCCAAAGCTGTGAAGGAGTTGGACTCTACAACCTCCTGACATTGTAAGGTGTTTGTCATTGTTAGATGGTTTTTAACTCAGGAGCAGGAAACACTTTCAGCTAAACCTCAAAGTTTCAAAAAGTAATGATGTTTGTCTTCATTTTGTTTCAGATAGGTGTACTTTACAAAAAAAAAACAATAATTAAACGGAGGAAGAACTTTTATTATAATTAACTTTTATTCATCGGCAGCTGTGAGACCAGAGGCAGAAACTGATTCAGCTGTCTGTGGGAGGGGCGGAGTCACCGCTGCAGCATTTTTACCACATGAAACAGTAAAGTAAAACAGACAAAATAAAACTTTATGGGATTTACATTGCAGGTTCCAAAACTGTGTATCCATTCATTTTCTGAACCCATTTTGTCCCTTTTGGGGTTACCGAAGTCTAACCCGGCCACTCATGGGTGAAGGCAGGGTACACCCCTGGACAGGTCGCCAGTCTGTCGCAGGGGCCACAATCACACACACATGCACACTCATATCCACACCAATTTAGAGTGACCAATGAACCTATGAAGCATGTTTTTGGAGGGTGGGAGGAAGCCGGAGAAAACCCAGGCATGCACAGGGAGAGCATGCACACTCCACATAGAAAGGCCCCCCCATTGGTGACACTGTTTCAGGTCCCCCAGAAGCCTTCTTGCTGTGAGGCAAGAGTGCTAACCACTGCGCCAGCGGGCAGCCTTTTGCTGTTTCAGATCAAGAGTGGGATTAACCTCAAGTTAAAACTCTATATGACTCCACTGTAAAGCACAGCTCTGAGAACAATAGTACAAAACACGACATGGTCTCATCTCAACACTTTTGTTACAGTTTTTCAGAATTCCTACAAATTAAACAATTGACGAGCTGCTTGCATCAAACCCTCGGCAGTTCCATTGCAGCCCACATGCTCATTCTTTCAGACTCACTGCACAGAAATGATCCTAGAACATTGGATCCAAGAATCTCACAGATTTAACGCCAGCAAACGTTACAGAAGCCTTTCACTTTAGTAGCAGACTGCGTCGTTCTGATTTTCAAACTCTACGTCAAGCAAACTGGAGAGCTTAAACAGACGGGTGGAGATAAAGAACCACCGTTTTATATCAGCTAATGATGCTTTTATGTCTTCTTGTTATATTCTGCTTTGGACCACAAAGATGTTTACGCATGGATAGAAAGTTAAATTTGTGTCTTCAGCTTCTTTCAGCCTCTGACGCAGTTAAGAAGGAGCAGTGGAAGCCAAAATTAACAGAGCTGGAAGTTCTATTACTGTTACTTAAAGATAAGCATTATCACCACCACTGCAAATGGGTCAGAGTGAAGCTTCCTGCTCTGCCAGGGAAATCAATGAGGAGGTGGGAGCTACCACATACCCAAAGCTTTGTCCCCCACTAATAGAGTGAAGTGGGACTATTATGGCAGTTAACATTTAGTGATTAAATGTCAACACTCTTTGTCAGTTGTTAAATGTCAAGCCCGGGTGGCTTCTCTGTCCTCTGCACCCATTGAGAGGACTGGAAGGGTGTCTGCAGCGTCGCGCTGACAGCCGAGCCAGTGGGACAAAATATCTATATTCATACCTGTCACATGCATTTACACACATGCAAAGTGTGCACGTACGTGTACTCTGTACTCTCCCATTCCCCTGCAGCTCTCGTGGGTGCGTCATAACCGCCAGGGCTCCGGCTGGCAAGGCTGAAGGGACGGTTGCTTTTAGAGAGGCATGTCATGAGGGGAGTGGAGCAGAGAGCTGAGCATGGCTTTTTAATAGATCTGGTGTGGAGCTGGGGGGGGGGTGGTTTGTGATCACCGGGCCGTGCTGCTGGTTTCCTCTCCTTTTCCTCTTGCAACGCCCTGCTGAATTCCCGTGTTTCACTCTCTCTTCCTTATCTGCTTTCTGTCTCTCTTTATCCCATGTCCACTGGATTTCTGTTTCCCCCATTTTGTACACCCCCAGCCCTCACCCCCACTCCCATGGACTCTTTCCATCATTCTCCTTCCTGTCACTGATAGATACCCAGCCTTCAGGCTTTCCATTAACTCAGCTGTGTGAATCAGCTGTGTTTTTGTGTCCATCTGTGTCCCCATGACTCCTCACTTCTAATCTCTACATTAGCATCTGCAAAGCTTAACGGAGTGGAGTTTTGACTCACACCCTTTAAGTTGGACTCTTTACAGATATGTGAAAAACTGTTCATCTGTGTCCTCACACTGTTTTCTAAAGCCCAATATCACAGCCATAGCCGTCTCATTGGACTGACATCAGTTTATTGCAAGAAACAAAAAGTCAAACATGTAAAAGTAAACAATAGCTGGTTGTTAAACAGACTAAGCTGAACAAACATCTCTGTCCTTACACCCTCCTCCTTCTCGGTGTGGTAAACTTCATTAGACTAGGTGAAGTAGAGAGTAAGTTAAAGACAGCTACATCCACAAAATAGCTAAAGACAAATTTGATTTGGAAAAGTTGTGATAAATTATTTCCTTAGATTAGTTTAGTTTTCCCGCAGTTATGCGTTTCCCATAGAGGGTCAGCGACAAAAGATTCAGACAGAAAATACGTTAGAAATGTCTTTATATGTGGTGAGTTCATGCTGTAAAAAACTGGGGAATCCAATAGGCAAAGAAACCCATTTGATCAATTTCCTGCTCATCAAGCTGTGCTACAAAGCCACGGTAGGTGTGCTTATAATTAAGTGTTGCGATCCACTTTTTGCTCCTCCTATGATCAGCAGAGCCGGCAGGTAACCAGAGAAACCATGTCCAATATTTTATCATTCATGTTTTTATTTTTTGCATGACATCCATCAGTTCCACGAGTTAGTGTTTATACCAGTATTCCATTCAACTTCTGTCAGGATTCTGTCCATTAGTCTCCTTTTTCAGTTGTGCTCTTGGTTTTGGTCCTGTTTTGAGCTGTTCCCTTATCAGTCACTGCAGATTCACGCTGATCCTCAACAGCTGCTTTCATTTCAGTTAATCAGTCTATTTCAGTGTCATCTGCTCTGCTCTGACAACTTTCTGTTTCTCTGTGGTTTTCCCTCCATCAAGAACTGGCGGTGGAGGACCCAAAATTAATGATGGACAAACGAAGTTTCACGAAGCAATAAAGCCTTTTCTTCCAATTGGTTCACTCCAGTGCAATGCTTCGTGAAGCTTAATTTGCTCTAGTAGGACATCTAGTCCTAAAAATAAAGCAGTAAAACATTGAAACGAAGTTGGTGAAAAGTCGGACTTAATCAGGGAAGCTGTTTCTTTTTGAAACTGTAGTCTTGAGTGGCCTTTAAGGGAGCTGTAAACATGATGTCTTTGCTTCATCTCTTCATATTTGCTTCAAATTCAAGAAAAGTTGCAATGCTTAAGTTTAAAAAACAAGAATACACCTATTCTGTTGCAGATCTCAGGATAGCTGGATAGGGAAGCCGGATGTAGCATCTTCTCTACCTTTAAAAACTGTTTAAGGACATCAAGCTTATGGGCCTCTGAGGTCTTGGGCTTGTCCCATTCTTTCTGAAGAAGGGTTTGTGGGTCCTTGTGTTTGTGGGTCTTTGTGTTGGACGTATTTTTCTTTCATACCACTATGACTTTTCTCTGATAAAGCCATGCTGCGGTAAAGTGGATGTTTGTGGTTTTGGAATGTCCTGCTGAAATACATGAAGCTTTCTCTGAAGGAAATGTTATATCAGCATATGTTGCTCTAAGACCTTTATGTACCATTTATCTGTTATAGTTGTTTCCAAAACGTGCAAGCCCCCAATACTTTATTAATTTACGCTCCACCGACACAACAAATGCTTTTAAACCGCGAGACTGCAGGAAGATCTCCCTCCTCTGCATCAACTCCACAGTGGTGGATTCCCATGTAATCTACACAAAAGGTTGAATTGTCTAATGTACGCAAGATCACAAGCCCTCATTTAATAACCAAAAGGTAGATGGTAATGATGCTGTTTTTATGGATATGTGGTGGCCTCTATTGCAACACAGTGATGCAGGTGATCCTATTCAAAGGGGTTTGGGTTCACTGGAATGCTGGAGCTCTATCATATCTGTTTGATGTGTTCTTTGTATACCCCTCTCTTATTAATCTGACTCTTACATACACTATCTCAGGTTATGTACACACATAAGGAAAACTCTGAATATGTAGAATTTTGCATTGTTGTGGAAAATGTGTTCACCTTAAAAGTACTTCTTTAGTTTACTTTTATTCATCTTGGCTCAGCACTAAAGTGCTGCTTCATGTTCGGTTTTTTTCTTGTAATGTTTTGTTCTAAGCATGTTTGTTTTGTATTAACAAGTATTTATTTTCTATTAAATATGATTTAGAAAAAAGAAATGCTCCATAGTTGTGCCATTGGAGATGGAACAGGGCCAACAATGTACTGAGCAGTTTTAAATACTTTACAACTTTACATCCTTTACCATCTCACTGGAGGTCAGTCAATGACAGCTTAGATGTG
This sequence comes from Adrianichthys oophorus, assembly GCA_036245035.1. NCBI lineage: Eukaryota > Metazoa > Chordata > Actinopteri > Beloniformes > Adrianichthyidae > Adrianichthys > Adrianichthys oophorus. The sequence goes on from BSAI01000012.1 coordinate 404,342, forward strand.
CAATGAGCAGTTTATCAAACAGAGCAAGTGAAACGTGTATTACTTAGGCTCAATCAATTCAATTGACGTCTCAATTCAGATCAATCAGTCGCTGGCAATTTGTTATCAAATAAAATTGACCTATACCGTTATAAAATTGTTTCAAAATGAAATAAATCGCTAACTATTGGAAAATACGGTTTATATTGAGACATGTTGGGTTTATTTTACTATAATGTAAGGAGCAAGTGCATCCCAGAACAACACCCATGTGATGCAGCAGAAACTGATCAAGCATCATTCCAGTCCAATGTGTGGAAACACTTTGGATTTACAAAGTCATGTGACCATACAGTGTGCTAGAATGTTCTAATAATGTTCCTTTGGATTATTCTGATGTGGAAAAACAACAGTGGAATGAACTTGATCAAACTCAAATGGGAATGGATTTGACATTCATTCTTGTTTACTTGTTTGTTTGTACACATGTTTATTTACACTTGATTATCTTGAAGAAACACAAGAATCTGGAAAACTTCACTGTTCAGTAGCAGGAATTTATCTCTGAGTCACACTGATGAAGTTCTGGATGAAGATGTTCTGATCCATTTTAGATCAGAGAATCGGATCATCAAACAACTTTTGAAATGAATCAAATCGTTGTTATAATGAATGGTTACGCCTCTTGTATTAATCCATAGTTCCTATCTGACAATAATTTACCAGGACATTCTGAAAATATATCTGATTCTAACCTCTTTGCAGTCTGTGCTTTTGCATGAAAGGCTAATTTTCTCATAACTCTTACTGTACACCCACTTCAACTCTGCAGAGTTATGACCCAAAGTGGATGAACATAGTGTTTATTTAATCTTTTTTTCATTCTGTGTCCTTCCTGCTTGTCTGTCTTTTTCCTGCCGTTTGTGTCGGTGTGAAAAGACTGACCTGAGAAGATTCACAGTTGTTCAAACTCTGATCACCTTCCTTGTGTCTTTTGCTGCTTTGCATCTCTTTTCTTCACTTGTTGCGCATTTTGCAATCATTGGTGTTGATGTCTAAGGTTTTGCCTACAGACCATGTTATGAAAGCTTCTCTGCTGTTGGCATTAAGTTGGAGGTATTTTCCACTTGGCTCAGCTTGCCTCCTTGACCCCCCTCCCCCCAGCGCTTTATCTGGATGTGATGCTTGGAAGTGTGCTATAAAACAAAATGACGCACCAAATGTCAGATTTCTGACTCAGTTGCAAGCCATCTGGATTCTTTTATGCAAACTCGCCAAGGAGCTATTCTCCTGCGAACACTGTAGGCAAAAAGAAAATGTGGCACGGCCAACCCTCATGAGGAGTCGGGGGCGACCAGAGAAATGTTTCTGAGACTGCTCCCCACAGCCTGCTGAGCACAGATGTGTGTGAGGCTGATTTAGCCATTAAGTCACCATCTGACGAACACAAAGCTGCGTTGTCCACAAACTGGCTGCAAAGGGACATTTAGCAATCTAAATGGGAACCGTCTCGCCCTGCAGTCTGTGCGGCGTGTCAGTCACTCATGATGATGAGATGCCGCTGCTGGCTTTCAAACCACATCAGTTTGCCAAAAAAGGGGGATCAAGTCAATGACTTATGTATACGAGTGTAAAAAGCAGATTCCCTTAATGATTGGCAAAAAAAGCTCACTGGAAAGCCCCAGTTTCATCTCACACAAAGCGACACAAACACAAAGCTGATTAAATACAGCAGCACTTCAAAGAAATGTCAGTGAAATCAGTCAGAGCACTTCCACTGGCCGTGATAGAAAGCATCCCAGATGTTTCCCAGGGGCGTCGCTGTACGTCATGGCGCGAGCAAGCCGCTCCAAATGTTGTTGTTTTTTATTCCGTAGAGCTGTTTACCTCACACAGATTCTGATGGAAAATGCAAAAAATACACAACTATTTTTGGGCTGGGAAGAGTTTCTAAACACTTGTGCCAAACATACAGCAGAGCTCTAGAGTGCGACTGGATTTTTCAATGGTGCGCCAAGGAAAAATCCATGGTCACACCGGTTCGCCCAGTCTTTCTGAGAGAAAAAAAAAGATCATTTCAGTGACTTTGGAAGTCTCCTACCTGTGTGTGCGCAGGTGTAACACACTCAAATAAGAATTATTGTTTTTGTTCATGAGAATGTAAATCTGAGTCGATCAGTTTGGGTCCATGCACAAGCCCTCTGTGCACACGTGCCCGGTGCTGGGAGCAGTTGGAGCGGGTGAAAAAACGGTTGAAATTCTTTAATCAGGGCTTTAGCTCCAGTCTTCACATTCTTTCAGCTACTGTAACTTTTCAACCGTTAACATCATTCCAGTGGCGTCTGTAGCGGAGAAAAGCAGCCTTGCGCTGATATGCAGCTCTGTGCAGGTGTGACGTGTTTACGTCATCAACGTTTATCAGCAGATTCTGCCGTGGAGAAAAGCGGCTTTGCACCGCAGCACTCTAATGTATTGTATATTGATGAAAACCAGAAATAAAGCCACTTTTTCCCATGCCAGAATCCACTGATTCACAGGGATTGTTTGAATGGTTGGAAATTTATGGTATGACAAAAAGTCAGATATTTAGGTGTCGATGTGACATTGGTGTTAAAAGATGAACTATGGTGGCCTTGAAGTTCAAACCACAACAACAAATCACTCAAAAACCTCATAAAGATCAACAGAAAAACAACATAACATTTTAGACATCAAGTGTTCCACATACCAAAACAATTAAAAACATTAAAATAAAACTGAAACATTTCAGAAAACAAATGCAAATTCCAGAACTAAAAATAAAAAGTTAAAAAAACGAAGCAAAAGAAACTAGAAAAGATCGGTATGATGGGACATTGCTGATTGCATGATGACATTTGTTTCTCACTTTAACAGATAGTCATTTGACATGAAGAGCCTTAAACCAAAAACTTTCAAGGTAGACTCAAACATAGCTGCTGCTATCAAGGAATCTTTTCATTCAGAACACACCTATGAAGTGATGCTGGGTATGCTATGACATTATCAAGACAACTTTTAGAAGTTTTTTAGTTCAAACGTCAGCTCAGTGAAGCTCTTTAAAGTCCCACTTTAATCATCTGTTTTCAGTATTCCAGTGCTCTTTTTTATGATGATTCTGCTCTTTTTAGACAAATTCTAAAAACCTGAGTCGTTTTTTAGGACGTAGTTTCTGCAGAGCAGCAGGAGTTCATTAGAAATTCACCTCTGAGTTGTGGGTAGCTCTGTTAGCGTGGAAGTAACCCTCCGCTGATATTCAAGAAAATCTTGTTTACGTTTTCTCCCGCTAGCTTACAGCCCCTCACAACCCCAACCTAAACTTGGTGGTGCCACAAAAATGGCATCAATGTTGTGGCGATGCAGCTCCAATTTTGGCCGTTCACAGATCTATTGTCTCATAAACCGTAAAAACCATGAACATCTCAACCCCTTCCCTCTTGTGCTCCCAAACAGGAAGTACCTGCTGGTTCCAGGAAGTCAAAATCCTACAGACTTTTACTTAGAAATAGACAGTTATTACTCAGTCCTTTTATTTGTCAGAAACAATACCTTCTTCTTAACATGTTTCTAATCCAAATTTTTTTATGATATTTTTTCTTCATCACAAGTATCAACTGGCTAATCAGAAACCTTAGTCAAAGCATGTGATGCTCGCTGGCCCCACCTCAAACGTTTGATTGACAGATTCTCCCGAGACGCTTTCAGTAGAAGGGGTGTGGATTTTGAACAAGCTCACTCATGACAGTAGTTCCTCTATAAACGTGACTCCGACTGACTCGGACCAATCGCTGCCGTTTGGTTTCAAAATGACGGCACACATATCAGGATGCAATGGTGACGGATTTGGATTCATTTGGGGAGAGCCAGAGCCAAGGCATTTTCTATGGTGACTTCACACCTCGATTCATCCATTGTTTTGTGTTTTTTTTTTTTTTTTTGTTCTATGATTTGTCAGCAAGTGGACGCATCAGCATGAGGCAAAGCAGGGAGACTTTGGTTCACCCGTTTCATTTGCTGTCACAAATGTGAGCTTTTTTAAACGGCATGTTTTTATTTGCTCTGATTTGAATAAAGAAAAACTCAGAAATGCAGTTTTAGTCTTAAATTCTTTCATGTAGGTCTTCTATCATGAGAAAAATGCTACAAAAACATGTTCAACATACCAAAACACCATTTTCATTGGAGTGGGTCTTTAAACACCAACTTTTTATGTAATTTATCATTATTGTGTTTCAAATAAAGGGCTTTATTTTTACAGTTTATTAGTTAATCATTTTCAAGTTCTTAATGCTGATGTTGACAGCAACTAAGAAGTAAAGTGAACATGTAAAACTGCTGAGTTAAATGCAATGTGGTTGAGAATCTGGTTGCACCAAACTTTAGTGCTGGTACACCTAGGAAAGCAAGTTAGGCGCACCGGTGCAACCAGCGCAAACATTTAGTCTAGAGCCATGTACAGTATGTAAACTCCTAGAACTTGCCAAACAAATTTTAAAAATAGATTTAGTCAAATCAAATGATGGTGTAGTGGTTCCCAGTCTCGCCTCACAGTGAGAGGCGAGACTGCCTCAGCTGGGTTCTTTCTGTGTGGAGTTTGCATGTTTTCTCCAGGAACTCCGGTTTCCTCATACAGTCCAAAAACACGCTTCATGGGTTACTCTAAATTGTCCTTAGGTATGGATGTGTGAGCTTGTGGGCCTGCAACTGACTGGCAACCTGCTCAGAGTGTACCCAAACTTTGTCCAACATTAGCTGGGATAGGCTCCAGCAGCTCAGTGGCCTGAAAGGGATTAGGTAGGTTTAGAAAGTGGATGGTTGGAAATTTATTTCTGAAAAAAGGATTATTTCTAGAAACTAGAAATGATTAAAATGTGACATATTAAAACGTTGCATTCCCTGTAGTCAACAATTATGGTTGTTTTGACCAAGTTTCTTGTTTTTTTGTTTTTTCTTTTACATACATGCAACTTTTCAGGTGAATTTGGTGATTTATGCATGAGCCATTTAGTGGCATTTATTTCTGGCACTGAGGCTATACTTGGAGTGGTGTACTGGAACATGTGAGACTCCATGGGGCCTTAGGAATCCAAAGACTGCTACAGTTTGTTAAACGTGACTTAATGAGCCTCAGCTCTGATTCATCCTGGCGAGTTGTTCAACTCAATGCATCTCTGGGATCTTAAGACGAAAGATAAAACCAATGTGGCAAAAAATATGAGAGCAAGCAGTGTATTTAGGTGGTTTTAAGTGTCAGGAAGCAATGTTTTTTCCCTTTTGGAGAATTTATTCAATTTAAGCAGAATTTAAGATTAAGAGGAAATGAAGCCAGGATAAATGCTGCATATTATAAGAGAACGGACTGTTTATTAAAGGCAAAGGACCATAAAGATTACTGAGAAAAAAAAACACATTTTAATGTTATTGGAAAACGAGCAACACACATTTAGATTTACCAAAAAAAAATTTAGAAAAAAAAACACATTTATTGAACTCCTCCCCCATTTCCAAAGTCAATTACATTTATAAATTATTCAAGGGGTTTGCCATCTCAAAACACTAAAGTCTACCCATAATATTTGAACTGCAATAATAAAAAGTAGAAAAGTAGGACACATTTGCACTTGTAAATACATGCACACAAACACACATATACACAATTAAATTCATATAAGCGTCAGTGTTTCCATGGAACATGGAACACGTTTTAAAGGAAAAAAAAAAAACAAGCTCTTTATGCAGCTTTAGTTGAACAACGTCACATTTGTTGCATCACTGATTATACAACAAAATCTAATTGAAAATGCAGAGCTGGTGTGTGAAAGAGCGTGCACTCGCACAGAAATCTAACAGGATAAGTGACAGGCAGGTGCTGCTAATCAAATGCATCTGATTAGCAAGTCATGCTGAAGTGTGACAAACTCCAGGAAGGCAGAGGTTCTGTTGGTTTGTTCACAAAATGCAAAGAAAGAAAGTTGTCAGTGGGGATCTGACTGATACAATTGCCACTGCATGTCTATCTGGAGCGCTTGTTCAGCTGAAGTTCAGTCGTTTCTCCACAAACGGCTTTATTTCGTGCAAAGTGGACGTCTCCAGCAAATCCACCTCTCAGTCAGACCATAAAGCCTAACTCCAAGGACCTCTTTAAACATTTGAAGAAGGAGGGGTCTTTGGAGAATAAACACAAGCATTAAATCATTTTAAACAAAACTGCAACAGACTGTAACATATCCACAGTCTAACATGCATTTAGAGATCTGATATCGATGCAGATATGTAGAATGAGACCTCAGACTCTGGGGCAGGATATATAGGCAGGAGTCAGACAAGGATTTGCATCAGGAATCCTGAGGACAGGAAGATAGATGGTTGTGAAATTTGGAAGAGATTGTTGGTTGGCTAAGTGTATAGAATAAATAATTGTATTGGTCTAGTTACAATATAGGGTTAATTAACAACATGTTTTCACTTTTTTAGAATTTTTTGATAGAAAATTTTGAAATTTATGACAGAAAAATTGGGAAGAAACTGCAGAGTTAGTGCTTGTTTACAGGAGTAGGAGAATTATTACAGTATTTTATTCACTATAAAGCACATTTAAAAGCCATCTATCTTCTTCTGCTCATTCGGGACCGGGTCGTGAGGGCAGAAGTCTAAGCAAAGATGCTCAGACTTCCCTCGCCACTTCCTTCAGCTCCTCTGGGGGGAACCTGAGGCATTCCCAGGCCAACCGAGAGACGTAGTCTCTCCAGCGTGTTCTGGGTCTTCCCCGAGGCCTCCGCTCAGTGGAACATGCCCGGAACACATCTCCAGAGGGGTTTCCAGGAGGCATCTGGACCAGATGAACCACCTCAACTGGCTCCTCTGGATGTGGAGGAGCAGCGGCTCTACTCTGAGCTCCTCCCAGGTGACCGAGCTTCTCACCCTATCTCTGAGTGAGCGCCCAGCCACCCTAAAGAGGAAGCTCATTTCAGCCGTTTGGATCCGGTTCTTTCATTCATGATCCAGAGCTCATGACCATAGGTGAGTATTGGAGTGAAGATCGACCGGTAAATTGAGAGCTTTGTTTCTGGCTCAGCTCTCTTCACCACAACAGACCGGTACAGCGGCCTTATAACGGTGGACGCCGCACCAATCCACCTGTTGATCTCACACCAGGATCTTCCCTCACTCGTGATCAAGACTTCAAGATACTTAAACTCCTCCACCTGGGGAAGGAGCACTCCACCCACCCAGAGAGACCAGAGAGAGCCCCTCCATGAACTACCACCTTAACGTGGTGGAGGGGTTTGAGTGCTCGAGTGATCCCAGGAGTTGTACTGTCCGGGGCTTCGGCTCCTGGTAGGTTCTCCAATGGCAGATAGATGCTGGGTGAAGAGCCAGAAAAAAGGGCAGTTCAGAACCCCCTTCATGAGAAGAAAAATCACAGATTCAGTTATGTCACCTGGATTGGCGTTACCGGGGCCCCACTCTGGAGCCAGGCCTGGGGCTGGGGATTGCAGACGGGTGCTTGGTGACAGAGGCTTCTCCCACGGTCCCCGGTCAGGTAATGCTCGAAGGAACGGCGTGGGATCACTCCACACCTGCAGGAGAGCTCAGAAAGGGCCAGTGCAATGTGATTTGGGTGGCAGTCCATGGCGAGTGCCTTGGCGGCCTAAACCATGAAACTTGGCTTTTTGGCACTTTAAAACCTTAAAAAAACATCAGCAATGTTTCTTAAAATCCTTACACAGTATATAGATCATTTCTGACCAGTCTTGTGATGATGAAGTGATCTTTGAGAGGTACATGGCCCTTTGTCAAATTATTTGGTTGAGTCATTGTGAATACACTAACGTGGCTTACATGTAGCGGTGTCAGAGAGTTATTTTATTTATTTATTTTATTATTAACAATTTTATTTTTAACAATGTTGGGATATTGCGGAGTCACACTGTATCAGTCAGTTTGTTTTACATGCTGACATACAAGGTTGGCAGTTACAGGTAATGTCTTATATATTGGCTAAAGATGGCACGCTGGCCCATTACCTTTGTCCAAGATGTGTAAAGAGCAACGCCAATTGGAATGGGAGACACAGCTTAACAGAAATTTGGTAATTTGTTAACAGTAATTTTGGTCTGAGTTAAAAAAAACAAAAAAAAAACAACTCTGATCATCAGAAAAATAAGACCTGGATCATGGTATTAAGGTTTATGTACAAAGTTCATCAGATCAACGACATTTCAAACTTTTCTATAAATAAATACATCATGATGGAAGTGGAGTGCATACCTGATGCATGGTTGTGATTTTATTCCAATCCACACACAGACAAAGATTTACACAAACTGTTAGACTCCTCGGTCCAACATCGCCCCAAACTGCTTGTGTCTGTTGTGTAGGCTATGAGCGTGACTCGGTCTGGACGGACTGAGAACAGTGTAGGCCAGTCGACAGTCCCATTCTTAGCTTAGTCAGCTAGTACAGTCTCAGTAACATTTGTTTTAGTGGTAGGCCTATCATTTTTTTTTCTTCACTTTTACGTGTTGCTTCACAAATTTGGGAGTTACAAGTGTTGTGAATACACTAACACGTTGCAATGTTGGACTGTTATTTTATGTGTTACTAACGAGGACAGGATAATTACGGTAGCGTTTGTATTAGCGGTATCAGTCTGTTTTTTTTTTTGCGTGTTGCATTTCAAGGTTGGGAGTTACAGGTATTGTGAATACTCTAACATGGCTAACATGTAGTGGTATCAGACTGCTTCTTTTTTTTTTCCAGTAACTAACGAGACTGGGACTTAACTTAGTTACAGTAACATTTGTTTCAAAAGTATCAGTCTGTTTTTTACAAGTTGCAAACAAGGTTGTTAGTCAAAAATATTTTTGAATACATTAATGTGGCTAATACTTTTAACGTTGCTAACAATTCTACTGTTGCTAATGTTTCCAATGTGGCTAACATGTAGCGGTGTCAAAGTGGGGTAGTCACAGAAGT
>BSAI01000012.1:420281-436689 GCA_036245035.1 Adrianichthys oophorus
CTATCGGAGGCCAGCGTTTATCAGAGACTAAGGTCTATCAGAGACCAGCATCTATCAGAGACCAGCGTCTATCGGAGACCTTCGATAAACGCTGGCCTCCGATAGACGAAGATCTCCGATCCAGACCAGCGTCTATCGGAGACTGAGGTCTAAGGAAAGAAAAGATGGATTTTATGATCAGAAATGTTTTAATGAAGGCAGACATTGAGACAATTTGGTTCGGTCATGGTTTGGTTTGTCGTTGTTGCTTGTCGTTGTTCTTATCTAGAAAGTGGTATTGCTTGTGCTCCTTATAAGAACTGAAGCCAAAATGAAATGAAAATGAACAGCAGCAACGCTTTTGTTAAAATGAAACCTGTTGCACCACCGTCCTTCATGGATGTAATTGAGTCTAAGGTTTAAACAACAACACATGCAGGCCCTCACACACTGACAGGGATAATCAAGCCCTTAAACTGGGAACAAATGCCTGCAAATCTGTGGCAAACTTGAAGAAATAACCATTTCAAGCACATATCTGACACCAAGGCTGTGATCAAAAGCTAAAATTCTCACATTTTCAGTGTGCAATGCATTTGTTTTTTTTAGATAAAGACCAATGGCACTCTCCCCCTTACCCCATCTCTCACAGCAGAAACAACCGGAATGCACTTCTCCCTATCACAGGCACAAAATCTGCAATCACACAGAATTGTACTGAACAAGCTGGAAGCTGATTTCGTTTGAATAGAAGTTGAGGGTGGGGTGGGGGGTGTTGCTGTCGTCATGCTGACTGTGAAGGTCTGTTTGCCTGTGTTCTTTCTCTCCCCGTGGATCTGCTTCTAAAATGTTTGTTTTTCACTTGGGTTTGGTAGCTCACCGGTCATTGAGGCGCGGTAAGTCACACGTGACTCTGGTTTCATGTGAGTGGTCATTCATCACATTCTGACACATGTTTGTACTCCCCCCAGCTCAAGCCAAGTCCTGCCTTTTCTGTCCTCCCTATGTTCCACTTGATCTGCTGACTTTCAGACTTGATTTAAGTAGGAATGTCAAACGATCAGAGCGCCTTCCCATGGAAAGAAGTCATGTGATTGCTGATGCTCTCATGTTAAAGCATGATGTTTATTCTATTTGATTTTGTCAACAAATCCTAAAACAGATGCTACATTTGTGATGGAACTTAAAACAACTAGAGCTCACCAGAACTCTGGTACAGGTGTGTGGGTCTTCCAAAAAAATGGATGCGGACCCTGTTTGGTGCAGTTTGCTTCATTGTGAAAGCTCCACAGACTAAAAACGTCATCCAAGTGGAAAAACCAGAAATCGTCTGATATACAAACCAAATGAAGGTGTGAATCTGACTAGTATGTTATGCTGATTCAAACTGCAGAAAAAACAAACTTGGTGCTTTACATCTCACTGAAATACTTCAAACACTGCTGAGCATCTTGTCCAACTGAGATTATCACCAATCCCAGAACTTCAACAGTCAACCTTCCAGGTGTAAATCAAATTCACTAAAGTCTTAGTCGCATGCAACGTGGTCAACAGGACCACCATTAAAGTGGAACGTACAAATGTCGCGCGTGAGGTAAGTGTATATCGTACGGTGTCCTTACATCACACTCTAGTCTTTAGTAAGGTGCGAGTTCTGGCTCCGTACAAATGCCGCACAAACAAAGTAGGATGTCCACACAAACTACACACTGATTGTCCGATGTCCTCATTTCTTACAGACAGGCTGCGCAAGTGGGTGCACCTAGCACTTGACCAGCACTAACGGACTCCTTGCACAGGGTTTGGGGAGGGTTTCTACTAAAGCATACTAAAGCATTTTAGTCATTTTTCTCAAAAAAAAAAATAAATAAAAAGGTCCACAATATTTTAAGAAACAACTTTGTTCAAAGAAGATACACAGAAACAGAGATGCAAATCTACTTTTTCTATGAGCATCACCAGACCTTGAACCTGTCCCTATGAATGCTCCTGAAACGACTGAAACTTCAATCAATTGAAATAATGTTTTTCAAAATTCCCAAATGTCTTCCAAAAGATGTCTTGTAGCTGATGTAGCTGTCTTTTTAGCACACACCTGAATGCTCCAGAGCGGCAAAGCAGCAAAGCTGCTCTTTTAGGGATGTGAATGTGTAGATGTTTAAATTATTGAGTTTGAATTTATTTTTGCAGCATTTGGCTGCTGCTTACTCTCATAATGCCCATGAAAACCCCAGCAGTGTTTTTAGTTCTTTCTAAACTGCTTCAGCATTTTATAAAAACACATTTTACTATTTTGTGAAATGAAAAAATCTAGCGCTCAATGTTGTTTGTTGGACTTTATTGCCTTTTTAAAAAATATCTCCTAGAAACACTTGTGCTCTTACTCTTTTTGCACAATGATGTGTGCCTCCAACATTTTTAAGATGTTTTAAACCATAATTTCTAGTTAAGACATTGGAGCAGTTTTCTGAGCCATAAGCAAGTCCACAAACAGAATCAATGTTCTGGAGGACAGTCTAGAATTTCAGCTTTTTTTGGAATCCGTGCCTGTGCGACCAACATTTTCAGTTCTTTCTCACTTGTTTCTTGTTGCAGCACAGCTCAGTGGTTTGCAGAAACATAAAGGGCCAGCGTTTTATTCAGCGGTTGGGCTGTCGAGCTCAGCTAGCTTGTAAAGTTCATCCCTGTTCAGCCTTTTCTGTGTGCTGCAGAACGAGGCTGCACTCTTAGAGTTCTCACCGTGTTTTTGTCTTTTTTTTTCTCTGTTGGATTTGTTAGCAGTAAAAAATCGAAATCCACCAGAACCGGTGCGTTCTTCAATCTCCTCGGGAATATTTCTCTGAGACTATTTGAGCCGGGTCTGTGCAGTTGTCCATCATGATGAAGCAGTGAAGTGTGTTTGCTGTTCCGAAGCTAACGGCATGCTACAGTCTGAGTCAATTCCTTCCTCAGTAATGCAGTATGGTAGACACCTCTCACAAATCATTGCTTCTCTCCACCCTCCTTCCTGCAGTTCTCAGGACTCCCTGCAGACCCCCCCCCACCCCCCACCCCCATCCTTTAAGCTTCCCTTTTTCTTGTATGTCAGTCCTCTCTTCGTCCCTTTTGGATTGGTTTGGTTGTCCCTTCACCTCTTTCCTCCCCACAGCAGCTCCTCTAGCTTCCTTTTATCTGTGAGTCGGAGGCTGGACGGGGACACGCCCGTGTCGCTGTGCCGCGCTGTGTGACTGACTCATGGCTCACAGGGCAAGGCGAGATAGAGCAAGACTGAGAAGGAAAGCGAGTGAGAGGGGAAAACTGTAAGAATTGAAAAGTGGGCGGGAGCATGGTGGGAAAGATAAGATTGATGGAGCAAGAAAGAAGCAGATGAATGGGACAGAGTCCGAATGTTTGTGTGCACGCATGTCTGAGGAAGATAGATGAAGAGTAGACTGAGAAGAAAAGAGGACGTAGGTCCCCCTCCCTCTCTCCGTCCCATGTGTCTTCCAGCCATCATGTCACGTTGCTTCAGCAGCAAGCGGGGCCAGTCTTTGCCCCCGTCCCTGAACACATCACGATGCTGTCATGAGCAGGGTCACTCTCCGGCTCTCTGTTATTGTTTGGTGTGTTGTCTTGTTTTCTTTTCCTTCTTGGCCCACTGTTCCTTTGTGTCAAACCACTGCGTCACCTGTCAAGTCACTCCCACAGCAAATGCACTCTGACGTTTCCGTCTGTGCTCCCACTGCCACCAGCGAGCTGGGGTTCCAGATATGCAACTATTTCTGAAGGGCAGAGTGAAAATATGACACCTGATAAACCAGAGACTAATAATTCTGAAGTCAACTGACAAGACCAATGATGAAAAAGTGTACTGCATTGGACCTGCCACATTAGCTCATTTCTGCCTGTTCCTGTAGTGTCCCAAAGTCCCATATCCTTATTTCATACACTTTAATTCACCCGTGATTTCACATACGTCCAAAACAGCTGTTATGCTGCATAATACTGGGCACAGTTTGCACCTCCAATTTGCGTCGGACACTCTTTTTTCGCTGCATGACGTCTGTCCAAAAATATGCTTGATGCCTCAGACTCCTGTTTTTGCTACATGGAGTAGTGTCTGTGGATTTCTCATTACAATGCACGGATGACACAGAGGATGTTTAGAAATTAGATTTATTTATTTTAAAAAGCCCTACAAAAGCTCCTGTAAGTACTGGTTCATGAGATCATTCAGCCTCTCAGAATAGTGAGCTTCACTATCTACTGCTGGAGCTGGGTTTGAATAACTGCCGCTTTCCTCTGCTACTTCTGTGTCTCTGTGACCCAGTTTGATGACTTTCTGACCTGCATTTGTTCCAGAGGGAAAAATTACAAACAAGAATCAAACTTGAGGGTCTTTTTATTATTATATAAATGAAAATAGGAAAAAAATGAGATTCAGGGGGCCCGAGCAGGCGGCCTCCCCATGCTGCAGCAGCACTCTGCCAGCCGCCCAGGGGCCAGCGTAGCGAGCGTGATCGCTCCAGCCTCGTGGGCCCCACAACAGGCTGGCAATATGTTCAGAGTGTATCCCTCCTTCGCACAACAGTAGCCAGGTCAGTCTCCAACAACCCCACAGCTCCAGCAGGTTAAGAAAATGGATAGAAGTTCAGGATGAGAACGCTTGCATCAATCAGATTAGTATTCTACTCACTGATCGACTTACTGGAAACATCTCATGCCCAAAGCTGAGTCTCTCCACTTCAAATTGCGTTGGAATTGCATAAGTGGTCGAGTTACAGTAAATCAAAAACATCAACACTGGAACTTAACGCTCTGGTGGTAAAGAGTTAAAATTGTAACTACTCTTGCTTCACAGAACAGACCTAGTAGCTCAAGTAACTTTCTTTGAAAATGGTCTTAAGATGAAGGAGAAGTTGTTTCTTTTATCAAACATTTTTCTTAGAAGGATTTCATTGTTGCTGTACAGCACAATCTGAATGCAATCTGCTCTGCCTTGAGGAAGTATTTGTAGAGCTAAAACTCCAGCCCGGGCATTAGCTGACTGTGTTTCCCTCCACTTCAGCAGGTGGCCTTCTGTGATGGTTGCCTCAGGTCTCATCTCATTTTTTTTTAAATTTGTTTTTTTTACTGTCTTTGGGGTGGTGGTGGTGGGAGTTGGGGGAGATGGGGTTGTCGGCGAAGCCAGCCTACACATCATTTGCTCTTCTGTGTTTGTATATGTGCGTATCTGTCTCCAGAAAACAATCGGATAAGCAGCATCCTGACCTCGCAGACGGAACCCTACGACCTGTCTTTCTCGCGCTCCTTCCAGAGCCTGTCACACCTGCCTCCTTCCTACGAGGCGGCCGTCAAAGCCGACCTCAACCGCTTCTCCTCTCTGAAGAAACTCAGTAGGTCTAAGCTCCCTGCACTCATGCAAAGTGTAGGCCCCAACACCCTGCATGGTCGAAGTACTGCATCATGTGTGCCTTGGTGACTCCCGACTGGAGGGGCTCTAAAGAGATTGTCTGCAGGGCTGAGGATATCAAACACTATTCTTAGTTCTGGGAGATTCTGCCGATCCAGACTGATTAGGATCATTAAAAACAACTACATTTTTATTCATTCTGAGCTCTAATCCATCACAGAATAAGTCAAGTGATTTCCCACGAACATCATCGATATCCCATGCTTCCCCTGTCGCCACTTTGAAACTGCAGCCAGTGTTGCGCTCAGAGGCTGACAGCTCACTGGATGGCGTCTCGTGCTCGACATCGGCTTGGAATCGATTTACTGGATGTCTGCTGAGTGAGGAGGCCTCATCTTGTGACGTCCTCGAAACAGAAAGCACATCTTCCTCAAGGCTCATGTGGGGGTTGTAGTTACCCACCACAAAGCAGGTGTCTTGTGGTCTTTTTACTAGAAGAATGCCTGTGAGAGAAGACAAATTAGTCTTTGATGGCTGGTAGAACAAAACCAAATCCAGTCAATTGTCAGCGATTGAAGCCCGCCACAGAGGCATGGTTAATAAGCACAAAAGTCCTGGGGCAGTGTCCTTCATTCCTCCAAACTTTCTTTCTGCTTTCAAAGCAAATCATTTGTTGCAGCAAATAGCCGAGAGGCTCTGCTGTTTCTCTTGTCGCTCAGCCATTGCCTGCTCACTGATACATCGTGATGGACTGAGCTAGAGGGAAGACCGAGGAGTGGCGTCATTGTTGAGATAATAAAAAGAGAAGAATGCTACTGCTTATTAATGCAAATTGGTATCAAACTGCAGAAAAAACATTTAGTCTGTTGCAGAGCAGCGCTGCATCATGACTTATTCATTCACTCTATGATAATACGGTTGATGAGCTTGCAATGCCCTGCCCAGATCTGGAGGACTATTATGCTGGAAATAGGAACATCTTGTTTTTATTATCTCTCAAAATGAATTGATTTGCAGCGGGCACCCGTGGCCCCCCGAAGGGAAGTTTGGCTGAATCCAGCGTGGACAGGTGGCACGGAGACTGCAGCTCTCATTACAGAAAAACACAATGCGTGTGAAGCCACTCAGGACAGAGGGGAGAGCTCTGCTCCCCAGAGCTTATTCCCTTTCCCCAACCCGTCAGTCACGGACACAAACTGACAGCACAAGGAAAACGCTGCTGCTTTCCACCAAATGTCTTATCCAGTTTTTATACATGTGTGCTACTCTGTCTGTGATGATGTATTCAACACCAAGTCTTTTTGCATGTGTTTGTGTTGAGTGGCATGACTTTGAAGCTACACTCTGTGGTGGTGGATCTCTGCCTCTGAATGCATGTCTCCTTTTGTGCAAACACGATTAAGGATAAGGCATCCCCTGCAGGATGTGAAAAAAAAAAAAAACCACTCGCGGCTCTCGGGGGTGACCTGATTGCGCAACACAAAGAGCTTTTCAGCATGTACATGAGGTGCCTGCGTGCTTCCCTACGTGGCTGTACAACACCATGGTTTATGGTTTTATGCTTTTACATGACCTTTGAAAAGTTTGCCCCCACAGCTGCCTGTAGAATCCCAGATGAAGTGTGGATATGTTATGTGTTGAGCATGAAACATGTGATCCTTTCCCTCTGATTTTTATTCCCCTCAATGGGCTTGGAAAGTCGAAATTCAGATGAGTCCACCAGCACCACTCCCTATATCCTGTGCAATGTTGTCCCCTTCCCATGCAAGCACCCTCCCAAGTGTTTTTCACTTCATTAAGCTCATCCTTACTCAACTTCTGTTATCTTCCATATTTCTCATATCTTCAGCTGCAGATAAAGAAGTGGAAGAGTACTACAGCCGAAAGCGCCACCTGCCTGACCTAGCTGCGAGAGGCACCCTTCCCTTGCACGTCCTCAAAATGAGTCAAGAACAGGTGGGTGCAGAGGGTTTGCAGCTCTCCACGTCTGAATGGAAACTTCTTGCACTTGAATCTCCAGTAGTGGGTGGCAGAGCCTTTTATTCCTCAGCTTCTGAATAAACTTACCTCATTCATCTTTTCCTTGGCAGGATCGTGAGCCGCAGCAGCAGCTGCAGAGCCAGGCTTCCCAGTCCTCCCAGGCCCCCTCCCAATCTCAGTCTTCGCAGCAGCAGGCTCAGCAGAGGCAGAGGCCCCGTCGCGTCCAGAGGGCCATGTCCCAGGATCGCGTTCTGGCCCCTCAGAACACTGCACACCAAGATTACAGCAACGAAGTGTCTCCATATGGAGGCCGGATTCTCTCTGACGAACAGCTGCTGTCTGCCGAACGTCTTCGATCCCAGGAGCGCCTTCTGCCACAAGACCGCCACACCTCCCAGGATCGCTTGTACTCCAAGGATCGCATGTACTCAAAGGACCGACTCTTGTCGCAAGACCACCTGTACTCGAAAGATCGACATTATTCACAAGAACGCCTGTACTCACAAGACCGCCTCCTGTCCCAGGATCCTCTGCTCTCACCAGACAAGTTTGTGATGTCACTGAAGCGCGGCATGGTCAGCAGCATCTCCGGTGGCTTTCGAGGCAGCGACAAGTCCATGTCGCGTGCAATCTCACATACAGATGTCTTCATTCCGACCACTCCTCTAATGGATCGCTACAAGATGACCAAAATGCACTCCCATCCCAGTGCCTCTAACAACGGCGGCGGCAGCAGTGGGGGAAGCGGCGGGGCAGCAGGGGCAGTAGCAACCGTCCATTCCAACACTTTGGCCATGAACCACACTGCAAACAAAAGGCAGGCGTTTGCCTCCAGACGAACTCACACTGTGGAGCAGCTTTACTATGTCCCACAGCACCACCAGCTGCAGCAGCAGCCGCAGCAGCAGCCGCAGCACTACCGCACAGGCAGCAAAACAGAAGTGACGGTCTAAAGACCAGCTGGACGTACTGGAAAGGAGCCCTCATGTGCCAAGATGTGGAAATGACTGTGGTACAAGGTGCATTGGCCATTTTTAAGAGTAAAATCATCATGTCATTATCTTTGACTGAAGTTTTTACAAAGTCAAACATTGAAAAACCAAGATCATCCACTAGCCAACGTGAGACCGGTAAATTGAGCTCCACTGTACACTACACACCGGCCCCTCAAGATTTGCAGCCAGAGTGGATTGTCAGGGGTTGTGGGGGACATTTAATCTTATCAAGCTACAGTCGTCTCCAAAGACTTGTAACTTTTCTTGAATCTGTTCCTATATTGCACTTCATGATAAAATAGATATTTATGGTGAATGCCTGAGCAAATACTGCCTCCAAAAAGCAAGAACATTTAAAATAATTTACAACCAGTTGACAAACATACATTTGCTCCAAACTTCCAGAACCAAAACCATTCAGAACAACTACAAGATACAAGAGCTCAGTCTTAGACCCAACAGGCCTCAGAATGCCAGCACTGTGAGAAGAAGACTAAAAAAGACTTGGACGTGTTTATATGGTTAATGAAGGAAACGACAACATTTCTACTGCATCCAAATAAGCCATATGACTACTGGAACACTGCTGGTTACATACAGAAGGGAAACTAAACACCATATGGTCATTAGGTTGGCCATGAACTTTCTGTAGACAACACTATTTCAGAGTTAGAGATGAGGCCATATGTCCAACAGATAAAGCTTGTTCCAAAAAGAGTAAGGAAATAGGATGATGCATTCACTACACTGAATATATACTGTATTAAACTCAGTATAAAAAAAAAAAAAACATAGTTCAATAAGAAACTATATTAGGAATGCAAGCAAAGATTTATTTGGTGTTACAGGAAAACATGGATAGAATAACTCCATAATCTTTGTGTGATTGGGATGAACTCAGACCACAGATGTATAAACCCCAGAGCCCAGACCCTTCCAAAGCATTGCTCCAGGTGGAGAACGAGATGAAGGAGGGACGATGAACTGTCTAGAACAGTGTTTCTCAACCCTGGTCCTCGGGGAACACTGTCCTGCATGTTTTCCATAATGCCTTGCTAAAGCACATCTGATTCAGCCCATCACCAAGCTCTGCAGAAGCCTGATAATGACAGTAATCAAAGACAGGTGTGATTGAGCAGGGTAGGATTGGAAAAATACAGGACGTTATTCCCCAAGGACCAGGGTTGGGAAACACTTGTCTGGAATGCAGAGAAAGACAAATATTCATAAATATAAAGGGTCTGAAACATGTTAGCCTTTCAGAGAGGGACTGGTGCTCAGAGCAGGGTTAGAGAGGAAAGCTCAGAGATGCGGGAATGCATGAAAATACCGCTTTGGGTTTGTTTTCCATGGGGAATTGACATTATGATACACTAAAAAGCTCAAAAGTTTGATTTTGCTCATGATATAGGACCTTTAAAGGCAAAAATAGGATTATGATTGCCTAAGAAGAAAGGCAGACTGTTTAGTTGTTGGTTCAAAGTGAAGACCGAATTTGATAACGATGTGTAGAGTGACGTAACGATCCAGCAAACAGATCTTTTTTTTAAGCTTCACCAAATTTTACGGAATTACGAAAACAGCTGCTCCTCCTATAATCTAACATGGCCCCCAAAATCAAACAGAATGTGAAATTCGACGCAAACATGTCATCCTAGACTATTTTCACGCATACAAAATTAACAAGTATGTCCTGTTTCAGATTATCATTCCAGATCATATAGAAAACTGTAGCTGACTCACACTTTTTTTTGTCTGTGAAGTGGAATGCTGGTCTAAAGCATTGTCATGAAGCTTCAATGTTGTTGGAGAAAAAATGTGACACTAATAATTCCTAAAGTATATAATTACTGATGGTCTCTGCAGTCAAACAATGCTGAGTCACCATGGATGATCATTATTCTCGTGTCTTTTTTGTTCTTGAAAAGATTGTGCAGTTACTGATACATCATTTTCCCTTGAGTTTTTTCTAAAAGTAATGACATGTTTTATTTCAAAAAATTCCAGTTACAGATTTAAAAGAAGGGTCAGGATGTTTTGAAAATGACTGTAATTTGTAGGAAGTTCACAGTCTTGATAATCCTGTTTGTCCACAGCCAGCCTGTATGTTTTAGTTGAAACACAGATTGTGTCTTTAAGCCTTTATAATGTGCACCCCCCACCACCACCACCAAACACACACACACACTTTTTTTGTCCCACAAATCTATTCTGTGAGCTTTTCTGGCAGATCTTAAAGGGCTTTGCATGGTTAAACCCAAGAACTGATTCCTTCATGACTACTGTTGTGCAACACAACACCACGGGTGATGAACTACTGAGCCTGTGACAACTTTATAAATATATAAATAAAGGGACTGAAAAGAAGAAGAGCTCTTTGTATGCGCCGTGCTCCTCATTGCTCCAGAGAGTCTCAGAAGTGGAGAAAACGATGTGATCAGCACTTCTGTTTGTGCCTCTGACAGATGCTCCATTTCTAAATATGACGTGGTTTTGTGGGTTACAAAGCACAATCAATACAAATTAATCAGTTCTGGTTTTACCAATGTGTTGAAATAGTGATGGCTAGCTTGTTCTATTCTGAAAACAATGGCAGTTCTCTTTTTGTTTGTTCTTTGCTTCCAGTAGACAAATGTAAATAAGCTATATTAGAAGCAGTAATACGGACAAGTCTGGACCAGAAGGACTTTGTATTAGACTGTCTGTTTTCAGTAGATTCTTAAAACACAACTATAAATCGTCACTGTTTCGTGAGTTCAAAATAGAAACCCACTTAACCGACCAGATAAATAAATACTATACTGTGTGTTTTGTTGCAAAACTTTTCGAATAAATGATTGAATGAATGACTGGTGAATTGGTTTTTGATTGCAGATTGTTCGTAGTTGGATGTAAACTGTGCTCCACTGACATCAGAGGACTTGAAATTCATGAAAATGGATGATAATGTGTGTCAAAGTAGGGTCAAATAAACCATCCATATTTTTCTAAACAAACAGCATCAGGAGACTTTTTGTCTGCATTTTCTTTCAAAATTTACTTTTTGTTGACACACTGTGTGTCATGGTTCGGGGCAAGCACACCCAGATGTTAGCAACCCAGACGCACTACGACAAGGCGGTGGAAAAAGGAAAGATCTTTTTTGTCCGTGGGCTGAGTACTACGGATGGCTGATGGGAGTCAGAGGTCAGTTGGCAAGGCTCCGGGCATTGTAGAGTTACTGGACCCTGGTCGGCACATATTTGGGTGATCCAGAATAGGTCACAAACTGGTGAAGAATGCCCGTCTTATGAAGCGGTGGAGATGATGAGGAGTGCAGACAGCTGGGTCCAATAGGGAGGAGCAAAGGTGGCACCTACACCGTGAGCTCACAGGGTGGATCTCCAGACTTGCAGCTTTCATTTTATATACCATTCAGTTCTTATAAAAGCTTGAAATGTCCATTTCACATGATAAAATGTGTTTAAATGTTGACAGTTTAAGTTGACTTCTTAAGATGCTGGAGTGTGATTCACCACCTTAGAAAAACTTAAGAAACTGGCATTTTCAAAACATTTTAGCAAATGTTTCAAATTATGTGAAAATTAGCTAAGAAGGTTTACCAGCCCAAAAGGGTGAAGAAAACTCCTTCATGCTGAAACTCATCAATAACGGCAAAAACAATCAATGGAAATGATTAGGATAGGAGAAATGTCAACAGTGAAGGTCAAGATAGGTTTATTGTTGGAGAAGTCAAATTTATAACATGCAGATATGAGGAGAAAAAGGTTATTGATCACTGTATTTGTGGAAATACTAGTAGTAGGGGGCGGGGCATGTGATTCTGAAGCCACATAGCAGGAGAAGATGGACTTTTATTAGATAACAGCAGGTTCAGTAGAACAAAGTTCCAGAAAGTTTATGACTCATTCATAAAAACAAAAAAATCAATTAAAAAAGTATACTAAGAGACCCGCTTCAAAAAACCTCAGATGTATTTGGTGTTTTTAACATGAACTTGTGGCATTTTTCTGATGATGGAGGACATATATAAATATAGAAAACTAAACTGAAAATTGCATTTCTGACCATTTTTTAATTAAAATTGTTATGAATCAGGAGCAGATGAAAAAAATGCCGTTTGGAGAAGCTTGTAGTTGTTACGCAGAGGCTACAATGGGCAGGCCACAAGCTCCCTCATCTGCTCCATTCACACTGGATCTGTGCACATCTTCGTTTTCCTCGTCCAAACTGGCTTCTGGCTCA
Organism: Adrianichthys oophorus; assembly: GCA_036245035.1. Taxonomy (NCBI): domain Eukaryota; kingdom Metazoa; phylum Chordata; class Actinopteri; order Beloniformes; family Adrianichthyidae; genus Adrianichthys; species Adrianichthys oophorus. The sequence continues at coordinate 432,873 of BSAI01000012.1, forward strand.
TAACTGTACGGCTAGATAGCTCCAATGTAGCCCACCATTTTTGTTGCATAGCTAATTAGTCAGTAAGTTGTGCTTGTGAGGGGCTGTAAGACAGTATAGCGTGTGAATTTCTGAAGAACTCCTGCCCCTCCACACAAACTTTCTTAGAAAGGTTTCTTGAATTGGGCTAAAACAGCAGAAACATAATTAAAAGACCACTGGGGACGCAGTGAAAAATGATCAGAAGATGATCAGAGTGGATCATTAAGCCTTTGACATGTGGTAAGTGTAAAGATAGCAAAGGTAGAGAACAATAATAACAAGAGAACATGTTAGCATGGCTCTTTTTTCATTCCAAGAACTGGACATATTGGCACATGCAATTCTTACATGTCTGAGACCAACTAATAAGCATGGCAGAGGAGGGAGGACAGTTGAGATGAACATTTTTGCAGCCATATCTAAACAAAATTGAACACCTCTGATTGACAGAAAAGAAAATGTGAGATGATGATGAGTATCTCATGGTTTGAAGATCTGGACCACGTCACCGCTGACTTTTAGGACAGTGAACCCGGTGGTTTTGAAACAACAACCACACGGAAGCATCCCTGAGTTGTTCTGTTGAAGTAAGGTGAGTAAATCATCCTTCTGGTGTCATCCTCTTCCTCATTCAGAAGGGTCAGCTATCAACCTCATCATCACTTTATTGACAGAAAAGCTAGTTGTAAGCATTCAAAAAGATGAGGAGTGATGCAAAAATGTTTCTGTTTTTGGTGTTGTCTTGAGCCCTTGTTCTTAATTCCATTAACAGAGGCAGCTGAAGCTGATTAACAACACTCTCTGCGACTTCACTGAGCAGATCAATATCTGAAAGTTTAATTGACTTGATGTCTTTTATTAAAAGAAAAGATTCTTTATCAAGCAGCACAAAGAAGCCTTTTAGAACCACTTCTCTGCTTGATAAACGCTGCATTCATGACCATAAATAATCTTGCAAAGTCAACATCAAGAGAAGGAAGTACTTGCCACATTCACACTGTCTTCACACTCCAAAACTGGTCCAGTGCAGCTACAATAAACACTTCTAAAAATGGCAGCTTTTCCAGTATATCTCAGTTGATACATAAAAAATGAGATGCAAAGACAACAAATAAATACAATTTCATCCCTCAATGAGGAATCAGGCTTTGTTAAGTGTCTTTCTTGAAAGACTTCTGGTCTTATTGGTTGGTTACCAATAAAACTCATAAAAATAATAAACCAAAATGGTTTTTTTTGTTTGTTTGTTTCGTTTAGCTAGTAAAACTACGTGCATCTGTTGTAATATTCACTTCAAAAAATGTAGGTGTCACAATTCACGATATGACGCCAGTTAAAGACTGACCAATCAGATGCCTCAATAAAAGTAGGTTGTGCCTAATGGTCCCTGCGTTAAATGTTAGAAAAGCTTGACAGATTTTGGACCAATCATTGCTTACTGATGCTGTCTGGATCCAAAACTGTCACAGGAAAAAAAAAAAGTCACATTTTCAAGGTCCAGTTCTCATAGAGTCAATGCACGAGGCTGTTTCTGAGATTACAGACTTTCTGCAAACTCTGCAAGATTATTCAGGTTAGAGATTGGTTTTGTTCACATCGGACTGTTTTCATTTTTAAATTTAAAAGCCCTTCAACAGTGAGTAAAAGAAACGTTTAAAAAATGTCAGCGTTTTGAGACAAAGACTTCTGCAGACTACGAAAGGAAGTTGCAACTCAATCAAGCAGTCTTTGCTGTTATTTATCTCATCTGGACACTTCTGATATAGTTTTGAATTAATCTTCCTGTCTGCCACCTTTAGTTAAGACGCTTGTACTATGTAAACATCCTTCATGGTGCTGCTCACTGGAGTGCAACAAAAATATACAATTATTTCTGCCTGTGGAGAGGCTCTGCTTGTGTAGTTTCAAACTCAATCTGCCGATTCTAAGGAGTTGATTGCACAAAGCAGAGTGGTGGAGGGGGTATAGGGAGCTGTTTATCAGGCTGCATGCTCCAGACAAGATCATTTGTCAAACTGATGGCTTGGACGGTGGCTCAGAGTTTGACAGTTCTGAATTCAAACTGGTCAGTGCAACTGAAACCCTCTTTTACATTTATGGAAATCCACAGGTGTGAGATATCACTCTGCCTCAACTCCTTATCAAGGACAGAAAAGGGTCATAAACATGAAAAGCCTATAGATATGGAGTTATGCTGGAACGTGAACTGACTCAACAAACTGGCAGTGTGGAAGTGAAACTGAGCACCTTAAAAAGTATGAACGCATTTCGAGTATCCTGAGGAATTACTCAGCACAGTGTGAAATTAGGCAAGGCAAGTTCATTTGTACAGCACATTTCATTCATGTCTCTTTAGCTCCCAAAACAATGGCCTCAGTTTGGTTTTTGTTTAATTGAAGTAAGTTGTGACACATCCAGTCATTAATGTCCTCAATGCATTTACCAAGAGGCTGTACAGGGTCTCGGTCTCCTGGTGTCATTGTAATATATATCTGTATGTCATCTGCATAGCTATGGTAACTAATGTTGTTGTTCTTTATAACCTGGGCCAGTGTGAGTTTTGAACCAGTTCAGTACTGGCCCAGTGAGACACACCCAGTTTTCCAGTCATTTGAGTAATGTAGTGTGGTTGACTGTATTAAATAGAGACTTAGAATGTCCTCCAGGTCTTTACTGTTTATGGGTTGAAACTGAGCCATGGGATTTATATTAGTTTCCAGTGGATAAAGTTCATATTCTGGACTTGTAGTTGATGAAACATTAGTTTGCCTAATCTGAGGGCCATTAGACTTAGATTAGACAAATTCAATCAGATTAACTAAATTAGAGCTTAACCTACTACCTACTTCTTAACCCACTATGTCTCTTTCGGGGTCACGGGGTTGCCAGTCATCTGTCCCGGCTACTATTGGGTGAAAGTGAGTACATCCTAGACAGGTCCCAAAGTCACTCAATTTGAAATTATGTCGGTTAGTTATGATAGCAAAGGGGAAACAGCTAACTCTGATGGAATAATACTGCTAGAACATCAAGAGATTGTAATTATTAATTAATAGATTCAAAATTATGGCATAATAGCATACAGTTATCTAACACCCAGAAGTAGAAAAATAATTCGATTTTGCCAGCTTTGAGCAGTTTTAAGCCGTGTCTGGATCTGGTGGTGTAGGACCCAATATGCAAGGGACCAGACTTCAAAACCCACTCTGATAAAAATGTCTTTTTGCTATTTTTTTTAACCTGGTCTTGTGGCATTTTTCTCATGATGGAGAACCTGTATACAGAAAGTTAGAATCACAATTGTATTTCTGATTATTTATTTATTCAAATATTTTTGGATCAAGAGCCAAGGAAAAAAAAATTCTGTGGAAAAATGAAAATATTTGTTTTGTAGAAAATATGCTAGGGGACTATATCCACTCACATCTTTGTTTTCCTCATCTGAGCTGGTAATTCTACTACTGCTGAATTTAAGAAATTGAACCCTAACCCTTCCCATCTCCCTCCACCTCCAGACTTCCTCTTATTTTCCACCCTTCCCTCCCACACTACATACACGTTAAGGGACTTTATGTCCTATGGCACTCACTTTAATTTCAAGGGACCCCCAAATCCCAACTGCCCAACATTACATAACACCTTTATTTCAAGGGATCACTGGATCCCACTGCACTCACTCAGACTCCAAGGGACCCCCAAGTCCCATCTGCATTATACAACATACTCAAGTCCACAACCCCCTCTCCTTCATCTCTCTCTTTCCTTTTCTACTAACCTTCTACCTATCTCACAATAA
>BSAI01000012.1:446689-505275 GCA_036245035.1 Adrianichthys oophorus
GATACTCGGTTTTGTCTAAATAGTTTTGGTTTCAAAGGAGCAACAACACCAAGTGTTCTTCTGAGGGCCTCCATGGTGTCATCAACAAACTGATCATTTTTTCTGGGACTGAAACTATGGGAGCTGCTCTCAGAGTGTTTGCTCAGCATGTTACTAAATATTGGTTGGACTATAAGTTTAAATTCAGATACAGAACGGTCAGTCAATGTTCTTCTGAGCTGTTCTTTATTTATAAAACAGTGTAATATTTTATACATTTTTACAAGTGAATGTAGTCATACATAAACCAGATTAGAAGACACTGGCCCTCTTTAAAAAGCTATTAGGATGAACTCCTTTGTGATAGTTTGACTCATCTGCTCCTTTTTGGTGGAGGATTCTCATCCAATCACAGCTCTTGGGAGCATTTAGTCTGAAAATATGATTCAGAAACATCTAACATTAAAGCACACTAAAACACATTGTTGGGTCACATCACACAGAAACTTGAGGTCAAAACAAATTTGCATCAAAGGATCAGTAAAGCAGTGGCTTGTCACATTCCCCTCAGTTGCCTTGACTTAACCCTTTTGTCCATGTTTTAGCTTCTTCTGAGTTTCATTTCTCTATGTAATGTTGTATTCAACTGAATATGGTCATAGTTTAATATGTTTATGCTTTCAGCTTGTAATTTATCTGTATAGTCCTGAACTGTATTACAAAAATGAATGTTTTCTGCCTTTTCCTCTTGAAATCCACAATAAAAAAAAAAAATAAAAAAAAAATACAACTAAGAGTATATTCATGAGCGAATAACAGTAGGAAAATATTTTGCTTACTGTTGGAGTCTATTTCAAAAATGTCACTGCTTTTTAAAAATGTAATGCACAAAACAAAGACACACACACAAAAACGAATCTGACATTTGGATATCTTTTCTGAAAGCAACCAGTCCTAGTGGGTTCAGATTGTTGAGTTTAGTTTTCTAGTCAGCAATGACTAAAGCTGAATCCTGTTTCTGTATTTGTAGTGGAGCAAATTAATTATATACTAAAAAAAAATCTGGAAATCTCATTGTATGATTTAAAAAAAATAATAATTTGTAAGCTACGGCAGCAACCATTTGAACAGCTGAGAAAATCAATGTTAACTATTGGTCCAGTATCCTTTGTTTACACAGGTCAAACACTTCCTTTAGTTTTCACCAGGTTTACACACACTGCAGGAGGGATTTTGGTCCACTCCTCCAATCAGATCTTCTCTAGATCAGTCAGGTTTCTGTGCTGTCACTGAGAAACAGTTTGAGCTCCCCTTAAATATTTTCTATTGGGTTTGGGTCTGAAAACTGGCTAGGTTATTCCTGAACCTTGATATACTTCTAACGGAGCCACTTCTTGGTTCTCCTGGCTGTGAGCTGCGGGTCATTGTCATGTTGGAAGACTCAGCCATGACCCATCTTCAACGTTCTAACTAAGGGAAGGAGGTTGTTCCCCAAGATCTCACAATAAATGGCCCCAGTCATCTTCTCCTTAATACAGTGCAGCCATCCTGTTCAATGTGCAAAAAAACCCCCCCATAGCATGATGCTACCACCCCCAAGCTTCACTCTAGGGATGGTGTTCTTGAGATGGACGCATTCTTCTTCCTCCAAACACGGCAAGTGGAATTCTGCCCAAAAAGTTCTATTTAGGTCTCATCTGATCACATGACTTTCTCCCATGATCCTCTGGATCATCCAAATGATCAATAGCAAACTTAGGACATGCCTGGACATGTGCTGGTTAAAGCAGGGGAACCTTCCATGCCATGCATGATTTCAAAGCACAACGTCTTAGTGCATTACCAACAGTAACCATGGAAACTGTGGTCCCAGCTCTTTTCAGGTCATTGACCAGCTCCTCCCATGTAGTTCTGGGCTGATTCATCATCTTTTTTAGGGTCATTAAGACCCCACGAGATGAGATCCGACATGAAGCCCCAGTCTGAGGGAGATTGACAGTTATGTTTAGGTTCTTCCATTTTCCAATATTGCTCCAACAGTGGATCTCTTTTCACCAAGCTGCTTGGCATTTGCCTCGTGGCCCTTTTCAGCCTTGTGGAGGTCTACAATTTTGTCTCTGGTATCTTTGGACAGCTCTTTGGTCTTGATCATGTTAGTAGATAGAGTCTTGAATGGGGTGGACAGGTGTCATTATGCAGCTAACCGCCTCAAACAGGTGCTTCTAATTCAGAATTCTAATTTAGAATAATAAGTGGGTTAGAGTTGGACTTTTTAAATGTGGACTAACAGGTCATGAAGGGTCATAATTCTAACTGATTAACAGATGTTCAAGTACTTACTTACAACAATAGCATACAAATATTTTATTTAAATCACACAATGTGATTTTCAGATCTTTTTAGATTGTCTCTCACAGTGACCACACACCTAAGATGAGAATCTCAGACCCCTCCATGATGTCTAAATGAGAGAACTTCAAAGATAACAGGGTGTTTAAATACTTGTTTCTATAAATAGTGTTCTGTAGGTACCCCTCATGTCTAAATACTGCATTTTGTGCATGAACAATTGTTAAGACTGGGGGCAAAAGATTATCACATATTTTTGCAATAATTGAGTGTATGGTCACCATTTTGGATTTTTCTCATGGCTAATGTGCTTTTCTGAAAAAGTAGATCCTAAGGTATCTGTCACAAACGAGGAGACAGCTGGTACCACGTGCAGCAGGTTTATTGGTACAGACAGGCAGACAGGAGCAAAGCTCAGCTAAGAGTCCACAAAGCTAATCAGAGTCAGGATCCAAGCGAAATTCCAGTAAATATCGTAAATCTTGCAAAAATGGACGGTCTCTAATAGACGCTGGTCTCCAATAAAAGCCGAGTCTAAACATGTGTTAGTTGTAATAGACGCCGGTCTCTAATAGTGGCCGGGCTCCTTTAAGACACCCCACCCCCCTGCCTGCGTGCTTCGTACTGATGCAGGCAGAGGGTGGCGGCTGTGATTCTGTAGCATTTAGCCAGTGTGGCATTGATCACAACATTTTGGCTCATTTCATTTTGTTTAAACTTTTGGAATATACCAAAGAACATTCTGGTGAGGAATCTGAACCACATTTTGGGATGAATCCTAAACATATAGGAGAATGGCGCAAGCAGATGGATGAAGGAACAAAGACGGCTGCAGAAAGAAAAGGAACAAACCGATTTCCTGATGTTTATAGTGGATCAACTCCTGAACTTCATTCATTTTCTTACCCCACTGGATCCCTTTTGGGGCAGCGAGATTGCCGGAGCCCATCCAATCTGCTGCTGTTGGACGAAGGCGGTACACTTTAGAGCTGGAACTTGCTATGTGGCTACCGGGGAGGAGCAGCCAGACAGAGAGCCGGTGCGGGATGTGAAAGCTGTCTGCTCGGACCTTCTGAACTTTAGTTTTATCCACACCTCAAAAAAGGTACCCTCATTTTATTCTTCAGGTTAATGCGGGACAGAAGGCCGTCAAACTCCGTAAGAGAGAGGGAGGAAACACCGGGAAGCAGCCGTTCAGACACAGTGGAGAGAGGCTCTCGGTAGCTTGTAGGAGATTCTAAATGTTTTCATGAACCCAAACATTGAGGCATAATCACTGATGTTTTTGTTGAGCTTTTCAAAATAAATCAATCTGATCTCTTAACATCATCCATGTCTTTCATGTATAGTAAATGAGACAAACACAGAGATCGCTCCATGTAGCTAACAGGCTAAAAACATTAGCTGCTAGCTCAGTGTAGCTAACAGGCTAAAAACATTAGCTGCTATCTCCGCGTAGCTAACAGGCTAAAAACACTAGCTGCTAGCTCAGTGTAGCTAACAGGCTAAAAACATTAGCTGCTAGCTCAGTGTAGCTAACAGGCTAAAAACACTAGCTGCTAGCTCCATGTAGCTAACAGGCTAAAAACACTAGCTGCTAGCTCCATGTAGCCAACAGGCTAAAAACATTAGCTGCTAGCTCCATGTAGCTAACAGGCTAAACACATTAGCTGCTAAAAACATTAGCTGCTAGCTCCATGTATCAATTCTGGGGTGAACCCTAAACAGCAGAGAGGCTGCAGAAAGAAAGAAAAGGAGCAAGCCTGGTTTCCTGGTGAGCAGAGAAAGCAGCAACAAATGAGAAGAACTGGTTTGAACATGGATTACTGAGCAAAGGAAAAGGAGCGCAAAGAGGATTTTTGATACGGAGGTTGATGTTCACAGCCAGTGCTAATCAGAACAGAATAAAATGTTTTCATCATTTCTATAAATCCTGAAATATTTATCTATTGTTTTCTGCATTTTGTGACAGAATTTTATCCAAATTGAACCCATTAACCATCACCATTCTGTCTATGATGGAATAAACGCCGGTCTCTAATAAACGCCGGGTCGACCACTATTGGGAGATACATGGTTAGCATATTCAGAGTGTAGAGCACAATTTCCGACGTCTTCAGATGTTTTAATTGACTTGTCATTGGAAGCGGCTGCTAAAACGACACATCTGGTGTGTAAGCACCTTTATAGTCGGTTCATGTGCTACCCCTCCCCCCTCAGCGCAAACATCCCCCGCCCCTGTTTCATTTATGACGACACATAACGAGTGGAGATTATCATGATATTACATTATAATTAATACTACATTACATTACAATTTCACTGTCCAACGTATTTAACACATAAGATAGTTGTCAAAGCATTATTCAGATCAAACATTTCATAAAAAGACAAACATCGCCTGACCTTTGAATTCTTCTTGAAGTCATGAGGTTTTGACAGCATGTTTGCTTGGATGTATTAATGACAACCAGCAGATGTCACTATTTCTAACGGAAATGATTCGAGTAGAGTGTTGATCTCAGCTCAGTTGTGTCAAAGTTGGTCAGTACTTCACCAGGCGTCGGTTTGTCCATCTTAGTAAGGTTAGGGTTAGTAAACATGAGCTCAAATCAGGATGACCCGCTCAGTATAGTGGCTGGATGGCACAAACAATAGGTCGCATTGAGCGTGGCCCTGAGCAGTGCTTAAGTGTCCTGTGGCTGATTAGCTGATGAGTGACAGATGAGTGGCATCTGCTGGGAGATTAAGTGCAGCCAGTACTCTGGAGACAGCTCCCGCTGGTGACCAGAGGAGGAGACACAGCGCTGACTCCTGACAGTATCCATGTCAAATTTGGTGCTTGTACAACAAAATGCATGATTTGTCTGAAATATCAACCTGACTGGCTCCACTATGAACCCTTTTTGCAAGGGCTATCAAAAGAGTCAAACAGAATGGAATAAAACCCCAAATTTTAACTGATAATTATTGAAACTAAGCCCTGAAGCAAATGTATTTTGTGATTACTACTATTAGATACAGTGCTGCAGGAAATTTTTGATTTGTAGCCGATTCTTAACGTTTGAGGTTGGTTTTCCCTGATTTTCCATACAATTTTCTGCCACTTTGCAATTTTTTCTTAAACCTGATTTGTCAACTTGCAGGCTGAACAGCAGCTTTCTGTGCTGAACCCCTTTTCAAAATATCAATTTTCTTGAGATTTTGGGAAGTTGGTGTTTGTACAAGAACTATAACAAATAAAATCTTTGAGAACAGTTAGTGCTCATGTCTGAGCACTTTCCTTATTGAAAACAGGTCCATTCAGGTTAAGGACTTTCTAATCACAACTTACTTTAAGTGACCTTCATTTATCTGCATGTGCGGTGAATGATTTCAGTCTACGCTTCTTCGCTCCCCTCCCAGGCCCGTCTGCATGCAACGGTGAATTTAATTTCTGCACTTCTCTAAGTGAAAGGGCCATGCCATTATACAGTACAATATCTGCAGCCGCGGTGTCTGTTGTCCTCTTATCCGGAGAGCAAGGCTGGCTTTTGCATTTTAAGTGGAAAGCTTGGTTGAATTCTAATGGGAAGTATCGACAGATATGAGCCGCAGACACCTCTTCCTTTAGTGCACAGCTGGTAGGAATGTAAAAATGGCTTGGGATTGTTTTCTTTCCCAGACTCTGGATACACAGAAAACCAGTCATTTAATTACATTTGCACCAGAATCTTGATCAATAGGTTTAAAAGGGCTTTGTTACCCCAAGCGGCACACCTCCCACCTTCGTTCTCTGTTCACCCCCATGTTCATCATTGTCCTGTTTTTTTACATCATTATGTTCCCTATTATTCTTTGTCCATCCAGGGTCACACTGTGGTTTTCTTCTATGTAACGTTTGCTGTTCTCCAGAGTTCTCCAGCTCCCAATAATGTGTTGCTGCCCCCCCGTCAGATCTCACCTCTCCTGCAGCCCTCTCCCCTCTCTGAGGAGGGCTGGGTCAGTGGCAGATTCCTCTTTCCTGGCTGGTAATTATACTTCAGAAGAGCTGCTTGTGTTCAGAGGGGACTTGGAGACAGAGATGCAGAAACTTTGAAGAAGCTCATTGGAGGGCAGTTGGGAGGGGGGCTGAGCAGTGATCAATGGGATAGATAGGAGCGGAATCTCCAACACTGCCGAGGCAAGCAGGAGACAGACTAAACCAACCTTCCTCTGAGCTTTTACTGCTGCAGTCGATTTAGGACTGAAACTGGTGGAAGGCTCCATCTTCAAAACAGTCAAACAGTCTGTACGACTGCATCACCAAACTGTAGGACAACATTACCAGGTTTAGTAGTCTTTATGAACAATACTTATCTGTTTTCAATTCAGTTAGTATGGAAAAACAACAGATTTTTTCTGTGCATGCTACATGCTGTCAGAAAACCCATATTTTATTATTTGATACATGGAAATGAATGAAAGGTCTAAACACCTTATTTTATGAATATGAAGTTTCATGTGGAGCTAAAAATGCACGGCAAAGCAAAACATACAAACAGGAAATGACACTTTATTTTGTAGAAGATTCATAAATGATAACTGTGTTTTCAGCTTTCTTGAAAAACTTTAAACTGGCTTGCAGGAAAGTTGCTAGATACCTGTGACTGTTGTTTCATTTTATTGCACCTAGGGGTTGATGTCCTCCAGGAAAAACGCATGATGTGTTCACGTGGTGTTGGAATGATAAAGAAAGAACTGTGCGACTGAGAAAACACAGATGAACGTCAGAAAAACAACTCTTCCAACACCACATGCATGAGGAACTTTCTGAACCTCAAAGGTCTGTTTATTTGGGAGACACCAGAATTACAGGGAAATAAAAACATTGATAAGTTATGAATATATTTTATTTTAGTTTGTTGGGACAGGTTAAATAGTTTGATGGGCCGCCTATGTTCCCCCCGGTTTATGCCGACCGTTTGGCACTCAAGTAAGTACGTAAGTTTTATTTACAAAGCACCTTTCCCAGACCGAAGTTACAAGGTGCTTTACAAGTTAAAAACATACAGGACAGAAACTTTAGAAGGTAAAATCACAAGACAAAAAACTTCAGAGGTTTGAAACATGAAAGACAAAAACCTCAAGCTAAAACCTACACACAAGAATACGGACCAGATAAAGTAATCATCTCTAGCCTGAATAAAAAACCGCTTCAGTTAAAATACTCAGCAAAATAAAAGGTTTTCAGTTGGGTTTTAAAAGAGTTTACAGAGTCCAGGGAGCACAGGGAAAGTGGGAGGTCATTCCAGAGTTTAGGAGCAACAGCCTGGATCAATCTCAATCAACTTGCTGATTCTGACGTGGAGAAAAGCCACTTTTTCTATTGGCTTTGCTCCAATATGTAACATACTGTGAATGTAATGTACTGCATAAGGGCACAAAGCCGCTCATCTCCATGACAGAATTAGCTGAATAAAACTGTGTAAGCACCTAACTACTATAAAGTGTTGCATGTAAGCAGAAAAAGCTGCTTTCTCCGCTTCAGAATTTGGCATTACGGTAATTGCGTGAACGGTTGATGAGTTACAATAGTCGGATGAGATTATCAACCTCTCTATCCAGCAGGGTCTACTGTGGGAGGGCCCACCTATTCAATCTTTAGAGTTGCGTTTAACAACTATGCAGTTTGGGTTTTGGGGCAAATCGGGGCGGGGCTACTCCGTGACAACTGAGGACAAATACTCCCATCTCAGAGCCAGTGTATGACCACATCGCTGTTTCAAGCCTCAGAGTGTTGCTGCGTTCAAACTGTCTCTGAATGGAGGACATTTTGTCTACTATACAAAAAGCTAAAAGTAATCTTTAGCCGATATTAACAATTTGTTCTGCCTGTGATGCCATATTTACATTATAAATCTACAAAAGTAGCACATGCACATTTCATAAACATAGAAACCTTCACTCTTTTTAGAGAAATGCCTTTTCTTTGGTCTCTGAAGGGTGCAGATGGTCTTCTGCAGTATCGTATAACAACTATTTCATCTGTGGCACACTCTCATAGTTTTCACAGAAGAACAAATATCTCTTGTTTGTCCTGGTTGTGTGCCAACATGTTTGTTCTGTAAAATGCTAAAGAAACACACAACAGGAGCGCACTAATTAGCCTAGTTTCTGGGTCAATTTTTAATTCCCAGTTTTAGATGTGCAGTGTGGTAGTGCTCTTTGGCAATGACGTATGTCATCTTTTGTCCGTAAGGTAAGTAATGGTTGAATTAGGGAAAGGAGGCGGCACCTTCCACAATTTTTTGTGGTATAGTAACAAATCTGATTCACCTTTTCCACTCATTTAAAAAAAGGTGTTCATGGAATATTTTCTTTCATTTTTTTTGGAACTGGTAGGAAATACTAAATTTGTTCTATTGTCCACATATGGGCACAAAGTGATGCATAGTTTCAACTTCTAATCCAGTCTGGAAAAGAGAAGTCACCACCTTTTAACTACCCACTCCACTGAAAATAGTGTTGTTGGTGTTTTAACATGTTTTTGTGGTATTTTTCTAACAATGAAGGACATTTATAACTAAACTTAAGCTTAAATTGTATTTTGGATTATTTTCCTTTTTGGAAATCAGGAGCAGATTAAAAAAATGCAGTTCAAAAATGGTTATAAGTGGAACGTAGAAGCGAAAATGGGTTTGGTCACAAGCTCTTTGCTCCACCCCGTCTTGGAGCATCCACTTGCAGACAAAATAGATCCATGAACGTCTTTGTTTTTCTCTTCTGATATGGAACCTGGATCAGAACTGTATGGCTGGATAGCTCCCACATTGGTCACCATTTTTGCTGCACAGATAATGTTAGGTTTATGTGTGGGGGGCTGTAAGCTACCGGGATAGCTTTAAAAAAAACAAGGACGATGGGGAGTGGGATGTTCACAACTTAAAGGTAAATTTCTGATGAACTCCTGCCACTTTGCAGAGACTATATTCTAAAAACTGACTTTTTTTTTTTTTCTTAATTTGGGTTAAAAATGGCATACACATATCTAAGAGTCCACTTTAAAAAAATAAAAGATCAGAAGATGATCTGAGTGGGACTTTAACTTATGTCACTGCAGCTTCTTGAACATGTTAGATGTGCAGAGTAGTTCTTTATCTCTGCTGCTCTCTGTTTTTTGTCCGTCTGTTTTGTTTGCTGAGTTCCTGCTTCAGCCTGCAGTGTGATGGTGTCTTTCTACTGGTCAACTTCTTCTGTGTTAGCATCCGGCTGTGCAGCTGCTGCAGCAGCTTTATCGTTGCTCTGGTAATAAAAGAGGAACTGTGTGCACCTGCTGGTGTGAGTTTGATGGTTTCCCTGGGGTTGCTTTTGAAAGCAATGTGTCACAGCTCTTGCCGTTGGTGTCCTCTAATGGGTTTTTGATTCAACTTTTACATTATTATGTAAATAGATGACTCTTTGATGTGAAATCGGTGCAGTCATCGCCCAGGCTGGGAGGCCCTTATCAAGATGACGTTCAGCGAGGAAAAAAACTCCATCAGAAATTAATTAAAAAGCCATAAGAAGTGGCTGCTCCCCTGTCTTATACATTCCTCTGCTGGCCTCTTGCTCAGCTTCTCCCTCTCTGTCTTTTCACCCTGCAGCCACAGGATGAATGCTTTCATTACAGTGACATGTTCTGTGGAAGCCTCACTTCTTCTCCTGGCTCTTTTTATTGCCAAACCATTTACACACCAAGAAAAAGGTTTGTTCTCTGACTAAATGAAAACGCGATTAAACGTAGTCGTTTAATTTGTATACCATTCATTACCCTCAAAGACATTAGGGACAAATTTAACTTATCCTTTCTCAGTTGCTGCTTTTCCTTGGCTTCTCAATCAAAGATTTAACTTTTTCCTTCTCTGTGTGACGCTCCGCTCCCGCCCATGTCCTGTCATTTGTAAAGAGTTCTAACTTCAGCCTTCATAAGGAAGATTAAATACGGAGAGCAAAGGGAAATGAGAAAGTAAAGCGGCTTATGAATTAATGACTGGAGTTATTAGTGCCGTAATTAGATTTAGCATATGGGCAGTGCAGCGTGGTGAGATCTGGAGGGGTGGAGGGCTTGGCGGACTCCTTATCATTCACAGAATGTCCTGTACATGTCAGGACAGCTGAGATGGAAAATTGAGCTCATCCATGCTTGTGTGATACAACAGGTCAGCGCAACTGCCTGCACCACTGAGATGAGTGCAGAAAGGTCCAACGGAAGTTCTCTATGAGAAACACTTCATGATGTCAACTAAGAATTGTGTACCGCTTAATGTGGTGCCACATCAAAGTGAGGAGTGAAGATCAGGAAATACATAACTCTTAAATTGTCCCTTTGTGTAACACTTATATCACATATTTAAATTTTCCTGCAGATATTGTGCCTGGGACTTTTGCTCTAAAGACCCACTCCAAAGATGTTTTTTGGTGTTTTTAACATTCTTGTAGCATTTTTCTCGTGATGGAGAACATTTAGAAAACAATTTAAGATTAATACTGCGCTTCTGATAATTTCTTTATTTGAATTGTGATGGTTCAGGAGCAGATGAAAATCCGCATTTTGAAAGATCTCAGCTCCTTTGGGCGGGCCAAAGTCTCTCTTCTCCGCTACAATTCTGACGCGTTTAGACAAATGGATTTCTTAACATTTTAATTTTCTTCGTCTTGGAGTTCAGTTGGAGTTGTTCAATTACGTAAACAGTTGAAGAGATGAGAGGGTGATTTATTTGCTGTCTCTGGAAATTATTCATTTGCCATCATATCGGCCGACTTCACTCTTCCCGGTCAAATCCCTACATACACTGTAGGTCCAACATTCCTGTCTTTCTTTTTGCTTCTCTGTATCTGCAAAATCCTTCTTGTTCTCCTTCTTAAACCAACACTTTGTCCATCTTCCATCGGCACACTAACAGATGCACTTACTGAGCGTGTCAACCACCTGTTGACCAACAATGGTGGTCGTTCTTTACTTGGGCCACAACCGATCACCTTGAATATTTTGTTCATGATTTGTATGAATGAGTTGGCTTTTTGTTTTATGTAGGATGCCTTTCCTGACTCAACTCTGGATTCATTCTGCAAATAAATCAGAAAAAGATGGACACATGCAGAGAAGCATTTGCTTCTTTGGCAGAGTTGTTTTGTGTGTCAATCCAATATTCCATTATTGTATCAATGCATTTATTGAATAAAATATATCAGGTAATCTTTTTCACACGGTCACTTGAAATCTGACAACTCAAAAAAGAAGATAAAAATCACATTTTGGTGTGCATGTAAACATGCTCATTGTCATGTAGATTGAGTGGGGATTTGAAAGGAATAATTTATGCCTGAAAGCAGTAGATTTGTTATGGAAATGTTTGCTTTTCACTCGTCCAAATGCAAAAAAATGAAGCAACAAACTGACGGTGAAATCCCTTTTTACTTCATTCTTCAGTTCCCATTTACAAATGCAGAACAAAAAATGGCTGCTGGCTTCATGCTGAACTCAAATTTCTGCAGGGATTCATTAAATGAGGACACACATCTCAACAAGGTCAATTTGCTGATTCTTGTGTTATCTGAGAAGAGACAGACAATATCATGCTTCCAGACTGTTCTATAGTTTCCACAGTTGAAATGAATCGGCATGCTACGGAGACCTCACCTTCTTTACCTTATCAGTTCTTCGTCTCTATCTATGCCCTACCATTACCTTAGTGCTTCGTCTCCAATGCATATTTCCCCACACCATTACCTGAGTGCTTGGCTCCCTCCCAATCCATTTCCACAATCCTTAGTTTGCCGATGTCTATCTGCCTGATAAGTCCAACGTGCTTGTGAGCACTGCCCTATGTACAGCCAAAGGAAGGTCCACAGAGGTTAAAAGGTAGAATATTCTGGTCGTGTACTCAGTAAGAGCTAATCAATGTTAGGCTAGCTCCCTGTAATAGCCCACCTGCATGGCTAAAGCCAGAGCTAAGCCAGAGAAATGACAACTTCTTTGTTCTTGATTATTCTACTCACAGATAAGATCCACAGCCTGTTTCTTTCTCCAAACACTGTAAAATGCAGCTTTTGTGTGCTTTGTGTTGCTCAATAGTATAAGTGAACTTGGATGAATCTTCAATGGCAATGTTGCAATAGAAAGTGTGATAGATTCACAATCCTGTTTGGGCTAAAGCAAGCTGTTCAGCCTCGAATTAATCATCTTAAACTTCATTATATTGTTGCTTTCATTGATATGAAAATGCTTTTGTGAGTGCACATAGGAGCACACTTGTTTTCGTACACTTGTTTTTGTGGTACGCTCGCATGCTTTTTTTTTTAGCTTCATTTATGCTGCATGTCGTTTCTCTCCAGTTGAGGGGTCATGGATTTGGAGGCGATGCATCTCTCTCAGCTGTGTTAAGCAGAGAAGTACTGTGCAGAATATTAACTAAATTTGAAACCCTCTGTGTGTGTTTGTGTGGCTGTCAGCCTGCTCTGCACTTGTACTCTCAGTGTGTCATCACAGCAGTTGCTCCCTGGAGCTCTGTGGTAGGGGCAGCGCCTTCACGACACCCAACATGGCACACGCTAGAATAAACCAATATCGTCTTTTTGATTCCATGGGGGTTATGAGGAAGCTTATTTAAATGTCGCTCCCCTCCAGAGATTTCAATGCCATTTACGTCCAGTTTTTATTTGCCTGTCTGGAATAGTGAGCCTGGAAGACGTTTGGAGGCCAAGAGTGCCAGACAAGTTGTGACAATTAAAATTGAATCTCATCTATGCGTTAACTGCCATCAAGACGTCTCATTGCCAGTCATTGCTCTGCGTCACTGAAATTTCACAAAATAAAACTGACCGCAGGGCTTTCTCTATTGACTGTGGCAATACAGTACCACTGATGGTAGTGTGATGATCAGGAGCTTTATTGCTTACTCATTAACTGTAAGAGACATGTTTTCTAAGACTTCCTAAAAACCTCTGCAAGAAAACTAAAGGCAGAAGTTTTTGCTTTATTGCAATCGTTTCTTGAGAAGTCAGATCAGGAGCTTTTTATCTGACCCACAGGAATGGTCTCTAAAGCCCATTCTGGGTCCCATTCTCCAGGACAGACAGCTGTTAACACGGGCAACAGCAATGCTGAGGAGTCTGCCCGGATAGGGAGATGGATGTACGAGGCACAGTGTCTAATTCAGTCAGGTCAATAATAAGAAATCAGATGAGCGGACACAATCCAGCACATTTGTTTTTTTTATTAAATAAAACAAGATGGACACCATCAACTACCTGCTGATTATTATGGTCCTTCATTGGGTCCTTTTTTGTTTATATTTGTCACTTTTTACATCGTTACATTGTCCCTTTGTTTTTTGTTATTTTTCGTCTTTCATTCAGAGTATATGGGGAGAAAGAGAAACTTTGCTTTCATTATTTAAACATAGTGTCTTGTATAACCTACACAATGACTGCTCCAGCTTGTCCTTCAAGGGATAAGGAAGCATTTTTTACATTGGATATGGTGAACTGAAATGTCCTAGTCAAAGGGGCCATACCATGACAACCCAACTTTTTGAGCTTTTCAGTGTGTTATATTGTTCATTCCTCACTATCAACAAACGCAAAGTGAAATTTTAATCTGTTCGGGCAATCTGAGTAATCCTTAAAAACTTGTGCTCTCTGCAGCAGCCCCTACCCATGAAAATGAGTGGGTTCTCACAAGATGATGTCACAGATTGAGGACCACCCCTTTCAGGAAGAGTCTGAGTTGCGAGCACCCCCCCCACTCCCCCCCACCCACAAAGGTCATATATGATCATATCTATGGATAGAGCTTACTCTAAAAGACTTAAAGAAATCATGGTATGGCTACTTTAAAGGAGCCCACTTAGTTACCTCAAGAATCCATACTTAGCTAACTCAGAATCCATACTAAAAAAGTTTGATTGGGACAACTGGACAAAAAGTCATAGCCAAATGAAATTGACACGGCAAGGCTTTTTTGAAACACAAGACAGAACAAAAACAAAGTCAGCATCAATGAAAAAGACAATGAAACAAAGAAGAGTGAGCTGTTGGAAATAAACACAGAAATGTTTACTTTGGCTTCTGATTGAGCTATTGCTGCCTAAATATGGCTTTAAACTGTTCCTATGTCACGTTCAGACACTCAGGCCTTCAATGCTAAGTCTTCAGTTTTTTGTGGGTACACAGGTACCTGGAGAATGGGACAGCTTTCTGCTCTTTGAAAATGTGTCTGTGCTGTTGCAGCTTTTTGGAAGAAAATGCTTTGTAGGTGGTAAATTTGAACATAAGCAAACAATGATTAGTCTTTTAATTTATAGAGCATTGGAGTTGAAATGGGCGAAGCTTTTTCATGTTTACTCATCAAAACCAAACTAACCACATCCATTTGGATGCTGCTTAGTGTACATTCCTTCTTCCTTTGTCTGTGGTTATTTATCATACTACCCAAACCTTCACGGGGTTAATGAATTCAGGGGGGTGAGGATTGTGTGTGCTGTGAACTGTTATGTAGCAGTAATATTCATTACTTTCTCCCACAAGTCCCTGGGGCAGCCAAAGGGAGAGTTGAGTTTGACTTGTATTTAATTTCCACAGAGTCTGCACGCAGCTCGGTGAGCACATACAGCCTTCTATAGTGGCTGCAGTGGGACCGACTGGAACTTATGGTTGGCTGTTGCAGCACAAGCGGGGTCGAGCAGTTGAGATTCGGATAAAGAACTGGCTGTTTTGAAGGCTGACATGTCCCCGGTTGTTTGTAGGCCATCGCCTCGCTGACAGCCATCTGGAACAAGCTCGGAGAGGCAAAAGGTGGGACTGACTTAAAAAAAACCCGGTGACGAAGCATTTTTCTTCTCTTCTAAGCTAGCCCAGGTATTTGAAGTCAGTGAGAGGATCATACAAGCTGACTACATGCGTTTCCACAGAAGGGCACTTTGAAAATGTAATCAGGACATTATGGTGCAAGGATCTTCTATTTAACAAAAGCTGCTCATAAAAAGTACAGTTCTGGGAGTAAGCAGCCACTTTCAATAGCATCAAATGAACCAAATGTCATGAAAAGCCAACAGATTGAAAGTGCAACATGTCTTTCCTTTGCAGAGTCATCAGTCTGCCAGCTGATCCCTAACTAATCCCGAATGATTCTCACCCAGAGATCTCATTGTTTGTGGTTTCATTCTCGTCAGCAGTAGAATTGGGCACCGATTGGGTTTTATTCTGTTCCGGTGCCAAAGCGATTTTGTTTCGGTTCCTATTTCAGCACTTCAGTAATAAAAATGATGCATACCTCTTCTTTTCAGTCAGTGAACCACGGCCGTTTACAAACACATCAAAGTGAACATGTTGTGTTTACGCTCTCAATCCTTGTGGGCAAGTTTTGTTTACGTCGGAGCATGGGCCATTCTATGTCACTTTTTCCTGCTGCACGTAAACGTTCATAGACTCCTCTTAATATGACGGTCTGATAGCATCTCACGAATGTTAGTTCTCACAAATTTGAGTGACCAATGCAGTACATGCACTAATTTAGCAACATGTTTACCCGATGTACGCGGCAATTTGATTATGTTACTCACCCAGAGTAGAATACCTGCTGCTGCTGACACATTCGTCTCCATCAGCTGATATTTATCAGGTTCTTCAAAGGCCCAAAAAGTTCATGCTAGCTCCAGAGGAGTGCTAACAGCAGGTGTGACTTCCCTTTTTTCTCACCGCAGGCAGTGAAAGACTTCATTTTGGAAGCGTGTGCTCGCCCCGTCAGTCACTGGTCTGATATGAGCCCGCCCACTATCACAGGAAGGCCAAAGGTCAAAGGATTGGCTCGAACTGCAAAGTGCAAGTGATTGACATGTCATGCTTGTCATGTTAAGAAAAATGCTTATAAACCAACAAATGAAAAGCCTTACATTCTGTCACATAAATTATGCACAGGTGAGCAGAAACCTTTGTTAAGGTGGATGTTTGTTAAGCTGACATGAATGATGGAATGTTTTAAAAAAGTAAAATAAAGGGACGACTCCCGGGCATCACCATACCAAGACCCCCTCCAAGGCAGCAGCGGCTCTCTGGTGTATCTCGGGTGTTAAAGGGTTAAAATCCTATTGCTTTGAAGAACAGAATTCCAACAGTGATAATGACAGACTGGTGGATTCCAAATGCATCAGCTCAGATGCAATACTCTCTCCAGTCAGACAGGTGGCAGCAGAAACCACTCAGGGAAGGAGATGGTGGTTAATGTCTTTGCCAAGGAAGACCAGAAAGTCTTTCATGTGGACACTCACGCAAGCTGGGTCTGGTGGAAGAGTTTTCCCAGTCAGTGACGTGTCTGATGTAAAGCGTAAAGAAGGAGAGATGAGGGTCTGCACACACCCCTCGGGCGCATCAGGGATCGTAGACACAGACGAGGGTCAAAACCAGGAAGGCAGTCAGTGAGGCGGAGGGACAAGAACAGGGCAAGACAAAATTCTAGCAGTTGTGAAGACAGGTGAGGTCGAATCCAGGAGTCAGACAGGGATGAGACGAGAGTTGTAAAACCGAAGATGTAGCAAGAGTTGAAAACCAGAACAACATAAACCATGGACAGCAGTGCTAGATTGTAGCTGAAGTTAGTTACTCACCGACAGCGAGGAACTAGAAAGACAGTCCTTAAATACTCAGGACAACAGGTGAATGTGATGATGACTTGATTTGCAAGTGGGAGGGGCCAGGTCTCGACAGAATCCTGTGGCCTGAATTAGAATTTCCAAACACCCCTTTACAGGTTTTTCTGTTCATTTCAGTCTTTGGATCTCTCTGGACAGTTTTGCATGTGAAAGCCAAATGACCAAATGAAAAATGACCAAATCGTCTCTGTTTGAATTGCCCACACATTCAAATAGTCTAGGGGACAACTGTATTCTTACTATGAGGTACCTTGTGATCTAGTCATTGGCAAATGTTTTGCTTTGTTGGATAAAATACTTAACTTTG
The DNA here is from genome assembly GCA_036245035.1 of Adrianichthys oophorus. Classification (NCBI taxonomy): domain Eukaryota; kingdom Metazoa; phylum Chordata; class Actinopteri; order Beloniformes; family Adrianichthyidae; genus Adrianichthys; species Adrianichthys oophorus. Next base: position 463,973 of record BSAI01000012.1, read on the forward strand.
TTTAATTAATACATGGTCAATGGTGTATACTTATATAGCCAATCATTCAAGATAGAAGTTCATGCACAGGACCTCTACATCTTTAGAAGGTTTCTTCTAAATAAAACCTTCTCCTATGGTGTGACTCAGCGGGTATATACTAGTGCCTTCTGGCTGTGCCCCCCTTGGTCAATACACACGTTGTGTTCTTCTTTATATTGATTTATTTTGCATAATTCCTCTCCTAATTCATCCCGACATGTCAGGTCTTTAGGGAACTTTGGGATTTATATGGAAATTTAAAATCAAGCTTCAGGCTTCAACTGTGTTTTCCTGAACATATATATAGAGGTCTCTTACACATCTACCTGTTGACATCTAATCTTTGGATATTTTTAGATGTTTATTAGAGTACTATTTTAAACATTTGCTAAACAGAACATAGAAAAGCTAAGTCAAACATGTTTCTATTATTGGGATTTTTTGTGTGCCGTTAATGCGTTTTCTCCTTTTACCATTAAAAAAACCATGACAACATTAGTGTAGAGTCCACATTTTCCCTAATCTAGGAAAGTTGGAGGGTTGGGCAGAGCTCTTCAATAAACCTTACTGTGCTTTCTCAGCAGCAAGACATCACCCATAAATCAGATATTTCAGCAGAACAATGCATGGATATGATTCTATTCAATGTTATTTCTACAGCCCAAAATTACAACCATAGCCGTCTCAATGGGCTTCACACTGGTATTTATGCAAAGAATATAAAGTCACTCATAAAAATATAAACAACAGCTGGTTGCTAAACTAAACAGACTAAGCTAAACTGGCATCCCTGTCCTTAGACTCTCTCTCTGTGAGGAAAAACTCATAAAAACTCTATCTTGGGGAAATAATAAGAAACCACAGGGATGTCCACATGAAGGAGGGAGGGAGGGAGGATGATGACCTTCGGCTCTTTGTTCAACACCTTGTCTGCTGATTGATTGCTCCTTCTGGTTTTCTTGGGAAACAGATATTTGCTTTAATCATTTTGTCCACAAATAAATAGTGTGAGCATTGATGAGCTGACTGCATTATTGTTGAACAAAGAGATAGCATTGGAGAAAACAAATCCATAAATATTTGTGGACTAAACATTTAAGCATGGTTCTCAGGCTGTCAGAATTATAAATCCTACTTCATCATTTTTTTTAAAATGCCCGCTGGCCCCACCTTCAACAATCCAAACGTTTAATTGACAGATTCTCTTGAGCCCGCTTTCACTGGAAGGGGTGGCTTTCAAACAAGCTCACTCATTAGCGAGAGTGGTTGCCATAGAAATGATGACTCAGACCAGCTTGGACCAATCACCGCTTACTAACGTCGTCTGGTTCTAACATGGCGAAGTCCATACCAGGGGAAAATGGCGACTTAATTGACTTCATTTTGTTGAAACTGAAGGTCAGGCCTTTTCTATGGGTAGTGTCATCTCAATGTTTTGTCCATCTCTATTTATGTCAATGGTCATTCCACATAAATCCTTGGACTGAAGGTCAGAAGCATGCATACCTGCAGAAAGGTAATGTCAGGGCAGTAGCTTGGTTATTTTTAGTTTGCTGATTGGTAGTTACCACTGGTTGCACTTTCCTCAAGCTTTATTTTAGAAGACTTTTTTTTTTTACTGATGAAAGCTGCAGTAATTAAGGTTGAGCCCTTTGTGGCAGAGAAAAGCACAGCTGTCACACAGCACAGCTGAAGTGAAACTGAAAAGCTGCAGGTCATAAAGCCAAAACCATCAGCTCTAAGACGTCTAACTGCTCCTCGGCGCTGAAATTACTCACTCAGCTGATCATTGTTATGTCTTCATCTGCATGTCTTTTTTCATGTTTGGAGTGGGTTGGTCCTGTTGCTTCATAATCCTCTAATGATGGCAGTTTTATTTATTTATTTTTTCATTTTTCATTCTTCTTAAAGTGAATAGTATCAGGTACAACACCTATCCTGTATATACCATCCCAGCTGGGATTTCAACCAAAAACGTGAAATCCCCTGTGGTCTTTTAAGTACAGATGCAAGTCGCATCAAAACGATTAGATGAGAATATGCTTTGTGGCCTGTGATTTGTTTTCATCGATGGAGGGAAAGCCTACAGCTGTCCAGGACTCTTCTCCTCAGGGATCAAGCTCTCACTCTCAGAGCGTGACACCTACTTTGTGTGATGCAGTTTCTTGCGTCTTACGGAGTTTACTGGCTTTTTCCGATCAGATGAACAAGAGTCTTGTAGAAGGCTTGTGGGACTGTTGCTATTTGTGTTTACTAATTCTTACATGATAATATTGCAGTTTTCTCCATATTACATCATGGTTCGCTGAAAATAAGTGTGCATCAAGCTGCCTACAGCTGTGACCTTGAGCACATTTGGTTGCAGTGAGTCCTGAAGCCCTGATATGTTTGCGCACGGGCGCGCACCAACATACACACGCTGGTCAACCTTAATCTTTAGGATAACTGAAGTCCATTCATCTCTCCTTCTGTAAAAAAATCTCCGTGACTTTAGTGTAAAGTCTCCTGATCTCTTTTAGTTATAGAAGTCTCAATAAACATGTTGTTCAACATCAGTTATCCATTCATCATTACTTCATGTTTTGAATAAAAGTCCAAATTTGAATTTGTTTTTTATTGCATCTTCCATTTTTACAGTCAGTCAAGGCAATGGCAAAAGATAAAAAAAGGCTCTTATTGAATACACTTTATTAGTAGCAAATGGAGAACAAACAACGCAAACTCACAAGTGCCCTCTCTGTTGAGAAAGTGTTATTGCATGCCTCACACGGTTTTATGTCCCATTTTAACACAAAATAAAAGGTAGACAAACATGAAAAACGTTACATTATAAATGAAAAGTTATGGCATGCAATAAAATTGTGTACAATTATTTTTGCTAAGGGATTGCGTTGCCAAATTTTGGGGTTGCTATAGCAACCCCTAGCTACCCCCTGGCGCTGCCCCTGTATATATTTATGACAAATAAACATGACAGGGCTCCTAAATCTCCCAGTTTTTCTGTGATTGAGAAGTCAGCGATTTGGACTTTGACTCAGCCGGAGCTCTCGTGTTAGAAGTGGTCCAAAGTCGGATGTCCTTGGGGAAGGAGTAAGAAAGAGACAGGTACTTCACGTGTCAGACCTAAATGACTTGAGTGTTAGCTTCAAACAGAGAAAAGAGCTACAAAATTTATGAGCCATCATGCCAGCCTCAAAGCTTGAGCATGACTTATATGCTAACATAAAATTTTGCTGGGAGGTCGGATCATATTTTGTCATAACTGTGGCATGAAAAGGAGCAATAAGAATGATGGAATTTATCAGATGTAGCTTCATCACGTCAGGATTTGGGAGCTTGTAAAACTTCTTGCAAGTAAACACATTGATGAACATGATCTATAATATGATATTCCTTACCGTTTCTTCCTTTGATGTTCAACAAAACCTAGTATGGAAAAATGCCCATGTTTCTCTTTTCTTTTTTTAATTCGTTTCACATTTAGTTGTTTTGAGATGCATTACATTCAATTCCTGTCATATTTTTGTCCAACAGAGGTGTACACAGCAGGAATTCCTCTCTGAGGATAAATCAGGTGTTTTCTTTATTTAGAGTCTGGAATAACCTGATCCCCCTAATCTAAAGAAATAGGGAAGCGACGGCTGGGCTAAAAGCAGAATCACTAATCTTAACTATTAGGGTTATAAAGATATTGTTTTAAACTTGGAGGCCCCTTTTTTCCCTTGGTTGAATTACTTTATTCTATTAATAAATCAGAAAATTATAGATTAATTCATCCTGAAGTGCCACACAAAGAATGCAAGAGACACATCAGGCTTTTAGTCCTGCGTTGTCATGTCAAGGATGACTGGGGTTGCTGGAAACAATCCCAGCTAATCAGAGTGAAGACAGGGTAAACCCTGGATGGTTGGCCTCACACATCTTTTTATTTTATCAAACAAACACTTCTGAAACTTAGATTCAGTTGTTGTCATTTTTCTTTGTTAATGCTTGTTTTTTGTAAACAAAAAAAATTTAAAAAAACAGCTTTGATAGTCAAGCAGCCAGTGGCAGTGATGGAGCCTGAGATTAGGGAAGGACAAGGTCCTTTGAAAGGGATCTAGTAGGAAATCAGGACTTGCAGCTCCAGAATGCTAATTAAAAACAGCTTTAGCATGAGACGCTATGGTTGACTAAACTTCAAAACAAGGCCCTGGTGAGTCATTACCATTCAAATCAATCCACTCTTTTAGCTTCACAAATCAGCTGTTCAGTGAGATCCTCTTCTTCACTCACATCAATCCAAACCCTTTTGTAAATGAAGTTTTTCCCAGACGTTATACCTTGAATGTGTGATAGTGCTCATTAAACCATGGATCTTAAAGTGTTCTTCTGGAGAACCAGAAATATCTCAAAAGGGACGCATAAATCTATACACTACAAAAAGGAATTTCTATGTCCTAGAGGGAGCAAGATTAATATGACAAACAATCAACAAAGAATCAGAAGTTAATAAATACAACAGCAGTTTACAATTGTCTTTCATAGAACTATCTAATATTTTTTAAGCATGAACATGAATACAACTTGAATATGTGTTTAATTCTAAAGGCGAATGAAAAAGCAGCTGGACGTTGTGCCAGGGGTCATACTGAACTAAGTACAAGTAGGAAAGGTTTTCTGCCATGTCATAGTTGGAACAGACATAAAGATACATGATCGTTGGTTAGAGGACAATAGCAGGAATAAATGAAAAGACTGGCTCTGGAGGACTGGGATTGGACGCTACTTGAATATAAAGTGAGCTAATCTCTAAACTTGTATCCAACTAATAAAATACCTTACCTTAAAGATCTTCACATCTGTGGGCCTGATTTATCACCATCTCTCAGAGCACACATATAGAAATGAAACACTGCTTATTAAGGACTGCTGGATGATCAACAAAGACAGTGAAAAGCAATACTCAAATGAGGATTTAGTAAGTGCTATGGCTAATCGGCAGACAAACTAGGACAAAGAGGAAACTTTGCATAAGAAACACCCAAAGATGGGATTGGGAAAAGCGAAGAACATAGAAAGACCTATTAGCTCATTCAAAAGCATCAAGATTGCAATGGTTGAATGTGTGACGTATTTTAATATTCTTTAGATTTTTATATAATATTCTTTATTCTTTAATATTCTATTAAATATGTGCATGAGGGAAAAGATATTGCCTATGTTGTCAATGCCAATAGACATCAGTGTGTAAAGCTGTGCCCATGTACACACCCGGCATGCAATGTGCATTCCTGAAAATGCATTGAGCCCCCAGTGTTCACACTGGACTGTCACTACCCGATACTAATGCTTATCCACCAACTACAGTTGGAAGAGGCTTGGTGTGAAATGTCGAAGTGGTGCAAATCTCGCTAATCTTGGTTCATATATTTTCTTCCAAAGCTCTATTCAAAGATGAAATTTACAGCTTTGTTTTATCTCCAACAGGATGACTATGTTAGGTTGAATGAAGCAACCCCCCCCCCTAATTATAATAACTATCAGAAATCCAGGATTTCTGGGAAAGGTGATGGGTTAGCAGTAATATCACTGTCCAGCTTACTTCCTAACACTAAAGCCAAACACATTTATAGTTCCTTTGAAAACATCATATTGTCTATAAATCTCTCAAACAGGAAAACTCCAAAATCTGTTTCATTCATAATTATTTATCGTCCTCCTGGCCCGTACTCTGAATTTTTAACGGAGTTTGCAGACTTTCTATCAACTATTGTTTTAGATTCTGATAAAATAATAATAGTAGGGGATTTTAATATTCATGTTGATGACTCTAGTGACTGTCTAGGAAATGCTTTCTCAGCTTTATTAGATAATGTTGGTTTCACACTAAATGTTAAGGAACCCACTCACTGTCACAAGCACACCCTGGACCTTGTTTTAACTCATGGTATAGAGATCAGCTGAGTGTGCTCCCTCATAACCCCATACTCTCAGATCACTTTCTAATCACCTTTCAGTTTGTTCTAGAGAATTCCACCACCCAATAAATAAAGAACAGCTCAGAAGAACACTGACCGTTCTGTATCTGAATTTAAACTTACAGCTCAACCAATATTTAGTAACATGCTAACATTTAGAATCTCCTACAAGCTACCGAGAGCTTCTCTCTACTGTGTCTGAATGGCTGCTTCCCGGTTTTTCCTCTCTCTCGTATGGAACTTAACGGCTTTCTGTCCTTCTAGGAACTGACTCTAGGAACTGACAAAAGACTGGATCCAGATGAGCGGAGAGGTCTGGCTGGTCTATACTGGGTCAGGAGGTCAGTCATGTACTTTGGTGATAAACCATTCAAAGCTTTCTAAACCAGTAGCATAACCTTAAAGTCTATCCTCTGGCAGACAGGCAGCCAGTGTAAAGACCTCAGAACTGGACTGATGTGATCTACTTTTTTGGTTCCTGTGAGAACACGAGCAGCTGAGTTCTGAATAAGCTGTAGTTTCCTGATTGATTTTTTTGGTCGTCCTGTGAAAACACTGTTACAGTAGTCAAGTCCACTAAAGTCTCAATTAGGGAATGTGCAGAGTGAGCACTTGAACATTTAGCTCACCCTCCATAGGTGTAGTCCATTTATTTTTTATCTAAATTATAAATGCAGGGAAAGAGATGGGCAGACAGAGCCACCTGGAAGAATCTACCTACAGCTTTTACACAATTTCACTTCTCTTTCCATCTTCCTCTCGTGCTCAAAATCAGCTTGGAGCCACTGGTGGGAAATTACAGAGCACAAACAGAGGAGCAAAAGATGCTCCATCTGGACAGCTCTGGACAGCCATTAAAGTTGAAAATTTATGATAAACCAAATCACCTTTATTAATGGAGCTTGCTTTTTATTCAACAGGGTCCAGTCATCAAAGACTGCCAGATCCCGAGTCAGTGGAACAATTCGGATTTCAGGAGGCATCCAAACATGTACTTGGAAAAGACCAAAGGTCTTCACTCTTACAAACTTCTGACTTTGTTCCACCGTATTTTGTGATGATACCGATGAAGAATTTGCAAAAATCATGCAATCAATGTGAATCAGCTGATTTACATTAATTACATTAGCAACGTTAATCACATAAACACTTCACTGCTTTACAGTGTTGCATGTCAGCGCAAACCTGGTTTTCTCTGCTTCAGAGTCCATTAACTTTTAGTAGCATTTCTTCAATTGCATAGAAGGTTAAAGAGTTACGGTAGTCGAAAGAATGTCAACACTGGAACAAAGCTCCAGTGTTGAAGGGTTAAATACAGACAAGTTTATCCAAACCATATATGAATGTTTAATCCTTTATTGTTGTTAAAAATGGAGAAATCCGTATATTCTTCTTCACTGGTTTTTATTTAAGATGTATAAAGTATCATCCTATAAGTAACTTGTCTTTCCAATAACGAGGGTTGTGCCCCTTTGGGACAACTTTAAGTGTAAGGAGGACGCTGAGGCGTGGGGATCCATATGCGAACAAAGTTTAATAACAAGAGGACAAGGCAAGGCGAGGTCTGAGACAGGCGAGGGTCAATAACAGGGAGCAAGGCGGGAGTCGGCAAAACAGCCGAAGATCAAAACACAAACAGGCAGGCAAGACAAGAGACTAGCTTAGACTGAACGAGAGTGAACCAAGTTCAAGACTACGCACAAAGGAGCGGGTGAAACTAGCATATAAGCAGTGGGGTAATGACAAGATGGGGAACAGCTGGTGAAGAGAAGATGGCGGAGGTCAGATGCATGATGGGAGTTTGAGTGAAACAGGAGAACAGAGGCTGTCAGTACTCTGGCGATGGCTCTCTCTGGTGGTCGGACAGGGAACTGGACGGCCGGATGCTGACAATAAGTTGAAAATGATTAAGAATAAGAAAATTCTTCATCATTATTATTGCTATGATAAAATTCAAGTTCAGATTTGATACATTTTCATACCAGTAATTTTACATAACAAGGAAAATTGAAGGGAGAAATGTTGTCTCCGTTAAAATATACTTCATTTGTGTTTAAAGTTAGAAGCAGTGTTTAACACCTCTTTAAAGATTTAGTCCAACTGCTGAGCCAATTAGGGCTTTGTTCTGTCAGCTTTCCAAAGTCATCAGGATTTATTTTCATTTCTGAAAGTCACTGCGCGTTCATGAGGAAACTTCTGTTTGTCAGAAGCTGAGTGTAGTAGGATTAATTAATGAGACAGACTACGCTGTTTCAGTGTGTAATGTGGGGGCAATTTGACCCAAAACAAATGACTTTCACTCCTCTTCAAGGTTGCCACACTTTTGTCTTTAGCACACAAACATATGAAGCGAGATTTGCCTTTTATTCCATGTTTGGCAGTTTTGTATTCCTCTCTCTGCTTTCCTGTCCTTTCAGAGAGGTGACATTGTTGATGCCCACACTCCAACTATGCCAGTCATTTTCCCCAAAGTCATTGCTGTGGACAAACAAAAAGTAATTTCTACCAGTGTCCCATCCATAAAACCCATCAGAGACATGTAGACCTTTGACCTTAAACAAAAAGAAGCCCTTCACATTGCTGGTGTCACATTGCCTCAGTAGGTGTGGCAGAGGTGAACGTAAACATGCTGAAGCTGCTGACAGGTGTAAGATTGCTGAAAGCAGTGGGTTTGCTCCCCACAGAGTATATTATTTTCCCTGCTGTTCTGTGAATAGAGTAGCTATGAACATTTACTGCTAGGGTCAAGCATATTGCACAGAGGTGTGCTACTACTTTTGGTGCTACATTTTAATATGTTTCATGAGATATGGATTTTTAAAGGAATATTTTTACACATCAATTTGTCCACAGCAACAAGAGGTGAAGTTACAAAATTCACTCAACAGTAAATTGGGGTACAAGTCTTTATCAAATCTTGTTACTGCCCTGGCATATGCACTGTGTGTACATATGTGTTTATGTTTTATGTCATGTATTCTATTCACCTGGCTGTCAGCTGGGAAAAAAATTTCAAGTCAATTTTATTTTTTTACCAAAAGTTACAATTCTCAGAGCCCCGGCCCTTCATGTTTGACATCACTGAAAAGCCTCAAATGTCCTCTGTAGAGAGCAAAAGGAATAATTCAGTAGTATGCAGTGGTTGGGAGATATTTAGGTTTAGGAATGCCAACTACAGAGGACAAATTTGAATTGCTGGTAGTCAGGAGGCTAAGGTAAGTCTGTTTAGGTGCTTTAAATAAGGTATCTATGGATGTTGAACATAGACCCTCTCCCCACACCTTACTCTAGTAACACCCACGCAGACCAATGGCGACGGATCCATAGGCATATAAAAGAAATGCCATCGCCCTGCAAAAATGGTAGCAGAGGTTACACTAGATGTAGTGGCTTCTCCCTATCCCTACATTTCTCCCTCCAAGCTCCAAGATAGCTCCAGCTCTTGGACCCATCTTTTGTGGCGGTCTCTGACTTTTTCTCAGTTCATGCTCGGAGTGGAACATCTGGACATAATGGCCACCGTAGCCAGGCATTATGGGATGTAAACAATGAGCCATGGTCAAACTTGGAGCAACGATGAGACGTGTTGTGTTTGGGTGAATGCAGGCTCATTAAAACAACTTTTCACATTGGTTCTTGCTGTTTTCCCAGCAATCAAGATGTCATAAACACTATCAGCGTACCTTCTTAGCTTTTGTCGCCTCAGTAACCACCTTACAGCATTCAAAGTTTTTGTAAAAAAGTGTTGTACCTGACGTTGAGAGACTACAGACATTCAAAATTCAAAGTGAACTATCTCTACAAGGATTTCTTCTGGTGGTTTTTTTTCCCCACCCTCATAATTCCTGGCCGATGGCCATATGATTTTGTGTACAAGCTTTGCTTTGAAACAGAATAGTCCGGTTAAAAGCAGTCTGAATACAGGTTCAGGACTCTATCCAGACCAAATAAAGCAGATTGGGTCCTTACCTGCGACAGACTGGTGACCTGTCCAGAGGTGTCCCCTACCTACACCCAGGAGTGGTGGGGTTAGACTCCGGCAGCCCCAAGACCCCAAAAAGGACAAACAGGTTTAGAAAATGAATGAACGGACCAACTGACTTTCTCAACTCAATCCACCCTTTGTGATTCACTTCACTTTGAACTTTTAAGAGCTTGATCGCAGCTGTTCATCTATTTGGTTTTCTTTTTTTTCTTCAGTTTCTACCCATATATTTCCGTTTTATTATGTAAGAAGGTAGACTAACAGGTAGTGAAGATCCAGCTCCTTAAGGTTAAGCCACATTTGGAGTCATCTTTCATCCAGTGAATTGCTTTGACCTTTTTCAGCAGTGTTTCTTTCAGGTGGAAGGATAAGGAGATAGGAGATTACTTAAAGTAACAAGGATAGATTCATCTTATTTTACAGAAAATAGATTCCCATGATGTGTTCTACATTTCATTTGAGGATTTTAGCATAGGGTGGAGGTAATGCATTCCAACTGTTTTTTTTATTTTTTTATTTGGGACACTGTCTTCCTTCTCTTCCATATTTCTGGACTTTTTATCTTTTTTTTATGTCAATGTTTTAGTGTTTGGGCATGAATCTATTCCTTTATTTTTTTACTTTGCAATGAAGAATTGGTATTTTCCCCTTTTGTGGAGACTGCTTTTTCTAAGCTGACACAAAATATTACTTTTTTTGTATCATTTTTGCTCGTTTATCAGTTTATTTCTTAACTTTCGAATTAAGTAGGAACTGGTTGAAGCCAAAGTTTACAGAAAAAGTGAGGCAAGACTCTTGTTTGAAGTCAAACCAGAGTCTGTATAAGCTGTCAGATTCCCCCAAATGAAATAGAGACAAATTATTGTCCAGATCAAACTCCTCTGGTTCAAAAGCACATAAAATAACCTTTTTACTTTTGTCAAAGAAACGTCTTCTTGGAGAAAACTGATGGAAACCTAGTTATGCATTTACACCACCAAAGTTATCAGGTTAGCAATCGGGAAACTAGGTTTTAGGTGCTGGTAAGTTATGTTTCTTGATTTGGACACAGGTTTGTCTCTAATTTTCTTAAGGAAACAGGCTCATATTCTAAATCATGAAGCTTTGCAACAGAAGCTGCAGATTACATCAGATTGTCAGGTGGAGATACAGCCGTCTGAAGATGGAGTACAAAGAAACTACCTTTGATACTGAGCCTTCAAAGTGTCCACGCTGATCTAAAGTCTCCCTCCATTTCTCCATTTGACACTCTTTTAACCAAGCTTCTGCACCCCCCCAATTAGCAGTTAAAATATGTAACTTTTTTTATCTTGTGGTTTTTTTTTTGTGTGTACAGCAAGGAAAAGTAACATCCTGCTTTTCATGTGTGTTTAGATGAAGGAAGGCCATTTATATCTAAAATGTTTGCCTTCTATAGACCATGGATAAAAGCAGCTGTGAGTGTTTGTTTGAATCCACAGATTTTCTTTGTTTAGCTCTAGTAATAGATCGTTATGGACATAAAAGATTGAATTAAAATAATATTCCCTGGATTCCTGTGAGGCAGCAAACATGCGTCATAACCTGCAGACGGACAGACTCTGCGTATTCCTATTGAAAATGTGTCTGTGTGTAATTGTATCAGTCTCAAATTAAAACCTGGCACACAGTTGAAGTCTGTCTGAGGGATATTACTCCCCTGCAGAGCATACAAAATCACTTCACCTATCTAATGCAAATCTAATTGCAGCTTAATACTGATGGTAAAACCCAATAGTCACAGCTATAATGGAAAAATCTCCTCCTTTTAGTTCAGCCAGCAGCTCCTCATCAGGGGTTTCTGCAGCAACTATTCACTTTTACCTTCTATTTAACTGACTGCTTAAAGTTGGCTGCTGATAATCAATCATTCCCCTTATAGGCAGCTTCAGAATGAGGCTGTCCGTGACACAGCTCTACGGCTGATTAACTGATAGATTATGACTGAAAGAGGCTCAAACAGACGAAAAATATGACATTAAATGGGTGCTGGTGGGGAACCCAAATGCAGGAGTCGGATGGATGGAAAAACTTCCAAAATGAAAAGGACACTATTTGAAAACCAAAGCCAGAACCCAAGAGTGACATCTTTAAATCGCAACAAAACCAGAGCTATGGGGAAACGAGGGAGAACACAGGGAATGTGACAATGGACTGAAAGCATTTATTTAACCTTTGTTTGCTTGGTTTCTTTTTTCTTTCCTTGTGGTTGTTTTGTGTTAATTTTGTCCTTTTGTTTTGTTTCTACAGAGCAGTGTGTGGTAGGGGGCGTGGCTATCTCTCATCCTGGGGCTGCCTCCTTGCACACCTGCTCCTCCTCAGCATCATTTCCCTCTCTATATAAGCATGCTCTTGGCTGCTTCTCCTTGCTGGATTATTCCTTATGGTTTTGTTTTGAATAAACTGTTTTTTCTACTCCTCTGACTCTGCTCTGGGATCTGCTTTCTTACCCTGACAGTTTGTCTCCATGCATGAGGGCATTAGACAATTGTGTAGTTTGTGTTGACATCCTACAGGCACTTTAGTAACACCTGGACACCCCATGATGCGGCCCTCGCTCAGGTAAGGAGCCAGTCCTCACAGTTTATTAAGAACTAGAGCAGTGGTCCTAAACTTTTTTTCAGCCCATAGACCAATTTATTGTCAGACAATATTCTTAATAGACTGGTACAAATGGGGCCAAAGTTGGCTATTCATCTTTCTAAGATTTCTGGAAAAACTATTTGTCAAGTAAAAAGATACTTCGAGAAATGTCATGAAAAAAAAGTCTGAAAACGTCAGATTTTTGTTTACAGATGATAAAGTTCCAATAAAACAAATTTATGAATTTGTAGAGGTTGTTTCTGATTTGTAAAAATCAAACAAAAGCAACATTACATTATATATTTTTTTTCCATCCAATGCCATTATAACACTGACAACTTAACCCAGGCTAAGATCATCTTTTAGGGAAAAACATCTAGCATATTTTGTTTTTACATAAATCCTGATTCATTGTGTATTCTGTTAACACAGAGGAAGATTATCTCTGCTAAAACTCCTTAACAGATGCCTGCCATATTCAGCCTTTGGTGGGATTCTTCATTGTTCCTCTTAACTAATTTTTAAGGTGGGTAGGATGAATAAAGCAAAAATAAAAGGACAACTGTTTTAAAACGGCTATTTTCTAAATAAAATAGTAGGCATGACTCTGCCCGTCTTTAACTTTATCCTCTGCGATTGTGAAACATTCAAAAGTCAGTCGCCGCATATTATGCACAGTGGGCTTGGTACGTGGGAACAACGGCCTCAAGAAATCCAAATAATGAGGAAGACTCCAGGTTTTGCCAGTAAATAGCAGATTTATTTTCTATCAAGCCGAATGCTCTTCTTTGGTTTCCTCACTGACTCTTTTCTCCCATAAGAAACTTTCCAACTTTCTATTGTTTGTTTTTTCCAGCTTTGGGCTTTTAACTTAGCGGTCCAAGCAGCCGCTTTAAGTCATGTGACCAAGGCAAATGGCTTTACATCGGCTTAATGTAGATCAAGAGTGAGTCCTAGATGGATGTAGTGAACAGAATCTGGAAGTTTTCCAAAATAAAACTTAATTCAGCATTAAAAACACATAAAACATAAATAATAACGTATATATTTAAATTTTTTTGTTTGTGTCCCGGTACAAAGTCACCCACAGATTGGTACTGGTCTGCAGCCTGAATGTTGGAGACTACTGGACTAGAGCATAGCTTATGACGTCACCAGGACATTATGACATTATCCTTACAAACACTTCAAAAATACACTGACCACACGCACGACAACCGTATGTTACATTTTCGAGGTGTCAATACAAGCCTCAAGGCAAATGCTCCCCTTAAGATGTGGCAGCTCCACTACCCTCCACGAGTCCAAACAACCCAAAAACCCACAGCACCCATACAGGTCAATCATTGTACTGATGCGTGATTGCTCAAAGTTTGAGGCAAACTAAAACAGAACCCAAAACACTAGGCAATGGAAACAAAAACAAAAAGATTGTCCTTTAGACCTCCTAGACTATTTGTGCTATTTTCCTGTTCACATAATCTACATGACTATATTTCTGTTCCAAGTGAAGAAATTACACTTTGTTTTAAATTAAATATTTCATTTGCCTTTAATGTTATTATAGGAGTTCAAACTTCAGGTTTAATGGTTGCCCTCACATATTTCCACCAGATCTGGCCCTCTTTGCAAAAAGTTTGGACACCCCCTGTCCTAAAATAAAACATAAGAAAAAAATCACAATGTGTTTAAGTCTCTTGTTAAAATGAATCTGCTGTGTAAATATTTCAGAGGGACCAAGCTGAAAGTCACATTTTAACCAATTAAAACCTGCAAATGAAGAACGACAACAAGATTCTTGACGCAAAAGAATTCACTGGCTCTTGATTTTGTTCATGGAGAGGGGGGGCTATTTATGGATGTCACAGCAGCAGCCAGCCTGCTGCTAATCATCTGATTCCCTCCACCTGTGCCTGCTCCTATATATCTCTGCCTCTGCCCTTCATTTTCTGCCGAATCGTTGCACTGTGCACTGTGCTCACCACTCAACCTGACTACCAGCTATACTGCTCAGCCTGTGTTCCAGCCTTTATCCAGACGTCATACTGCCAGCAGCTGCCTTTACATGCCCTGTCTCTCTGCTGCTCCATTTCTTCCAAATCCCCGCACCTTCTCCTTTTTGGAAACCTTCCCAGAGATCCCTGGTGATTTTGAGTTAACCTATGGCATCAAGAATTAGTGACTAAGCCCCAGGATCCAGAGTTTTGCCACAACCACTTGGAGTTCATTTTCTCCCCACTTTCGTCTCTACCTGGAGCCACACCTTCCTTGCCGTACGGAGGACTCCACTCCTCTTCCCTGCAGTCATCTCTCATCACCTCGCATAGATCTGCCATTTATATCCAAAGCCTGGGGGGGGAAGCATCTCATTCAAAAGCTTTAATAGACCTGGTTTTCTTGCACTCCCGAGTTAGGTGTATTTTGGGTCCCTGAAGCAAAACCTGACAATGGCAGGACACTATGGACGTGTCTTTTTTTTTCTCCAACTGTCACAATCCCCCGAATCTGAATCTTCCATAAAGTGAACTTCACACAGACTGAATTAGATGGCAGGTGTTTCAGCAGAACAAGGCTGGGATGTTGCTTTGTTCCAGCTCAGTTCAAAAGCTTTGACTTTTGCCATTATTTTGGTCCAGCATGGAAACGGTATAAGTGGCTTCCAAATACATTATTCAAATCGGACTGTGAAGTAACTCTGAAAATCAGTGACATTTACTTTCTGCTGGTCCTCATACACCAGTGGTACGCTTTCATATTTTATGACATTCAGTATAATCCCCTGAATCGGCGCGGGCCTGTTGTTCTTTGGCAAAGAGGCGGAGCCTCAAAACACGTTTGAAAGATGTTGCTCTTTTTGATTTACAAGCATGTATAGCAGCAAAAAAAAAAAACAGCAGGGAAAATGAATGGAGTGTTATGGTATTTGGGTTATTACATTCAATAAAAAAGAACAAAACAAGTTAGCTTTGTTCAAATGTTTTCATGCAATGAAAAAAAGAAACAGTGTTATGTTCAGTTTGTGGATGTTCCTTCTTAAGAAAAGGTTGCTGTCATTGTTGATAAAGTTGGTTCAAGTTAGTGAGGTCATCTCCTCGAAAAGTCAAGGAAGGAAAGCTGAGAAAGCCACATGGATCACAGATTCTCTTCATCCAATGCCATCTGTGGTTAGGATTGACACAATAATGTTGTATGTGTGAATTGTTTCAATAGATGCTATTTTCAGGTATTGTTCATTATTTTAAGGAAGTGTGAACCTGTATATTGATTTTTATTGTTTTCTTCTTATGTTAGTTTTTACTCCGTTCATTGAAAGAGTCCAGTAAAATGGCTAAACTTTACTACAATGACTCATTGGATTCTTTGAAAGGAGTAGGTGTTAACGGATTTGCAAGTCCTAACGAGAGCACTACAGTAAAAATACATTTAACACATCAAAGACAAAGATGGTGTCCAAGAGCTCAAAGTAATCTATAAAAAAATCTTCAATGTCTTCAGCTAGCACCGCAGGACGTGCTTGAGCAAAGGCTGAAGCAGCAAAAATAAGAGCAGAATATGCTACTAAACAAAAGGAATTAAAACTGGTAGCAGCAAACATTGACTAAGAAGAAACAAAAAGAGAAGCAGAAATACAGTTTGAAAAAATAAAGCTGCAAGCAGAAATGGAAGCATTGGATCTCCAATGTGAAGCAGAAACAAGCGCACGTGATGCACAAGTTTTGGAAATGGCTGAAGATCTACAAGTTATTGATGAAGCAGCTTCGACGGGGCATCATGACAGAATGGAACGCACAAGTAAACATGTCTGTTCACAAAATTCTCTTAAAGGAAGTGGTTGTGTGGCACATCTACCTCTTGCATGTCAATCATATGCAGACAATGAGGAATCCAGTTTTGCTATTGAGCTCATGAAGGAAAAGGCTACAAAACCTTCTCAAGGAAGCGTTAAGCCTTTGAAGAAAAAGATGACCTTACCAACCTTCTACAACAAAATTGAATATGGAGATTAAACGAGCAAATATAACAAGACCAGAAAGAAATGAGGATCATAACTTTCAATCCTACTCCCCAAGGTGGTTAAACGTACATGCTCAGCCCTTTTCTTCAAGTAAGAATTCTGTGGTTTTCCCAACACCTGCAACAGAACCTTTAGTACAGTACTTAGCCAGACAAGATCTCACAAACTCAGGTTTGTATCAGTTTGATGATAAACCGGAAAACCACAGAGCATGGTATGCATCCTTTTTGGAGTACAACAAGTGATATTTAGCTAAGTGCAGTACAACAACTTAACTTTTTTTTTTTTTTTTAAAGAAAGGGGGAAAGGGGGGGGGGGGACGGTGGATAATAGATTTTAGAGGATGACTAATGGAAAGGGAAAGTAGAGTTGCGACTCTACTAGAGTTGCGTCCCCCCCCCCCTTTCCCGCTTTCTTTTTCCGTCCGGTCCAACAAAAAGAACACAAACAAAATTAATATTAATAAAGTTTCGTTTAAATTACAAAAGGGGCTTATACCAACGTACAATTTGTGTTCCCAATGATTTATAACCCCCGATTGTAAGAGTAAAATCTGTCTAATGCAAGATGCTTTCAGCGCATATCTGTCTGCTCAGCTGTTGGACAGGACAAGTTAAAAACAAAAAAAAAAATACATACCTGCCGGCTCCAAGAGTGTTCGCAAACTTGTCCACATCCAGTTCACACACACACTTGTGCATACCAACCAACACATGCAAAGCACTACCTTCTGACACGCACACCATTTGAAGGTGCAAAGGTGAGCTGACGCCTGTGCTCAAGTGAATGTTATGTTAAGCTGAAGTGGATGAAGGAATGAAAAGAAAAGAAAAAAAAAAGGAGGGAGAGCTCCCAGACATCCCCGCACCAAGACCCCTGCCGAGGCCACAGCGCCGACCAGGGCCCGCACCCATACTGTGGGGTCAACGGAGGAGATCCGCTCGCCAGGCAGCCCGGCCAAGCACCCAGACCAGGGCCCACAGGACCACCACAAGGCCCCCAACACCCGAGCGCAGTGAGGTACGGAAGCGCAGAGCGCAAAGAAGAGCAGCCCTCCCACGGCACCAGGCAGCCCAGCACGGGGACCCACCCCCGAGAGCCCCACCATCCTAGACAAGCTGCCCACCACCACCCAGGAGTTCTGAGCATCCCCCCACCCCAGCCCCGGGTATGAGCCAGGGCCTCCCAAGGGAGACCCGCACCGAAGCTCCAGGCAGTTGCGGCGATCCAGAAGAGAGCACAGCGGGGGTCAGCTACCCCCACCTACAGGAGGGATGACCAAGAGAAGTGGGGGTCCCCGAAGGAGTACATAGCCTGACCAGGCTATCCTATGTTGTGACTTAGAAGGGGCCCGGCACCCGAGGGTAAGGACCAGAACCCGCACCACAAGGACACAGACACCCTCCAGGCTCAGGTGGAATATGATCCCCCGCTCACGGACTTGCCATAGGGCTGAGGGATCCCTCTCCCTGCGTGGGGAGGGGTACGCCAGGCCCAGGAGGCCGACAGCCAAGAGACAAGGCCGCCGCTGCTGAAGGCCCTGTTCCCCCCACCGGGGATGGGGTAGGGGACAGAAGATCAGTAGTCCCACCTTCCTTGTGTAATGTATTTGTGTGTGTTGAGGTGTGTTTCTTGTGGTTGAAGGGTGTGTGTAATAAAGGGTGCAGTTAAAATTGGCGAGCAGGGCACTGAGGACATCTCCTGATTGCTTACAGGGATGTCCAATCACCCTCTGACCAAGGAACCTTAAATGTCTACGGTGCAATTAAAATTGGAGGGTAGAGCACCATGAGGACATCTCCTGCTTGCTGGCAGTGATGTCCCAGCACCCCCCCACCAAGGATCCTACGTGTCTAAGGTGCATTTAAAACCAAGAGAAGGGGGCGAAACTGTGCGGAGACCATGGGAGGGGGTGGCCACTGCCAAGTGGATCGGCCCCTCGAGGCAAGCACGCCCCCCCTCCAACCTAATAAGTGTTCATATGAGGAAGGAGGGGAGGTCAGGGACAGCTACCAGACTGACCCCCGATGGTGAAACAACAACTTAACTTAATGATCAAATGGCTAGGAAAGGAATCTCGAGAATATGTGAAAAGCATTAGGGGATTTTATGCTAGCAATCCAGCTGCAGCGCTGACAAAAGCATGTGTGAGGGCAGACCCCACTGCCCCACATTTAAAAGTTAAGTTTGTCATATTTCTTTCAAATTTGTTGCAGAATTTATCATTTATACTTGCACACAAATGTATTTTACTTTACACCTTCAATAACAAAATTAACTTCATGATTTGTGCACACATTTAGTTAATTTTGTTCTGATGTGATGAGTAATTATTTTCTTTTGAGTTCTCCTTGAGGCCTGATGATGTGGCAGAGGGAGAAGCTACACAAATTCCTGATGTGGCAAAAGGGAGAAACTGGAAGTCTTCCTGGACACTCCCATTTGGAGATGATGGAAGGGGGGGAGACAAAAGTTTATTCTTTAGTTGAATTATTGTTTCTTTTGTTGAAATATGTTTAGCTTGATTTGAAGTATAAGTTAGTTTTGTTTGTTGATACTTTAAATTACTAGTAATTTACCTTATTAGTTAATGGTTATGTTTTCAATGTTTTGTATTGTTGTCTCCTCCCTTTTGTGTCATTGGTCTGATCAGCCACTATACATTCTCCCTGATGTTTCCTGTTTGGTGGGTCAGTTTTGGTTTAGTTGGTTTGAGCTTTTGTTTCTGAGTCTCTTAGTTAAATTTTGTTAAGTTGACCCCATTTTAACTTAAGTCCATGTATTTTTTTTTCTTTTTTTGTTGGGTGAAATAAACAACCCTTTATTTAAAGATCCTTTTTTGTCCTGTGGCTCGATCCCCATGGCCAAGCGGCCCATGACAGCATGGAAACGACTGGAAGAGTGTTAGGCAGCTCAAGAAGTTATAGAAAGGTCACTTTTTGAGCGTCTCGAGACATTTCCTAACCTCAGCCCTAGAGACAACGTCAAGCTTCGTGAATTTGGGGACTCATTGAAAGAAAGACTTCAAAGAGGATCGTTATCTCACCCGACTGTCTTATTTAGATACTTCACGTGGTATTTTTCCAATAGTGGGTAAATTACCATACGGCCTCCAAGAGAAATGGCTTCCTGCTGGATCAAAATATAAAGAGGACAACAATGGACATTTCCCCCCTTTCTGGTATCTCTGCGAATGTGTGTGATATGAAGCTAAGAAGCTAAATGACCCAAGCTTCACGAACCAAAGAAATGTTGCTGTCTTTTCAAAATAAGAGAGACCAAGCTTCAGAAAAAAAATGGGAAGAGACGTAGTAAGACTGCACAGTGTTAGACAGCAGGTGGATGGGCCACACAATGCTCCATTTGCTCAGCGTTTGGATCTTGATTGGGTAGTAGTAGAAGTGTGTCTCGGAATTCTCAAGCCTGTTGTTAACAACTTAAAAACCACCATATTGGAAAATGGCTGGGATTCCATCTTCCAACCTTGTACAAGTTACATGCAAGTTAAAGAGGCGCTGCCCAAAATCAGCCACGACACTAAGGTAACAGTGGAATCGCGAGAGAGAACAGTGTTCAACAGAACAGATCAAGATAAACCCGCTCCATCAATTGAAGATGCAATGTTTATGGAAAAGATGGATGCTGAGGTTTACAAAAGCTGTGAAAACACTTGGGTGACACCACTGCCATTTAAAGCACCACCCTCACACCTTCCTAACATCAAAGCTCAGATTGTTAACAGAGTTCTGTCTCTACAGAAATCATTCAAATGAAACCCAAAAATGCAGGAACAAAATTTTGCATTTATGGACAAACTTATTCAGAACGGACACGCTGAAGTTGCACCACCACTAAAGAACAAAGAAGAATGTTGGTTTTTTTCCAACATTTGCAGTATATCATCCTTGGAAACCAAACCAGATTAGAGTGGTGTTCGATTCAAGCTCTCAATACCAAGGAATCTGCCTCAATGACGTTCTGCTAACTGGGCCAGATTTAAACACTCTGATCGGTGTTTTGCTTTGCTTTTGCAAGGAAAAAGTAGCTGTGTTGGCATACATCCAACTAATGTTCTACTGTTTTGAAGTCACTGAAACTCATCGCAACTTTCTCAGATTATTGTGGTACGAAGAAAATGACATTAACAAAAAGATCATTGAATATCGAATGAAAGTCCATGTGTTTGGCAATGGTCCGTCGCCTGCTGTTGCCACCTATGGGCTGAGAAGAACCATTCAAGAAGGCGCACCACAGAACGGAAACGATACTGTGCAGTTTGTTGAAAGTCACTTATATGTTGATGATGGCCTTGTATCTGTACCAGCTGAAGACGAAGCGATAGACTTACTGGAAAGGACACAGGTCTCTCTGGCAGAATCAAACATTTGCTTTCACAAGTTCATCTCTAACAGTCAAGATGTTCTAAAGGCTTTTTGCCAGGAAGACTGTGTTTCTCCAGTAAGATCCAAGTCCTTGGTTGTCATGGCAGAGACCATCCAGTGCAGTTTGGGCCTTCTACGGGAGATATCCACAGACACAGTTACATTTTCTGTGGCTAGAGTTGAAACCATTCACTCACCGTGGTGTGTTGTCCACTGTGAACAGCATTTTTGACCCCATAGGACTATTGGCACCTGTGACTGTGGTAAAGCCCTTCTTAGAGAGCTTATTGCTGATCTTTCAGACTGGGACACTCTCCTTACTGAAGAAAAACGTGATAAATGGGACTTATGGTGTAGGTCACTTCAAGATCTCAAGCAATTGCACATACCAATGACTTATATGGACAAATCCTTAAGCAACAGCAAGCTTGCTGTGTTCTCTGATGCTTCAACAAAGGCCATTGGAGCTGTTGCATATCTAAAGGCTGTCTCAACTGATGGTCACATGGAGACTGGATTTATTATGGCCAAAGGAAGATTGGCACCCAAATCCTAACCTACAATTCCGTGCTTGGAACTTTGTGCAGCCGTTTTAGCCACAGAACTGGCGGACCTGCATCCAAGAGGAGATGGATATAAAGTTTGACATGGTGGACTTTTACAGTGACAGCAAAGTGGTACTTGGGTATATCCACGACACAACTAAGAGGTTTTATGTCTATGTCCATAATAGGGATCAGCGCATTAGATATTCAACCAAACCAGAGCAATGGCACTATGTCCCTTCTGAAGGAAATCCAGCCGATCACATTTCGAGATTTTTGCCCACCTCCCGACTTAACTCAAAGAAACTGGTTCCACAGACCAGTGTTGCTGCAAAAAACTCCGTATGAAGACACACATACATCTGAAAGATATGAACTAATACAACCAGAAAACGACACCAAAATCAGGCCGGAAGTCAAAGCATACAGTACACACTTAAGGAAGAAGGATCTTAATCCAGATCTCTTTCAGCGTTTTTTCCTGTCTTCCGTCACTCCTTCAAGCTATCGTCTGGCTAATGCACATAGCAACATCCTTCAAGCACTTGAATGGAGATGGTTCATGCAAAGGGTGGCACTGGTGTGAAAAGCCACATTCACCAAGGAAATGGACAAAGCCATAAATGTCGTCCTACAAACTGAGCAAGGTTCTGCCTTCCAACAAAAACTTTTGGATCTATGTTCTCAAAGACCTATTTCAAAAGACAGCTGTCTTCTAACGTTTAGTCCAGTGATAAGGAACAACTTCATTTGTGTTGGTGTTCATTTGCATAATTCAGACTTAGAAACTCTTGAACGACATCTTGTGATCCTGCCAAAGAATAGCCATATGGCCCTTCCTCTTATACGACATCAACATGTCCAAGTGAAACATCAAGGACGTCACTTCATAGAAGGAGCCATACGAGCAGCAGGTTACCGAATCTTAGGTGGTAAGAGGCTCATCAGCACAGTCATTCACAACTGTGTAACATGCAGGAAGTTTCAAGGCAAAGTAGAAGAACAGCGTATGCCAGATTTGCCTCCCGAATGCCTCCAAGTTTGCTCCCCATTCACCTATGTTGGCCTGGATGTCTTTGGTCCATGGATTGTTGTTGAAAGAAGGACATGTGGGGGTCATGCTGAGATCAAAAGATGGTCAACTATGTTCAGCTGTTTGAGTTCTCAAGCAGTGCATGTTCAGCTCATAGAATCAATGGATGCATCAAGTTGCATAAATGCACTCGGGCATTTCTTTGTCATCAGAGGACCAGCCAAGCAGTTGATGTCTGACTGTGGCACTAACTTTACTGGCGCGAGCAAAGGACTTGGGATGGACAAAAACTCACTGAACTCGAAGGTTCAGAAATACATCAATGAATGTGGATGTGTTTGGAAGTTTAATTCCCCTCATGCTTCGCACATGGGCGGAAGTTGGGAAAGAATGATAGGCGTTGCTCGAAGGATCTTAAATTCTATGTTGCTCCAATCAATGTTATGCCTCACTCGTGAAGTTCTCTTTACATTAATGGCAGAAGTTGTTGTGATTATGAATGCTCGTCCTCTAATACCAGTATCTTCTGACCCGGACAATCCTCAAGTCCTTTCTCCATCCATGCTTCTCACCCAGAAGTCAGGTGTTTCACCACCCCTTGGTGACTTCTCAGAGAAGGACATGTTTGTTAAACAGTGGAGGCAAGTACAAGCCCTGGCAAATCAATCCTCGACACGATGGCGCACAGAATATGTGCCGTACCTACAACGCAGACAAAAGTGGACAACTCTTCGCAAGTACTTGCATGTTGGAGATGTGGTCCTTCTTAAAGACAGCACAACTGAACGCAATCACTGGCCTATGGCAAGAGTAAAGAACACCTTTTCTGGACCAGATGGCCATGTCAGACAGGTTGAGGTTAACATCATTGATCAAGGACATGTGAAGACGTTTCATAGACCCATTACTGAAGTTGTGTTACTTGTTCCCGCCAATGTGTAGATTCACTCACTTCCTTGTGGTTTTACATACGTAGTGACCTTCAATAAAGCCAGGCGGGGGTTGGGGTGGGGGGTGTTTAGTTTATGGGTGTTCCTCCTTAACAAAAAGATGGGGTTGTTTTGGTTTGTGGGTGTTCCTCCTTAAAAAAAAGGTTGCTGTCATTGTTGATAAAGTTATTTCAAGTTAGTGAGGTCACTTCCTGGAAAAGTCAGGAAAGGAAAGCTGAGAAAGCCACATGGATCACAGATTCTCTTCATCCAATGCCATCTGTGGTTAGGATTGACACAATAATGTTGTATGGGTGAATTATTGTTTCATTAGATCCTTCCACTGATCACTATCCACTGATCACTACCTGGTGGTGAGTTGGATTCGTTGGCAGGGAAGGAGGCTGGAAAGACTTGGCAGACCCAAACGTACTGTGAGGGTCTGCTGGGAACGTCTGGCTGAGCCCTCCGTCACGGAAGTCTTTGAAGCTCTCCCTGATGTGGGAGTTAAACAGGTACCGAGGGAGACTGGTAACATTGAGTCTGAATGGACCATGTTCTCCACCTCCATTGTCTCTGCTACTGTTCGGAGCTGTGGTTGCAAGGTCTCTGGTGCCTGTCGTGGTGGCAATCCCCGAACCTGTTGGTGGACATCAGAAGTAAGGGATGCCGTCAAGCTGAAGAAGGAGTCCTATCAGGTCTGTTTGACTTGTGGGACTCCAGAGGCAGCTGACAGGTACCGGCAGTCTAAGCGAGCTGCAGTTCAGGCTGTTGTGGAGGAAAAAACTCGGTCCTGGGAGGAGTTCGATGAGGGCATGGAGAAGGACTATCGGTTGGCCTCGAAGAGGTTCTGGCAAACCGTCCGGCGCCTCAGGAGGGGAAGCAGTTTCTGCAGGAAACGTTTCCAGTGCAGGTGGGGAGCTGTTGACTTCTACTGGTGGACAATGTCGGGCGGTGGAAGGAATACTTCGAGGATCTCCTCAATCCTGCTGACATGCCTTCTCTTGAGGAAGCAGAGGCTGAGGTTGGGCTGTCCATTACCCAAGCTGAAGTCACCGAGTCACTGAAGTCAACAAGCTCCTTGGTGGCAAGGCACCGGGAGTGGATGAGTGCACCTGAGTACCTCAAGTCTCTGGATGCTGTGGGAGTGTCTTGATTAACATGTCTCTGCAGCATTGCGTGGCAGTCGGGAACTGTACCACTGGACTGGCAGACGGGTCCCCCCAGAGGAGTTGGAGGAAGTGGCTGGAGAGAGGGAAGTCTGGGCTTCTTTGCTTAGACTGCTGCCCCCGCGACCCAGTCCCGGATAAGCAGAAGAAAATGGATGGATGGATAGATAGATGCAATTTTCAGGTATTGTTCATTATTTTGATTTTTATTGTTTTCTTTGTATTTTAGTTTTTACTCCCTGTTCATTGAAAGAGTCCAGTAAAATGGCTAAACTTTACTAAGATGACTCATTGGATTGAAAAGGAGTTGAGCTTGGTGTTAACAGATTTGTAATTCCTAAGGAGAGCACTACACACAGGTTATTCTCATTCAAATTTTCCGTGACCTCACCAGTCTGTTTAGTTCTTCTTACTTTCTTACAAGCATTACAGAGCAAAAAAGGTTGGAAGTAGGTATGTTGACTGTGTAGCTTTTGCTTGTGGTGATGCAAATGTCTTCAATCAACAGTAAAAGTCCTGTCTCACCAAAACAAAGGGAAAAAGGAAAGAGAAAATGAAATATCTTTAAACATAATGCTGGTAAACAGTCATCAGTTTTCAATAAATAGCTCAGTTTTTCAGACATTTAATTTTTGACTTTAGAAAAAGCAGGATGATGGAATCTGCTTTGTCAGGATTCCAGCATTTGTGTTTTTTCGCCATCACAAGTCACTTCTTTTTTCTGCCAGTCTGTTCATCAGCATCATCACCTCCAGCTGCTTTAGAGTATTTAATCACCTGCTCTCCTGTTTTAGACAGATCTGATGCAGCCAGGTCTGTACCCAGCAATCATACGCTCTGCTGTGACCTGCTTTTTGGATGGACTGATTCTGCAGCTGTCTGCCCTTCCATGTGCCAGTTTGCCTGGTTTTTTATTTAGTATTTCAGATTGCTTAATTGCTTGCTTGGGTTGGATGGATTTTCTCAGTAGGACTTGCCCTGTCACCTAACTCAGGAGGAGTGAAAAGAAAAAAAGTTTGTTTCAGTAACAGGAAAAATTAGTATTCGCTGCGGTTCTGATGGAAGGACAAACTTTTTCTAGGAGTTCACCTTGGATTCTGTTTGTTTTTACAATGAATCCCTGCAGCTGAGGCTTCAGTACAAAGCAGCTTTGCTAAAAGACAGAAATCAAGAAAGACAAGTCAGATTTTTTTGCAGAAAACAAATTGTTTAATGAAGCAAGACATATTTCTTAAAATGGATACAAAATGTCTCTTATTTTCAGTTTGTATTTTAGCAGGACAAATCCAGACACAGGAAAATGTTGGGTCTCGGAACCAGAAAAGAATAAAAACAACTATTTCACCATTTTTTTTAAACTATTTCATTAGTTTCTCATTTTTTTTTTATCATTTTTAACTTCAAAATAAAAAAAAAGATTCAGTTCACAATGGAGTTAAATTTTACATAAGAAATCAGAATAATCTTGCAAATATGATTTTAACAGAAGGATCAAAACATGATCACATTTATTTTTGCATAATAGAATACAAGCTTTTCTCTTCCAGTAACTGTTCTTTGACATGAGTTGTCATTCACCTCCATTTTCACCCACCAGCCTGTTTTTCTTTCACAGAGTGGAGGATCAAAGCGCAAGGAAACACCTCAAAGCAGGACCTGTAAATATACAATTACTTCCTTTCTTACTCATCTGCCGTTGTTTTGATGTTGTAATGCTACTTTGTGTTCCAGAGGATCGACGGTTAACTTCTGTGCTTTAAGGTGGACCAACAGTCTGGTCTGAAACCCAAAGAGCAGGAAGCTTTCTTTGTCTTTTCAATAAAACAAAAAGGGTAAAAGTGTTTTTTATGTCCCTGCAATAGACTTTTTAGTTACATATAGTTCTTTAGGAGGGCAACAAGAAGTGGTGGTTCTCTTCTTCATGGAAGTCAAAACATAAAATGCAGAAACTTTTGAATGTAAGTATTGATAAATAAAAATGAAAGAAGAAAGAGGGACCTCAGGTAAAGTCTTTAAATCTAGTCATAGTGACTGTGTACATAATATGGTTTGAAATGGGTGAACAATTACATCGATTTTCTTTGATTCAATAATAAGCAAGCAGGCTACAACAACAGGTTAAGAAAACTGTAACATTTTCTTGAAATGGAAAAACTAAGTGATGCTGTAATTAAATGAAATGTGCTGATCAAAAGAATGTTAAAATATACATAACAATACAAAGATGAGTTTACTTTCACTGTTGTTGAACTTGCTGAAACATACATAAAACATTCAAGACAAATTCCAAGAAAATTTCTTCTGTCTTGTAAAAAATACACTATGTATATGTGGGGTTATGGACCCTGGACATTTGTTGGTTTTGTGTTTGGTGTCCACTTCCTGTTTTATTTTGTTGTTGGTTGTACTTCCTGTGTTTCTCCTGTTTTTTTCAGGTCTCTTGAGACTGCCCTCCTAGTGTGTGTTCTCTCCCTCCTTAATTGGAACACCTGTTTTCACTTACCTCATCCCCTCCTCCTGGTTATAAGTCTTCGTCTCCCCTGCACTGGTTGTCGGATGGTTTTGGTACCTTCATGGATTTGTGTTCTGATTTCGAGTACTGATTCAAATAAATGAAAGACTTTTCATTTATTAATACCGTCTGCTTCTGTGTTCGCACATCAACCCTGACAGTGTAAGTGAAAAATGAACCAGACCATGCTAAATAGAAAACAGCAAATACAATAACAAAAACATTGTTCTAGGTCCTTCTATTTAGAAAAGGCTCCAACAGGTCTCAGAGTCCACTTTTCTGCACTTGGGGTTTCACAATTTGACTTTTAAAGTCAACAATAAACCACATAACCACAGATGATTTGTGATGCCTTTACTTATGAGCAGTGCTGGGTAATTTACTTCTAAAAAGTAATTAATTACTTTACTTAGTTACTGGATCGAATATGTAATTAAATTACTTTACTCATTACCTATGTGAAAAAGTAATTCCCTAATTGTTGCTTGACTTTACTGTTTTTCCACTCGTATACAAATTCTCAAGGGAAGAACGGCTTCTCACAAACAAGATCCTCTTGCCTTTCATTTAATAGAGCTCCGTTAAAATATATGGAGGTCCTGAAGAGACAATAGTAAATAAACACATACGCCATCAAATCATCGAATAAAAGTGTCATTAAATGTGTCAATATTTCATTAAAATTCAATTTTGAATTATTTAAGAAACGAGTATTTATTTCATGATTAAATGAAACATTTCATGATTTAATGACAAATGTCATGATTTATTGAAAGAGAGAATATACAATGCACTTTCGATCAAACTCTTTTTGACAGGTGCCCTTTGACCCCTCATCGATCCATCAAAACTTTTAACAGGTCCCATAGGCCTAATGATAAAATTAATGTAAATTTGATGCAACAACTATATAAAAAAATTATTCAAAAAATCAAAATGTATGTTTAATGTGAAATAAAATAATTCATTGTTTATGACTGGAAGAGGTTTTATTTGATGAATCTGTTTAAAGTTGTCTTATAGTCCTATGCATCTGTGTGTAGGCTGACACCTGTTGTTCCTCGCAGAAGAAGCCCCCAATATCAGATTACCAACCTCCTTCTCCTCCTAGGATACACCTTCTGTCAAATTTTGATTGGCTGCCCAAATGAGGAAGGAAATCACCCCTCCAACTGCAAAGTAGACGAAAATGGATGAGGAAGAGGGGGAGGAGGCCCCCACTGAGCCTAAAGAAATTCCAAAGTCCGGAGCTACTTTTAGCGCAATCTGGCAAACAAAGTCTTCTACCTGCGATCATTGTTTTTTTTTAAATCATCAAACAGTGGCCCAAGGATGGTGAGGGTGTGGCATTTTTCATTTTGGAGAGTTCCAACTCCAGTTGCGGGGTGTACCGATCCGTCATGGAGGTCCCATTCAACTCTCATTCATTCATTCATTCATTCATTTTCCAATCCGCTTTATCCCTTTCGGGGTCACGGGGTTGCCGGAGCCTAACCCGGCTACTCATGGGCGAAGGCAGGGTACACCCCTGGACTGGTCGCCAGTCTGTCGCAGGGGCCACAATCACACACCCATGCACACTCACATCCACACCTAGGGACAATTTACAGTGAACAATTAACCAATGAAGCATGTTTTTGGACGGTGGGAGGAAGCCGGAGTCCCCGGAGAAAACCCACACATGCACGGGGAGAACATGCAAACTCCACACAGAAAGGTCCCCCAGCCAGGACTTGAACCGGGAACCTTCTTGCTGTGAGGCAGGAGCGCTAACCACTGCGCCACCGTGCAGCCCCTCCCATTCAACTTATGGAAGAAAAAGATGCTGGAAGTGGAGCCTGAAATCACGGAGCTCTTCCATAGTTGTTGTGACTGGATTGACACGATGACTGTGAAGAGGTCTCTGGAATTTTAACCATTCTCTCCCCATACCCCAGCCCTCCTTCCTATCCCTTGGATACACTTTTCGTCAAAATTTGACAGCTCGCTGATGTCATCCGCCCACCCAAACCGACCGCCTCGACCACAGCATCACGGGATTTCAAGATCCTCCTATAGACCATCCCTTAGAGTAAGTGCGACCCACTTTCTGCTTAAGAAGTGAGGGATGCAGAGGGAAGATTGAAATACACGCCATCAGCCCACTGACCAACAATGCCTAAAGACGAACACGCCCCTAGCTCAGAGACGCCTTACAACCATCTGGATCCCGCCGACACCTCCACCATCACCGGTCAACCCCGATATGCTGTCTTCTTCTGGAACATCTCTGGGTCTGGACAGATTTGATCAGTCTGAGGACCTCTCTGCTTTGGTGCCTGAGCCGGACCGAGAGGTTGAGATGGTCAAAGTGGAACCTCCCCAGAACTTATTTGAAGAAGAGGCAGAGCCTTCTCAGGGTATGGAGGGTGAGTACCCTAGCCCACTTAACTCTACTCCTGAAAATTCACCCTCGCTGCTGCAGGACCTCATTCCACACAACCAGCAGGTAGATCCCTTTGATGACTTTGTCTGCCCAAAGGTGTAGAAGTGGACCACCTTCCTTCCGAGCATCCTAGCGGGCAGGAAAAGAAGGATGAATCTGTTAACCCAGGCAGAGACGAGCGAGGTCTGTATGTGTGTGGAAGCTCTGACACGCATCACCCCTGCAGTGTGATAAAGGCGGGTGAAAAGAAGACTGATCCCGAAGCAGATGAAATAGATGGAATGATGGTAATTCATTTTTTCAAAGCTGTAAAGTCAGCCATACTCCGTTTCCTCATATGCTGTGTGAATGATCTTCGTAAAGAAGAACGTTACGAATGTGGATCACCTGAGCCAGAGAAATCACCCCTGCTTGTTCCAAATGGAAGACGGCTTTGTTTCAAACAACTGCCTAGCTCTGACGAAGAAGCTGCTAACTCCTGGATATATGCCCGCCATCAGGGCCCTCCTGTCTAGGAAAAATCTAAATATGAAAATCCAAGGGGTGACTGACGCTCTGCTCCTTGAACTGAGAAACGCTGCCCGTGGTTCTTAAGGAAATATTTTTGAGACCTTGCATGATTGGATGTTTGATAACAAGGAGGTTGATGACTGTATGATGGAGGATGCGGTGAAAGTATGGAAGAAATGAAATTCCCCAGAGACTCTTTTTTTTTTTTTTTTTTTTTTTTTTACCCGAGTGTAGACCGTCAAAAAAGCTTGTAACTTTTCTCAAGCAAGCTCAAGATTTGTTTGAAACCTGAACAATTGTTGACGATCACTCAGTATCTGCATGACGGACCACACCCCGCCCTCGTTTACGGCATGAAGCCCGAGGGCGCAGAATCTCCTGTACACGTTCAGCGGATCAGAGAGGGATGCTACCAACTTTGGGTGTGATCAGGAAGGAGATGAACGGATTTTTTAGAAAAATTAAATCCTATATCTCTATGGGTTACAGCAATGTTCAGGCGCGGTTTGATTTTGAAACCTTAAGAAGGATTCACTTACGTTTTCACTCATCTTTAGCGTGCATTATTGGGATGAAACTGGGGGAGTGGTTTCAATTTGAGCAAAAAAAAACACTCCTTTCCCAGCGGATGTGAGAGGGGGATCATTTATTCTGCTACACTGATATTGTAGTGCCTCAGATGGTTGGAGATGTGTATGTGCCACTGTTAAGAATGGTTGAAGTTCAAGGGGAATGCGGGGATATCATTATGCAGCATTTTAATCCAGTGGAATATTTACTGCTGACTAAAAGACACATTGAAAATATCAAGGTTGAAATAAAAAACGATCAGAACCATACCATGGATTTCACTTATGGAAAGTGTGTGTTAACACTTCACTTCAGACCCAGAGCATAAAACGAGACGTTTTGGAAAACCTCACTAAGTAGCTGCAAACCCACAGACGTGACTGCAGGGGGTGACTGAGTACGAAAAAATAAAAAAAAAGATCATGAGTCTGAGGGAAGACCCCCGACGCTTTGTGCATCATTATGATAGTCAAGTAGGAGGAGGAAGGATAGCTGGGTTCCACGGTGCACCTATCATATACGGCAGAGGGCGAGGCTCTATTTTTAGCAGGCTTTTCCGTTTTGCTAAACCCCTTTTGAAATAGTCTTTTAGTCTTTAAACCCCATCTAGAAGCGGCAGCCGGAGATCTAGCCACGGGCCAGTTTAAGAAAACCGTGTCAAAAATCACTTCGGATAGGAGGGGTCTGGAGACCCAAAAATTGTCCGCCAGGGGAGCGCACGGGCTCAGCCCTAGGCCGAAAAAGAGGGGGTCGCAAAAAGATGCAATTAGTAGCCAAGGTTAAGAGGAGAAAGAAGCATATCGGCTCTGCAGACATCTTTTAGAGAGAGAGATGGCTCTGCTGCACCTAAAATCTCCGGAATGCACTCTGGGAGAATTTGATCTTTTCTCAGCACCCATGATGCAGCTGTCCGGTGACCGCCATCACCGAAACCGGACCCTTGGAATTCTTCATCCTCGGGGACGGTGACCGTTACCTGGATCTGAACGATGCCTTACTTTATCTGAGGTTAAAAGTGTGTAATGCGGACGGCTCAGATTTACAGAATGACGCTCAGGTTGCGCTCATCAATTACCATTTAAACACAATTTTCAACCAGTGCAATGTGATTTTGCGAGATTGTTTGATTTCACAATCCAGTGCCACTCATCCCGACAAAGCCATGATTGAAACGCTGCTAAACTATTCAGAAGGTAGCCTCAAGAGTCAGTTTACAGCAGGGTTGTTTTACAAAGACACCCCGGGGAGCATGGACTCCATCGTCACCTGACTCAATAGAGGATTGAACAAACAGGCCAAGTTCACGAGTAATTCCAGGGAGGTGCACCTGATGGGCCCATTACACACTGACCTGTTTTTTTGCGAGAGACTTTTGCTAAACCCTGTAGATCTAAGGATAAAGCTGACCAGGGCTTCAGTTTGGGCAATACACATTATATAGTGATGAGACAAAGACTAGGAAAAGAAACAGGTGGAAAATAGGCCAAGAACACACTTATGATTTCAGAAACAGAAAAACCTACCAGATGCCAATGAGAGAAGTACAAGGCAGCAGATTACAGGGATATGAACCCCTGGGGATTCGTGATTTATGGTCCTGACAGACCAAATACCTTGAGTGTGTTTGGGGAACAGGCTTGGTTAAATCAGGTGCATTTAGTCATGGTTGTATATAACAGTGGGTCAACCACTATTCGATGCAAGTCAGGAATTTTTCCCGAGATTTTTAGATGCAGCACCTTCAGTGCTGCCTTGGAAAGCCTGGTTTGGACCCAGTGATGCATTATTCAGATAGCACAATTTATTACACAATTTGGACTAATTAAACAGATAAACTTCTTTCTAAATCTCCAGAAACTGAACTGGTGTTCAGAACAGCTATGCTGGTGGGATTTTCTGGATCTGTGAGGACTCGAGCAGGACCCAGATCTTTTTCCTGGGCCACAGGACAGGTTCCAGAGGCATGTTACTTATCTTCTGGAGAAGTGCATGGGTGGTCAGTTGGAAGATGAAACACAGTTGAAGGTTATAGAAGTTCAGTTATTGAAATTACAGCTGGTTAAAGGACGCACAGATGCAACCCAAAATAAAAAATAGATGATTAAAGGAAACAGAATAAAGAATAACAGGAAGTTAGGGCTCAGGGTATGATGTGGCAGGGATTGATGCACGGTGGTGGTGGTGCTAGGGGGCGTTGATTAGGCGGATATGTCAGTCGGGGTGGTGGATTTCAGTCTTTCCCACCAACAGAGGGTTGTTTCAACTGTGGAGCCATGTATCACTGAAAGAAAGAGCTTCCTTGTGTGGGCAGACACTCAGCTCCGGCCCCAACCCCTATGAGAGGGCGTGGCGGCGGCTTCAGGGACTGCAACTCTAGACCATGGCAGCAGAATCCAAACCCATCTGGACAATACTATGGTGGCCTAGAGGGTGAGTGACCACCCCAAAGGGCAATTCCCCATGGATTAAGGGTGCCCGGGGGGTCCTGGAAGCCTTGGGATGGCAGAACCAATGCTTCCTATGACTGTTGCTGGACATGACATGATGGCGCTAGTGGACAAAGGGGCAACATTTCCATCTATGCAAAACCAAGGTTAAATGTCTTAGTGGCCAACAAGACTAGTTCAGTTCGGATCTTCTGTGAGTTCGGTATACACCTTCCAGTAAAGCCTATCAAATTACAGAGACATCAAAAGATTACGCAATCTTAGGACATTAGGTACTGACACGTGACCAAAGGCATGAACATTCAGATCATGATTTAGCTACATTTATGTTGGAAGATCTCCTAGACGATATTTGGTTGAAAGATCCTTCTGATGTTGGGTTTTGCAGAAATTTCACACTTATTAAATATTAACAGTGTTCTGCTTCACGATGGAGTATACCACTTAGTCTCATTTAAAAAGCAGGGTGCAGGGTTCCAGGAAAGAGTTAACAAATAGCAGAGCCCACTTAGATTCCTTGGAAAACAATCACCTTATACTCTGTAAACAACAGGTCTCGCTATTTTGATCATAAAGACCAAAAAGATCAAAAAGTCATGTGACACCCACTTATCATGCTCACTGTACTTTCCATTTTGTCTTACATAGGATCATCAGCATTCACTTTATTTTTCCTAAGGCAAACCAGATTGATGAAAGAACTTACAGCACCACACATGTAATACAACGGAACCACTCAAAACAGGTAGGCGAATGTTCACATATGGCTGTTGTTGGCGGGAAGCAGGATGGTTCATTGAGTGCAGCAGCGGCGGTGGTTGAATGTAAGGATGGTCAGTATAAAACAGTGAACACAGAGGTCATGACTCAGGCGCCCTCAGCACAGGCTGCTGAGGTGCTGGCCTTATGTTTGGCTTTGGAGGATGCAGCCAGTCTTTATTTATTCACTCAGCACATGCATGTAACGTTATTTGGGAACTGGCAGAATGGTGCAGAAATGGGTTTATCATAGCAAAAGGACAACCAAAAGGTCTTAAAGATAAAAATCAAAGACAGTCATGGGCTCTGGAGGGGCCCTTGTGGATGACCAGTTCTTCTGGTCAGTATGTTTTCTGAGGCAGCTCTGGAACAAGCCTTTGGTTTGTCTCATGTGGGGACCCAAGCCATGATGGCTAAACTTTTCATGTGGTGGCATCCACATCTTATAGACCTGTTGTATATATATATATATATGTTTAACAATAAATGTAAGACTTGTCTGCTTTTCAATGTTAAACTAACCCTCAAACCTGGTAAGTTTTCAACTCGCCCTGAGGCCAGGATCTGCAGCTACCATCCATCCCCTGCAGGAGGTGCCACTTCCAGACCTGTCATGTAAGCCCTACTGGTCACAATTGCATTGTCTTGCAGGTCGCATCTCTTTACAAGTTGCTGATTCCACCAGCCAGAACCAGCCAGACGATTCAGAACCATTCATCACTGTGTACCTACAGGTGCTGACACAGTAAGTGGTCACACCTTAAGTGGACTGGTCTTTATAGGGTCACTGCAGTTGGAAGGAAAAGGGACTTGCTGGTATTATTATTTTTTCATGAGGACATGCACAGGATAAATACTGACATTTTTTACTTTCATGCAGTTTCATTCTTGTATTTCTTATGCCTGCTTATTTTGAGGACCTGGGATTACCCAGGTCCAAGGGGGGGAGAGTAGCCTTAGGGGTTTTATGGGACTGCTTGCATGTATTGTTATTTTAATTTGGCTTTTAGGAGCAGTGTCATGGTAAGACAGAGACCACGGTAATCAGTGGTGTTTCTTCAATGCACAACAATTAGTTGACTTCCTGCAGAACAGGCGGTCCACATGACGAAGAGGAATGGCCTGGTTTGTATGGGTCCTAGACCATTGCTTACAATTCCTTGTCTGCTAGCTACTGCCTGCATGATTGACTCAATGAATCAAACTATTCCACAGAATTCTAACTGTACGCATTGGGACAGCATCTATCTTCTTGTCCCAATTACGAAATGAAAACCTGTCTTTGAGAGACAGGTGGCGCCTAACAGTTTTTCTTGTGTCAAAATTTTTATGGGTCCGGCACATACACTTGGACAGGTAAGCCAGTTTTGGTGTTTAGATGTATGAACAGTAATTAACTTCTCTCCCCAGAGCCGTGCAGACATTTGGTGGTGGTGTGGTAAGAATCAATTGTATGACAAACTTTCCAGAAAAGCCACAGGTCTGTGTGCCCTAGTGACCTTAATCGTTCCAGTTGTGGTAATTCCTTTTGAATTATAACAATTCCTTAAACAACATCTGCCATTGGAGTTCCTCGAGGTGTCCCTGACAAAAATAGACTGGTTGACCAACATGCAGAAGGTTTTGAGTCATCTCTGTTTTGGTGGGTCACAAATAATTAAGATGTTGATCAGATTAACTGTGTGTATTATAATACACAGATGCTTAGTATGTAATTCCAGCAGGTTTTGGAGCTATGAAAGAACAACTTGAAGAAGACTCCCTGACGACCTTCCAGAACAGCACCAGACATGCTCCTTGCGCAAAAGGCAGGAGTATGTGGAATTTCCCTAACAATCCCTAACAATACACATTCAGGTGACAGTTTGGCCATGGTGATTGATGACTTAAGATCTGTCAGTAAAAAGATGAAAGAGCATGCAGGGGTGGACCCTTCTATCCGAGACACCTTTTTTGAATATTTTGGAAGGTTTTTATATTTCCTGCGTATTTTAATAATTTCCTTACAGTATTATTTACTTTTTGTGTGGTTTCATTGTATTTGGTGTCTTAATCAGAGGCCTCTTCTAGAGGCCAAGAGGGGGAATGAAGAAGAGAAGCAGTTTCCAGTTCAATAAAAAAAAAATCTGATTTGCTTTATTCATTTGAAATGCTTAGTGATTAAAAGTTTGAATGAATTTGTAGTTTGCATAGAATACTGTGTAATTCTGATTTTCCACAGAGGTTGAAATGATTTTATAGGTCTGAGCTGCTCTTTGATGAGAACTGCTGTTGGAGCTGCATTTCAGCTGCTGCAGATGAGCAGAGGTGTCAAAGAATGTTGGGTCGTTAAACCAGCTCATGTGGAGGATGGGATTCACAGACCAGTGGAAAAAACCAGTTCATCTGGGGCCAGAGTCCACAAAAAACTACAAGTGAGGAAGGAGGCGCGAAGGACCAATCGGAGATGAAGACCCAGCCTACTGTTTGCTTATGCATAATCATTGTGTTTAAGTTGATGGGTCAAGGGTCAGAGGGCGTCTTCTTCATCGTGCCTGATGTTAGAACGTCCATTTAGACGGCAGCAGACAGGGACATTTTGAAGACCCAGAGCTCTGTCATTAGCAGTTACATATTAGGAATAAATCTTTTGGTAGAAAACCTCAAAATTGTTCCAGACCTCGATTCTTGAACACGCACTTGGGCATAATCGGAAAATTATAGCCTACAATTCACACAGTCTCTTTGATACATCCATAGCTCCCCGTTTCGTACATGAAAATGAAGCCAAAAAAATCTTAATTGTCCAGCCTCATCGTAAAACCACTCTATCTGAAAATTTCCTTTGGGTGGGGCTTGAACGTGACAGAGATACTTTATCTGCTTCTTGGAATCTGATGGGGTCATTCTTTCTTCCTGAACAATCTTGATGAGACTGGGGTTCTCGTCTGAGATGCATCCATGGTAAGTCTTTTTTTTAAAAAGGAAAAAATAGTCGTTCTTAAACTTTAACTGTGTTCTACTCTGATCGTACTGAGCTTTTTAACACACTCTTAACTGCACTCCGCCCAGAGGGTTAGGTAAGGGGAGGGGGGTGCTGCGTCAGCGACCTGTCAACATTTGACAAGAAGTGTAACCTAGGGTTGGGGGTGGGGTTTGGGCAGCCAGTCAAAATTTGACAGAAGGTGTATCCTAGGAGGAGAAGGAGGTTGGTAATCTGATATTGGGGGCTTCTTGTGTGAGGAACAACAGGTGTCAGCCTACACACAGATGCATAGGACTATAAGACAACTTTAAACAGATTCATCAAATAAAACCTCTTTCATTCATAAACAATAAATTATTTTATTTCACATTACACATACATTTTTATTTTTTTTTTATATATATTTTTTTTATATATTTTTTGTATCAGATTTACATTAATTTTATCATTATGCCTATGGGACCTGTCAAAAGTTTTGATGGATCGATGAGGGGTCATAGATCGAAACTGAATTGTATATTCTTTCTAATGACACATTTCATGATTTAATGACACATTTCACGATCTGAGTCACACCGTTTTTTTACATTATCTGTCAAACTATCCCATCAAATTCAGTGGGCGTAGCTTACTCAGATCATTTCTGCTCCATTTTTCTGGTCTGGTCCAGTGAGCGAAGTGGGACAGCAGCGCCTAAAACACTGGACTCTTTCCCGAGCGCTGGTAGTCAGTCACGGGGATGGTAGGTACCGCTGCCTGCTGGACCAATTGAAACAGTAGCAGATCAGTGCGAGCCTTTGGGCTGATCAACCATCTCCGCTCTGTGGAGACCAGATCAGAGCGGGGAGGTCCCCCTGAGGGTAGGGTTACCTGCTCGGGAAAGATCCCCATGTCTTAGGTGCTGTTAGGGGAGGGGCTCTAGAGAGGAAATGTTCAGTTTTGGAAAATATTTCTATTTAATATTT
The DNA here is from genome assembly GCA_036245035.1 of Adrianichthys oophorus. Classification (NCBI taxonomy): domain Eukaryota; kingdom Metazoa; phylum Chordata; class Actinopteri; order Beloniformes; family Adrianichthyidae; genus Adrianichthys; species Adrianichthys oophorus. The sequence continues at coordinate 501,766 of BSAI01000012.1, forward strand.
CTATTTAAGTGTTTTAAAAATGCTTATTTAGACTTTTTGTATTATTTGCCGGCATATCTGTTTAAGAAAGTGGGAAAATCTAAGTTCAAAGCAGCTAATAAGAAAACTCTGATGACCCAGCATTGTAAAGGCATTAAAATGCATCACTTACACACGAGTCTGGGAGACGTAAAAAGAGTCTCACATCACATGTGTGTGTAAATGTGGTTTTGTGTGTGCATAGAAAGTGATTTGTGCATAATTTTTTAAAAATGTGTGCGTGTAGTTAGTTTCAAGCTGTTGTAATTTTAAGTTGTGCACGTGAAATTGTATTTTGTAATTTTTTTAACTGTTGTCATTTTTGTACTTATGCAAAAAAAATGTATTGTATGAACTACTAGTCAAGAATTGCAAACACACAAATCCAAAGTTAAACACAAATCAAGGATTACGCACGCAGGACCAAAATTATTATAGGGCTTTGTGTTACGGCCATGGCTGTATTTAATTTAGTTTTTTTATTTTATTTTATTTTGTGTTTTGCATATTTTATTTCTGTCAGAGTGGGACTTATGTGTTTTTGTGGATATTGTGTCTGTCTCTGATTACTTTCAGGTGTGGTGCTGGAAAGGGTGTGGCTCCCATTGGACTGAAGCTGATGGGGTCAGCCTTTAAAAGCACCATGTAGACATCCAGCCTGCGAGAAGGGAGCTTTGCTGCAACCTGTCTCCACTGCAGCTTTGCACTCTTCTCCACTTTATGCCGTATGTGTTGTACTTTGTTGTATTCTTTGTAGTGGTGGGCAGATGAAGCTTCATGAAGCATTGACGCCTTTCATCTAATTGGTTCACTCCAGTGAATGCTTAATGATGCTTCATTTGCTCTAGGAGGATATCTGGTGGACACAAAAGCCGTCCCAATGTGATCACGTGACCAGAAATCTGGCCCGATTATATAGTTGATGACTCGAATCGGTATTGGCTGTGTTGTCCCGATCAGTATTGGATATTTAATGTATTATTATTTAACCCGCACTTTATATTTCAAGCTAATTATTCCGGATAAATGCTCCACTAGAAGCTCCTCCTCCATTATTCGACACTCAAAGTCTCAATACAAAAATGTCATATCACTCGTCCTTTGTTGTGTTTTTTGTTCAGGTCCACACAGGTGCTTTTGTTGTTGGTCAGAGCAACAGAATGTCTACTTTTTATGTTATTCTCCTCCAGATTCCCTAGATCCAAAAAGGGGCGTAACACTTGCTATGTTATAATGGACTACATTGGGTTATTGTTACAGTTGAGCCGCCCAAGCCTCTGACCACCAGAGGGAGCCCTTGCCTGAATTTTGAGAGAAAAGAAAAAGAGAAAAGCAGCTTTGAGCTGCATACTGGTGCAAATCCGATATGAAAAGCTGCTTTTCTCCACATTAGAATTAGCCGATACACATTGATTGCGTAAATGGTCAAAGATTTATGGTATGTCAAAGAGTGTGTGTTATTCAGGTGTTGCCAGCAACATCTCCACTGTTAAAGGGTTAGTTACTTCAAGAGTCTGTTGTTATAAAAGGAAGACAAACATCAATAATAACAGATGGTTAAGATGTCAAAAGAAGTCAAAGGTATTAAAAGTACTTTTAGGGACATAATAACTTCAACTAAGATGGAGATCCTTCAGAGGTCCCAAGAGAAAATGTTGGTAGGCTGTGGTATTTTAAGCTCACCTGACTGTATAAGCAATGTGTTCTGGCCTCTGCATTCTCACTGTCAGGCTGTCAGCCTCACTCTTTGTTTTTCCACCCCTGTGGGAATTCCTCTCTCTGGACATTCAGTCTTCAAACTACCACAAACCACTGGCTTTATTTCCTGGCTCCAACGTTGCAAATTCCTGTTCGGTGGCTGACAAGAAGTTTTTATTTAAGCATTCTAACTGAAAATGAGATTAATGTATCAACAGTTATGCAGTTTCTTTTTCTTCAGTCCTGTAATGCATATGTTTTAACCTCAGTTTACATTTGCTGTCTTCATGTTAACATTTAATAAATATAAACTGTTTGTATTAAAAACCGTTTTGCTGAGGAAACTGTCAACTTTTTTGTTCCCAATAAAAACCACCAGAGGCAAAAGAACATTATTGCCTTGTTACCTCCCGAGTTCTTTGCTGGGGAAGCTGCAAAGCTCAGCAGTGAACAAGTTATAAAAGAAAAATCTTCAAATTAAAAGTGCTGCTACAACAGTGACTCACAGCTTGAACATGAAAGTTTTTGACCACTTTAGAAATGTTTTCTAAATGTATGTATGTAGCAAAACCACTAACTTTATTTTCCGAAGTAGGTAACAAAGTGATACAAAAAAAGAGTGCACACCCTTCAACACGCTGATAAAACTGATATTTATTCAAACAGAAATGCTGAGTAAACACCAATGCTTCAGTAGAAGCATGCGGGCGGAAGAGAATCTAAATATGCATCCATTGCAGAATCAGTTGCGGTTTCGTTTGCTGCTCTACTGACAGACACCTTATCTCCTCTGTGAAAAACAGCAGTGTCACACCATGACGCCTCATGCACAGACTCGCAATGCGTCTGCAATATCCAAATGATGTCTCACAGCAGACAAGATCTTGTTGGTAAGAAAATAAAACAAATGTGCAAATTCTGCATTAAATTTGCAGATGTTTCTCACAATCACAGCTGGTTGTCGAGACTTTGCAGTGAGTTTGTGCAAGACGGACTACGCATCTTTTCTTTAGTTAGTTTGTGTGGGCATACTGTGTGGATCTTTGATGAGGGGACAGACAACTCCCACGGGGTGTGGATCACTTTTGTTCCAAACTTCTTAATACATCAGCACTACTCACACTAAGTTAGGGATATTGTTATTGACATCAGTATTTTTGAATCTTAATCTGAATCTTAATTAAACATTCAATTGATTTTGCTACTAATGAATGAGAATCAACAATTTTAATAATTTTGATTTTTATTATCACCAAAATTAAAACATCAATAAAGAGAGCCCCAAATAACATATTGATCAAGTAAATAGTGGATATTTTTTAACCATTTGCTGCACTGACAGCTTGACAGTGAGGTATCATGCTCCTCAATAGCCTCATGATGTTGTTTTGAGACAATGCTTTCCACTCTTCCATAAGTTCTACATGCAGTTCAGTTCACTTGGGGGGTACATTCATGCTTTCTCTGCTTCAGCTTGTCCCAGATGTGCTCTATGGGGTTCAGATCAGGGGTCATTGCTGCCCATACCAGAAAAGACACCTCCACTTCCTGAAGTTTAGCTGTGATAATACTGGCTCCATGGTAAGGCAAGGCAAGTTTATTTGCATAGCACGTGTACAAAGACAAATCAAAGTGCTTTACATAAAACATAAAAGAACAATCAAATGAAATATCAAAGATGTGGTCATTACAATTATATTGGTCACATTATATTGATCATTACACTATAATGATCCATTTTAACTATTATAAATATCTCCCTAGAAACAGGTTATGTGCCACAGTCTTTTAAAT
>BSAI01000012.1:515345-546743 GCA_036245035.1 Adrianichthys oophorus
TGTGGCTCTTCACGCTCCTGTCTTTGGCCGTGACCTCGCCTGTGGCTACCTTTAACTTCTATCTGTTTATCTGGACATGTGTTTGTTTATTGGACATAAACTTGTTATTCAACCATGTAGTTGTAGAATTAATGAAGCTCACTTTTCTTTAATAGTTCTAGCACATCACCTTTCCGTCTGGGGTTGAGGATCTCTCCTTCCTGTGGGCAACCCTAAGGTTTCTTAGTCTCCCACCCCCGACCCCCCCCAATAAATAAATAAAGAAATAAAATAAAATTTAAAAAAGGTTTTTTTTTTTTTAGGAGTTTTTCCTCACCACGAAGGCAGGGTTACTTTTACATGTTTAATAATTTTTTTTGCTTCTTGCAATATATTGATAATCAGTCCAATGAGACGGCTATGGCTGTGATATTGGGCTATATAAATAAAATTGAATTGAATTAACCCGGCTACTCATGGGCAAAGGCAAGGGACACGCCTGGACTGGTCGCCAGTCTGTCGCAGGGGCCACAGTCACACACTCACAAACACTCACATCCACACCTAGGGACAATTTAGAGCAACCAATTAACCTATGAAGCATGTTTTTGGACGGTGGGAGGAAGCCGGAGTCCCCAGAGAAAACTCCCACATGCACGGAGAGAACATGCAAACTCCACACAGAAAGGTCCCCCATTGCTAATGCTGTTTCAAGTCCCCCAGCCGGCGCTTGAACCAGGAACCTTCTTGCTGTGAGGCAAGAGCGCTAACCACTGCGTCACTGTGCAGCCCAAAAATACAATTTATTTATATTTTTGAGGCCATCAAGACATTTTTAAAATGAAGCTTTAAAAAAATTACAATAATTGAATTGTAACAGTGTTATATTACTGTAACTGTAACAACAGCACATAAAAGTTCCTTTCAAAATAAAATGCATCATGTGTCAAATAAATTATACTGTAAAAACGTTGTCTTTTAACAGCAACAAGACATAAGGTAAGAATATGAGTTCAAATGATTCTAATGATTAGCCGTTCTAATGATAGATCAAAGTTTTTACCATCATTTTGCTTAGATATCTGACTTGCATTTTCGAGGAATGGCAAAGCTCTCCATGCCTCTTGATTTAGTGTGATGTTAACAGTGGTTAGAAAAAACGGTACATTTTTACTTATGTAAAATCATCTCAGATGAAAAATAAAAAAAATAAAAGACAAAACTTAACTACAATATATTATTTATTCAAATATTTAGCATTTGTCTTTGAAGCCGAAATAGCTGCAATGAAGGGATAAAGAGCCGTTTGTGCACCCTCAGGTTGCACTCTTTTGGTCTAGACCAGGGGTCGGCAGCCTGTGGCTCCGGATCCACATGCGGCTCTTTCATCCTTATGTTGCGGCTCTGCGATGCTTGGGAAATAAATGAGAAGTGCCCAATTGAAGTGGATTTTATTTGTCTCAAAAACGTGTAAAAAAGTTGCATGGTTCCATCGAGCCTTGTGCTATTTCGGTGATCAGCATTTGTCTTCTTCTGAGACGTTTGACAACACTTGACGTGTCAGCAGCAGCCAGCATGAGCGGAAAGACCAGCGACACAAAACTGCACAATATTTTATTTGTGTTTGTTTTATTATAGTTGTAAATTGTAAAATTATTGTGATCACGAAATAATAAAATAAAACTATATATACATAAAAAGGGCTCTGAATTAACACCTGCAGCCCTGTCAAATGCGGGTAAAACTTTTTACATTGAGACATTGTTCATCATCTCTGACACGAGGCTCAAACTCACAACCAGGACTTGCGTCTGCCTTCCCTCCCCACTTGGCTCCCACAAACATCCATCCCAGAGTTGGGTCAAACATAGTCTGATTTTATTGCGCAAATTTGATCCTCACATTCGCCGCAGCAGGTGCTGCATTCAGGGGCTGCATGGAATTTCCACACTTATGCGCTTCAATAAACAGCTCGCTATTGCTGCATTCAGGTTTACTGGGAATTTCTACCATTTACTCACACTGACCTCAGCCAACACTCACTTGTTGCGCCATATCATTGTTACTTTTTTAAATGACCAAGACTCACAACTACAACACACTGATCAGTAAGAACACACAATTTAAGGCAAAATGTTGCACAATTTTCAATATATGCATGTTTTTCCTATGCATAAGATTAAAAAAAAACTTCAAAGTAATAATTTTTTTATATGGTCTTTTTTAAATTGAGTGCAATACACTTCCATAATAAATGTTTCCAAAATCATTTTAAAATATCTTAAAAAGAACAGAGTGTTGGCAACAAAGTTGACCACACCCACAACCTGAGCGCCCAGCATTAATTTTTGTAATGTTATAAAACCTGAAACAAGACTATGCTTTCAATTAAAATTAGTGTTTTGTTCATGTAATAGAATAAATAAAATTTGAAAAACTGTTTACTTTGAAAGATACAAATTATCTTTCTTGAGAAATGTTTGGCTGGTAGACTTTGGATGTTACCGGCTAACCCGACTAGTAACCAAAAAAGTTGTATTTGCGGCTCTCAGTGTTGTCTTTTCTGTGGAAACTGAATCAAAATGGATGTTTGAGTGAAAAAAGATTGCTGACCCCTGGTCTAGATCAACAAACTCTTTTGTCTTAGTCATACGATTTTTTTTAATGTGTGTGTGTGTGTGTGTGTGCGCATGTTTTGCCTTTTTGCAAGCAAGTACCTAGTAATGTAATGAGTACCACACTCATCGGTAATCAGAGTCGAAACCCACAGGCTGGCAGAGTTGTGGCAGATCAGAGAGGATAGAAGGGAGTGTGTTTGACAGACAGATGTTGGCAGTCCACTGAATTGAAGATGATTTCTTTGGACGACCACTTTATAATGGGATCATGCGTTTTAAGGCACGGAAGCCATAGGATGACTGCACACTGCGGGGAATCAACTGTTGATCTCGTGATGCTCCTCCTGGCTTTTGAGGTGGATGTCTTTCACAAACTTGATCCAACCGGAACCCACGGGTCAACCATCTATAGCGGAAACTGCCACCCACGAAGTGTAGGAAAGCAGGGGAACATGATTAGCTTGGGCGAAACCCAGGTCTATGAAATTTCTCGCTGCCTCTGAATCTATCATGGCTTTGGTGTGAATGCTTCTATTCTGAAGAGTCAATGTTATGGGTATTTCAAAAGGTAAGAGGATAATCACTCACCAGCCTGCCTGATCGTCGGGGCGGACAGGAAGCCCGAAGATGGCCGGGCTGCCCACAGTAGAGGCATAGATGTTCACGTAGGCGCCGATCTCGCTCCGCAGGGGTGAGATGGGTTTGGTGGCAGAGTTCTGATTCATTTAAGTGGCTGGCACTGAAAGGAGTTCTGCTTTACCATGGTTAGGTTTTCTAACCTGGAGTAGATTGTCCAGTCTTATGGTGAGAGCAATTCACTGTTCCAAACTCAGGCCTTATCACGGCAAGCGAGTTTCTCGCTGCAGATCGGCAGAAAGCCCGCGGCGGTAGACAGTCTTGAGTCCGCATTGAGACCACTTGGTTTGGTCGGCTAAGGTTTGGATCCTCAGAGAATAGGCAGCATCTGAGTCTTTACCTTGTTTAATGTCCAAAAGCTGTTCATCTGGTTCTTTTCCGTCAGTTGGGTGTTGAAATCCATTGTGCAGTAACTGCGTGAAGGAGTCAGGACTGGAACAGCAGGGACTCTCCAGACCAGGTAGCGGCTAACCACTCCAGCGCCTCTCCTGACAACAGCGAACACAGGAGAGACACTTTAGACTCAGTGTGATATTGATGAGCCTGTTGATGTAAAAACAACGGCAATGCATGAGGAAACCATTGCAGAGGGCCGGGTTACCGCAGAACTTGTCCGGTAGAGCTAGCCAGGACACGGTGATTGATGTACCGACCGTTGATGGTTCCCCAGTGACAGTGGAAGGAGTGGACCTGGAATCAGCTTTAGATTGGCCGTGAAGGCAATTCATTATGGCTTCTGAAGCGGCAGTCAGGTGATGTAGTTGACGTCCATGCTCCAGCAATACAGCAGCAAAACCAGCAGGGTTGGACGTCGCTGGATTCGTCTCAGGCATAGTCTTCTGTAAGGAGGACACTGAGGCATGTGGATATGCGAACAGAGTTTAATAACAAGAGGACAAGGCAAGGCGAGGTCTGAGACAGGCGAGGGTCAATAACAGGGAGCAAGGCGGGAGTCGGCAAAACAGCCGAAGATCAAAACACAAACAGGCAGGCAAGACAAGAGACTAGCTTAGACTGAACAAGAGTGAACCAAGTTCAAGACTACGCACAGAGGAGCGGGTGAAACTAGCATATAAGCAGTGGGGTAATGACAAGATGAGGAACAGCTGGTGAAGAGAAGATGGCGGAGGTCCAGTGCATGCTGGGAGTTGGAGTGTACAGGAAAACAGAGGCTGTCAGTACTTTAGGGATGGCTCCCTCTGATGGTCGGACAGGGAACTGGACAGCTGGATGCTGACACACACCTCTGGTTCCTGATAGATCACCATCATCCCAGCAGGAGGTTCTGTGCCACAGCAGCCGTTCTATCCTCACTGCAGACCATGCCCTGCCAGCATTACCTGCCACATCATTGCACATCAAGCCATGACATCTGCCGTTACTATAAATTACTGACTAACTTCTTCATTTGTTACTGGTATTTTGTGGCTAAAGCTCAAAACTCCAGTAGTGGAAATTAGGGGTAGACGGTAAAAACAATCATTGATTGTGTCGTCCAAAACGCAAAAGCTCAATCAATGTTCTTTCTCAGATATTACATTTTAATTTTGATCAGGGGGTTCCAAGAACTTAATTCCACTTAGTTCAGTATATACTCACATTATAAAGCATCAATTCAGTACTGAGGGTTTCTGAAAAAAGCCACACAAAGACTGCTTAAAAAAACATGAATCTAAAGAAAGTCTTGATTAATTTAGGATAATTCAAGTCCAATTAATGACAAAAACATTCTAATAAATGATCATAATTGTGTTTTAAATCATGCCTTACATCACACTAGAAAGCTTCATTGATGATCAAATAAATGCAGTATATTGAACTGAAACTGCAGCTTCTTTGAGGTTTTTGACAGAAATTCATTAAAATAAGTTTCTTTTACTCATGATGACATTTATTTGCAGAAATATATGATGATGCTGCAACTCTTGATCAAAACAAGCAGAGCTATTGCAGCAAAAAAATATAAATATATTTCTTTTTCATGGATGGCTAAAACAGAGTTTGAACACTTTGATGTGTGTCACTATAAGAGTTTGCTTTCACCCTGATTGATCGGAATTATCTTGGGATGCAGCAAACTGGGAGACGATGTTGTGTTCCCAGCTCAAACTTCCTCTTCCTTCTGCTTGATTAGATCCAAACAGAAGAAGTGCACTTGAAAGCATTTAATTCCATGACAAGTGTGTTCATTAAAGCAGCTCTCATTTCTATGTGGAACAAGAACTGAGCCTCACCATGCCCAGACAGACCTCTGCTGGTGTTTGGGGATGCCGTCAGCTTAGATGGACACATCATCATCTCGTTCTTCTCCTTTCAGTGATCAGCTGCAGACAAAGAAACTCTGACTTGTGAGCACTTCAAAGTTCTGCAACGTTGGCAACTCTTGCTTTTGGCTTGACTGAAGTTATTTGGCCAGTTATTCTCCCACAGATATTGATTAAATGTGTTTTCTGGGAGCTACAGAGCATGTCGATTTGGAGGGGTTTGTAAGTTTTGTGGTTTTCCTTAAACAATTAAAGAAGCTACAAAAAAGCAACAGCCTCTTTTTTTATCTTATCAATAAAAACATTTCTTAATGTGCAGAAACACTACAGGTCAGTTTTAGATGCTCTCCTAAAAGAATATGTCCTCTACTTGACCTTGGTGGTTGTGTTATAAAAACTTCTCTTTCTCAGCATTGGGAGAAACTGACAGAAAGTCAGATTTGTTTAGTTTTGGCATCAGACATTGACCCTCTTCACTGATTTTTCTTCACTGAAGTTTCAGCACATTCAAACAGGAAAAGTTTGACATTGAGTGCTGTCAGGATTTTACTCTTTCTAGTTTATGGAGGACACATTTCTTGGCTTGAAATTGACACAAAAGAAATGGAGCTCGAGATTTAATGTTGTGAGGAAAAAAAAAAAACACGGCGCCTTAACCTTAAGAGTAGACTGGTTTTAATCAAATGTTTTGATTGGGTGGTTGTCCGTCTCCAGAACATGTCATCATTGGTTCCTCTGATAATATCAATCACCGTTCTGTCGATCATTTTGGAATGGGATTATATGCTGGTTGAGTTCAACAAATTGTGAATGCTGCTTAGTTCTATTCTAATGTCTTGCTTGATTAAAGCTCAAAGCACTCAGTGTGTCACATACTGATGGTGGCAGGACTGCCATACAAGATGCCATACAAGATGCTAAACAGACCAGTAGGAGCAATGTGGGGTTCAGTGTCTCATCCCAAAACACGTTGACAGATTGGCAGACAAACCCTCCGATCAGAGGTCGACCGCTCCACCTCTGCACCATAGCTGCTCCTATTGCCCTCTACAAAATGAGAAACGATTTGAAAAGGAGAACTTTTGATTTGGCGATGCTTTGGTCCATTTTCAGTACCCCGAAGAACTCAACCCAATGTTCCACAGCAGTGAATGGGACTGTGAAGCACTTTTGGCCTTTTAAGAAAATTGTAAAACGTTCAATAGGTATATGCCATTTCAGCCACATGCAAGCATTTTCGATTCTGTCTCGATCAATTGGCCATTTTCCTTTTTTTGGAAAAAATTCTCAATTAGGGATTAAAAACAGTCAAAATGGTCACACCACAACAAGCTACAAGTTTGTTGTTTAACTTGAGATCATGGATTATGTTAAGATACTGTACATCTGTTGTGATCGAGAGAACTGAGTCTTAAATCTCAGTGGTGCAGTGTGAACATTAAGTGTAAAAGAGAACTTGGCAGAGCAATCACTCCCACGTCACATTCCATACAGGAAGCACTTGCTGGCTCCAAGAAGCCATAATCCCACAGATTCCTATAGACTAGAGAAATACACAGCTGTTACTTAGTCATTACATTTGTCAGAATGTTCTTGATAATCCTATTTTTTTCATGAAGTTTTTTCTTTATCTCAAGTTATTCAAGTTATAAACTGGCCAATCAGATGCTTCAATAAAAGCGTGTGGTGCCCGCTGGCCCCACTTTGAACATTGAAAATATTTGATTGACAGATTCTCCCAAACCCGCTTTCAGTGGAAGGGGTGTGGACTTCCAACAAGTTTAATACTGGTTGGCGACAGTATCTGCTATAGAAATGTTGACTCAGACTGACTGTCAGATTTCATTCAGCAGACACAAACACAGGACAGCTGGCAGCTCCAAAAAAAAAAGAGTCTTTATTACCAGAGTTCCACAAAAACTTAAGAAGCCACAAAGGCAAAATTCACACCAGTCAAAAATCACAAGACATCCAAAAAATAACCTGGCAGGAGAGACAAGAAACTGGAGACCAGAGACAGAAAAACAAACCTGCAGGGAAGTGAAGGGAGGAAACTCATTAAATACTGACAGAAGAAGAGAACTGACAATGGGACACTGGTCAAACATGTAAGGGAGGAACGGTCATCAGCCCGGGGAGGAAAAGACCCAAGAGGAAGAGTGAAACCCAAATCAGATGACAAAAGGCAAACAAACCCCCTGGCTCAAACACGGCACATGACAGTCTCGGACTAATCCTCGCTTACTGTCGCCGTCTGGTTCCAAATGACGGTGTCCATATTGTAGAAAAATTGAATAGTCTTTTTTTTTCTGAAGCTGCATGTAAAACCTTTTCTATGGGTGGCGACAGACTCGCTGAGACCAGTTCTCAGATACAGTCATTGGTTGTGAATCAATGGATAAAATACAAAGCTCAGCGATCTGAGAGGCGCATGGAGTCAAGCTGCTTCTTTTCCATGTCTTGAGGAAGCAGTTTTGGTTCCAGAAGACAGAAGGCCATGTGCACACATTTAGGTGAAATTTTGTGGAAAACAGGGAGGAGGCTCTGTGACCTAAAACGCTCCATAGAGATTCTATCAACAAACTGAGGAAAACCCCTGCGTCCTCCCTGTCAATTCGGAGGAGGGATGGTCTAAACACTAGATGAGCGCTGGGTAATTCTGGAGCAGGATACTGTGTGGCAAAGAAAGCTTTGGAGATAATACAACATTTTAACGATCTCCTGCTTTTGAAAAGTATTAAAGCTTACATTTGACAGAAGCTTACATTTTAGAATGTTAACATTTTGCTTTATCATCAATAAGGTCAAAGGTGAAAGAAAAAAACAACCTTTCATTCGTTGGGAGATAATTGGGGCTGAAGAAGCTACTTAAAGAGTTGGGGATGATTGCGAGCAATATCTCAGGCTGCCTCTTCTCAGGCTTGCTGGCTGACATTAGCTCTACATAACCACTTTAGGGAGCCATAAACACAATAAAAGCAGGACAAAGAGCATAAAAACGAAGAGCAAATGAAGGCTAGATGAGGGAAGCACCAAAGCCACCGTAAAGATGAGTCTCACTGGGAGCCCTTGAGGGGGGTGGGGCACACTTTGGGTCAATAAACCTCATACCTTGGAAGAGAACTGGTGCATGAGGCGCCATTTATTGAGATCGTTCAGTATGAACGGCTCCGGAGTCTCATTGATTCTGGTCTGTCACCTCGGCTTCTTTTACCTGCAGTAAAGACAGTCCAAAAGACTCGCACACAACATGCATCTGCACACGTCTGGTGATGAACAATCCAGTAAAGTGTACTGTGGGATAAGATAGTTGTCAATAGGAAACGTGTTTACAAAGACAAAGTCGTATTCATAAAAACAAAGCTGTGCACAACTTTTGCAGAAAAATATGAATACAACTCTTAGTTTTACATTTGACATGTCTGATTTGAATATGGATTTCTCCTGATAACAAACTGTCAAAAACACATCACAGGGTCACAGGGATAAACATGGAGTCCCAGAACATCGATTCACCTGAGTGCGTCTGCGCATTGCAACTCATTTATTAAACGACAAAAGAATTCAACTTTTTAGAATGTTATGTAACATTCTGGTGAGGAATCTGAACCACATTTTGGGACGAATCCTAAACATATCAGAGAATGTTGCAAGCAGATGGATGAAGGAGCAAAGACGACTGCAGAAAGAAAAGCAGCAAACCCATTTCCTAGTGTTTATAGTGGATTAATCCCTGGATTATCCTGAACTTCATTCATTTTCTTACCCCACTGGATCCCTTTCGGGGCAGTAAGATTTCCGGAGCCCGTCCAGTCTGCTGCTGTTGGACTGGAGCTGGAGCTCACTCTTTTTATTATGAAGTGGTTTGTAGGCTACATTTAAAAAACAATGTCGTTTTCTAGGACACAGTTCTGAGTTCATTAAAAACTTCCCACTGAGTTGTGGGCACGACTTTAAGCGTGAAGTAAGCCTTCCCTCATTTCCCATCATCTCATTGTTTACACGCTCCCCTGTTAATTTACAGCCAATTACACTCTCAACCTAACATAAGCAGTGCAACAAAAATGGCGATCAATATTGAAGCTCTTCCTCCTTACAGTTTTGAGCCAGATGCCACCTAAGATAAGGAAAACAAAGAAGTTCATGGATCTATTTGTTTGCAGGTGGATGCACCAGAATCTTTAAGCTATTGGCTTTGCTGCACTTGGGGCACTCACACCAGGTTTCCTGAAGCAGAGCACATGGAAGACCGTCATTCTTACAGTCCCTTAAGATTGATCCAGTCCTGCTGTCGTCATGAGGCCAGACGAAATCACAGAATTTATTTCATGAAAAAAATCAGATATGACACTTACTTTAAAGCATTATCTACTTTCATGCGCATACTAAAATGGACCCCAAAGGCAGCTCTCATCAATGGTGAGCATCGATGGTGTGGACACTTCAAAGAGGCGCTCTGGGGCGGATTAAGCAATATCCTCCTGAATGCTAAGATCAAACTTTTGGCCAGTGACCCATGAGCACACTTTACTGGTGCTGTGCTTTCTGCACACATTAGCTCACAATCATTTCATCAAATGTTGTGAGTCAGTGCTGCTGTCTTAAGACTGTGCTTCATTCACACTGTACAGTTAAAGCTTCCACTCTGACATTTTGATTGTATTAGTAGTAATGATGAGCACTATTTTGTTGGTGACATCCACATGCCTCTGGTTTGTGCTCTGCTACTTTTACTGTATCCATGTGTAATCATTTTAGAAATCAGCAGCTTATTTGTCATGTGTCTTATTCAGGTGACAGAAGTTTGTGATGAGGTTATGAGCTATCAACGCCAATACCTGACACTCTAACACACGCTGACACTCTTTGGACTTCCGTAACTCTTAAACCATTTATGCAATTAGCTTAACTCCAACGGATTCTGATGAAGGAAAGCGGTTTTGCAGATTGGCTTTGCTAATGTAAAGCATTGAGTTGTCTCCTTGGTGGTCAAGTCTTTCTGTTATAATGCAGTTTGAGGAGAACCCCATTTTAGGACACTATAGTAGATTTATGGAAACAAAAATTGATAGTTACTGTTTTTTCACAGTATAGGCCAGGCTGGATTATAAAGATGGATTATAAGGCACATTGTCAATGAATGATCTATTTTTTTAAACTTATATCATAAATAAAAACATCCAACTATAAGGCACATCAAGTGAGATAAAAGAGTCAGAGAGAAGTCCATCAGACTTTATTAACAGTGTTCAATGTAACTCTGGAATGTTCTTGTAACACATATGTTAGCCACATTTGAAATGTTAGCTGTTGTAGCGTATTCCCAACACCTGTAACTCTTGACTTTGTGACACTTCAAAAAAAGACTGAGACAGTTAAAACAAATGTTTCTGTGGCTACGCTAACTCCCAACATTGTTACCAACATAAAAAACATTTTGACACTACGACACATTAACCGCCTTAGAGGCGTTAGCATTTTCCCAATACTTCTAACTCCCAACTTGTTTGCAACACGTTAAATGAAAAACAGGCTCATAATGCTAAAACAAATATTGCTGTGACTGCACTAACTCCCAATTTTTTTAGTAACACGTAAAAACACAGTTTGACATTGCTACACGTTAACTTTTGACAGAACACCACGTACCTCTCAAAATGTCTTTGACTTTAATAAACACAACAAGAATGAATCCATATTTAAGACACTTAATTTTAAGGATCACTGTTGTTTACTAAGAAAGATATGGCTTTGAAGTATGCCTTAATAATGTTTAAAGTAAATGAGCTTAATTGCTTAACAGGAACTGAACCTAAACATAACAAAACAAACAAACATGAAGTGATAATATTGAGGATCGGATCTGAAATATCTGAAACTGTGAATAAAGGTTAAACAAAAAAACAAACCTTAACATTCATGGTGATTACCAATTTGAACTTAATGCAACAATACACTGGAAAAGAAAGTGAAATGGATTGTAAATTGTAGTAAAGATTACATAAAATCTAAACCATCAAATGAAAACCCCAGAAAGCAAAGTGAAGACACAGATCCTTACAAATAAACTGCAGCAAAATAATTGGTTTGTTAAATCACCTCATGATCTAACATGAATTATGATGGAAAAGCTCTTCAGTTACACACCCTGTGGGGCTCAATAAAAAGTCAATCCTTAGATTCTCTCCAAAGATGCATGCCTGTAGTGCAGAGAGGAAACGACCAGAGTGGGTTTGTGTGACAGAAAGTTGCGTGCGAGAGCCCACAGTGACCTTCATAGTGCTGCACTGCGCGCTCTTGCAGCGTTAAGCCATCCGCACTTAAACATCCCCAACTGGATGCAGTAATGAGTCAGTTTTTAACAATTAGCTTCCCTCTGGCACATTGTGCTTGCAATTAGGCTTGCTTGGGAAAAACAAACAATTAACCAGTCAGCAGAACACTCTAATTGGGATTAAAATTAGATATTACATCTATCATTTTTAGGCAGATGATTACTGGGTGTTAGGTGATTTGAGAAGTGGAGCATCTCAGCTCCTATTAAAGCATAGCATGTGAGTTTAGAGCGCACATACGTATGTGCACAGACACTAGATGGCAATGGTGGCTTTAGCAGCAAAAGATTGCAGATCCCACTGTGATTCTGGAAAAAGAGGAACTTGACATTTTAAGCTTGTTAGGTCGTCTTTTGTTCCGTTAAATCCGGAGCTCTTTCACCCGGGAGTCGTCTCGAGGCTCAGCAGCAACGCCGCCCTCATTAAAGCCATAATGGCGCGGAGCCGCTGGAAGACTACAAACAGGTAGATCCAATCTGCTCCCCCCATAGGGGCAATGATTGTTATCAGTCTGGGTTGTTTACACACAACAAAAAGCTATTCAGAGATTCATTGCGGGGGCCATGTTTTGACAGGGGAGGGGTGCATGGTGAAGTGCAGAGCCCCCGCCATCCTTCCAATATTAATTAAACTGAAAAGCGACTTCCAGATCTTGTTTTGTTTTTTTAGTTTCATCTTTCAGTCTCAGTGAGATGCTAATTAAACAAGCATCATTAAATCCCATTTCACTGCGCTGGAGTTTGCTGAAGGGACAAATGGCCCAAAATAACTGGCATTTTGAAATATTCATTCTCCCCCTCACACTAAAAAAAAATTGATATGAGAAAAAGATGAAGGCCTGCAGGTCTGAGTGAAGATCTGCCTGAGGGGGACCGACAGAAGAGGAGTGCGGCATCAAAATGCAAACCGCACTGTTGAGTCAATCTTCTTACAGGATCTTCCATTTTGATCTTTCAGAGTTGCTGCTGTCAGCCAGACGTGAGCAGAACATGGAGAGATTTCTGACCATCACCACCCCCAACCGCACCGACTAACTAGCCCCGCACTTCAGGAACAGTGTATGTGTGTCAATGTGTTGTCTAATTGCTGCAGTACAGTAGCGCCATCGGCTAATCCATTTCAAACAACTGACATGAAAAGAGCAGATTGTGGATGAGAAGAGGCAGAAGCTTCGTTAGGCGCCGCGGCTTTGATCAGATGAATTCCGTCTTAATTACAAACATTTACATTCACACGCCACGCCATGGACGGCGCAACTCTGTGGCGCTCATTACTTCTCAAAGTTGGCTATGCAGCTGCCAGGATCCTGCAGCATGGTGCAGTTTACTGAGAGAGCCATTAAATCTGAGTGGGACTGACAGCTTCGCGTTACAGCAGGAGGGGGCGGCGCCAATCAGCAGAGTGGAACGACAGCCTCCGCACAATCACAGATCTAGGGGTCAGCACAACACTGGCAGACATCAGGAAGAAAAATAAACCTCCTCTTTGATTTTGCGGATGCTGATGTGTGAATGTGACTCTGGAGTGACAATAAAAAAGTCCAAAGTCCCTTGAGGACAGCATCAAGACACAATTAAAGGACTCCCACTGGTTTATGAAAAATGGTTGAGTGTCACTGAAACAGTTCCCAAGGTGATGCTGACAAAATGCTGAATTGTTTGAGCTTCGAAGTTAACAAGATTTCTAGGTTTAGCATTAAAGAATTATTGCCTTGCTGGGCAATTCCCATTGGGTCGAGGTCTCACTCTCAGATTCTCACACTTCTCTAATTAAACGAGCAAATTAGTGTATCTAATTAAACAAAACATTTTATACTATAAAATAGGGGTGTAACCATTCATTTTAACAATGATTCGATTCGATATTTGTGGTTGACCATTTGAGTCACTTTAGATTTTGGTTCAATTTGAATGATCCGATTCTCTGATCTAAAATGGATCAGAACATCTTCATCCAGAACTTCAACAGTGTGACTCAGAGATAAATTCCTGCTACTGAACAGTGAAGTTTTCCAGATTCTTGTGTTTCTTCAAGATAATCAAGTGTAAATAAATATGTGTCCAAACAAACAAGTAAACAAGAATGAATGTCAAATCCATTCCCATTTGAGTTTGATCAAGTTCATTCCACTGTTGTTTTTCCACATCAGAATAATCCAAAGGAACATTATTAGAACATTCTAGCACACTGTATGGTCACATGACTTTGTAAATCCAGAGTGTTTCCACACATTGGACTGGAATGATGCTTGATCAGTTTCTGCTGCATCACATGAGTGTTGTTCTGGGATGGACTTGGTTGTTTTTATGTTATAGTAAAATAAACCCAACATGTCTCAATCAAAATCGGTTAAAACAATGTGTTTCATTTTGAAATGGCCATATAGGTCAATCTGATTTGTTTTAATTAACAACTGACTTCAGACAGATCTATTTGGTTGGATAACAGAAGTATAAAAAACATTGAATAATTAGTACTCACCCACTGTAATGGCAGTAAAAATCATCAGTGAGCTTTACATCTTTAGTTTTGGACAAAACCCAAATTCCTTGGCTTCGTTTCTTTATTGTTTAAAATTTTTCTTAATGTTTGTGCCCCTGTGAGCTAGAGTTTCAGTTTCATAATATGCACATTTAAAATTCATTATGAAAGTTGCAAATATATTTTATCTGGATGGAAAAGGCCTCTAAGATTGTGTGTCAAGGTGCATTCACACCAAACGTGATTCACGCAGCCAACTCCCATGGCCCGCCCCTCTCTCGCCGCGAATTTGCTGCTCGCCACATGGACAACAATGTGTTCTCTAAGCTCGCCGCTTTGTTCACGTGTGGGAGGAGCTAACAGCTAATGTTGTTGATCACTACATGAAGCTTTGTCTGTATTTAGTTTACAATGCATGGAAGACACGGATGACGTTTAGAGATCAGATCAAATCCAAAGAATTATCCTGATGTTTTTCATTCATATTTATAGTCATGTGTGTTCAGTAATTTACCAGAAAAAAGGTTCAACGATCTTCAAAAGCCGGGTGCGGGATTCGAACCCGGGGTTCTGTTGATAACAAAATGTACAACTCATGTGGACTAACCACAGTCACCACGAGAACTGCTGGTCAGCGGAAGGGTTTGTCACTTTATAGAGACAGATACCCACACAATGCAGAGTGAATGGTTTGGTTCATCCGTGGATGTTTAACAGGAATCATGTGTTTCTGTTGGAACAGCATGTTGCTTGTATGTTTGAACACTTCAAAATGAAAACTTCTCATTATTTCATGTGTTTTAAGTAGCTCACATGTTAAAAAAGTCTGATCCTCCCTGATTTAGAGGTTCTCTGGTACAGTGAGCTTCAGTCCTCTGTGTACGGATATCGGCCTCTTCCGCGGTGTTTCCGTCTCTCTCTGACCGTGTTTGAAGCAGACTGTCGCCCAACAGTAACGGGAAGGGTTCAGGAAACCCCGCTGTCCTGAAAGGGATACATCAGCTTAAGAAAATAAATGGAAGTTCAGGAGATCCAGCCACTATATTGGATGTGTATTCTACCACATTGGCTGACATAGACGCGGTGTCCTCCCCAGAGTTTAGATTTTTTTACTCTGGCTCACCGCGCCCGCCGCTGAATTTGCGCAGCAGAACCTCACTTCACGTCTAAACCAATGTCTTTATATTGAAACTGGTCACCTCCGCTGTGTGGATTGTGTTTGCTGTGTGAGCACCTTAGCAGTAAAGGCCTGCAAGAACAGCCTTCCTCAGCTCCGGTCAACTTCCTATTTGTTTTCTTAAGACCGGATGGTCCAGTTGGATTACTGCTTTGGTCAGAACCAAAGGGCAACACTTGCACTTCCTCCAACAGATCTAAACCAAAAGTAAGTCATCACACCTCTTTTGCACTCTAAACTGTCAGAAATTGGTGGTGTAGGACCCAATGTACAGGAGACCGGGCTTTGTAGCAGAAACGTCTTTAAATAACTAAACTTGAACATGGAAAAACCCATGGAGAAACAAAAAGAAGACATCATATGTTGCTACACTATTCAAACATGTCTTTGTTGATTTAAATATTTAGCTGTTATCTTAACTTCTATCTGTTTATCTAGACGTGTTTGTTTATTAGACATATACTTGTTATTCAACCATGTAGTTGTAGAATGAATTAAGCTCACTTTTCTTCAATAGTTCTAGTGCATCACCTGTCCATCCGGGGTTGAGGATCTCTCCTTCATGTGGGCAACCCTGAGGTTTCTTAGTTTTTTTTCCCCAAAAAAAGACAGGGGTTTTTTTTATGAGTTTTTCCTCACCGAGAAGGAGGGTGTAAGGGCAGAGATGTTTGTCTACTTAGTCAGTTTAACAACCAGCTATTTTTTACTTTTACATGTTTAATAATTTGCTTCTTGCAATATATTCATAATCAGTCCAATGAGACGGCTATGGCTGTAATATTGGGCTATAGAAATAAAATTGAATTGAATTGAAAATGGTAACTAAAAGAGGTTTAAAAACAGGCTTTTAGTTGCACAAATATAAAACTAACTTAATTTGTTTGACAACCTGCATGTAGCAGTATAGGGCAGTCGGGGCAGATGCTTTCCTAACAACTAGAGTATGGCGAAAGAGTACCAAACGAAACCATCAATTATATGTTGTAAGTACATGCAACTTACATTAGCCTTACGCTGTACTTCCCGACACACTTACCACATGCATGACAATGGTACATTCCACTATCGACCAACTTCAAGGCCACTTCAAAGCACACCTGTGGTTCCCTTTAGATATAGCCACTCCTCTTTACAATCCTTCATGGGCTTGAAAAACGCAGCACCTATACAGATCAACCCCTGTACAGGTGCATGAGACTATACATTAGGTGTTTAAGCAGTACTTTGCAGTTGTTCAAATTAACACAGTACTGCCAAGTTCCCTTGAAGGACCAAACAAATCAAAAGAAATAAACTTGTTTAAAAACGTACGTCTTTATAAATTATCTTTCAAACGTAGTTCCATGTTTTATCTTAGTTACCGTAATTGAAGACAAAAACAAATGCGTTCACAGTGGGTTGGAAACACACAATCAGTGCGGTCTCTCTGAGTGAGGAACGCCACAGGAAGCTTCACAATTATGTCACTCAAGGAAGCCATTAATCAAAGGATTTGGCGGATTGTTTTGGAATCAAACAGCTGGGATTTGCAGACTTCTTATGATGTAAAGACAGTGTTTTCTCACTGACATGCACCTGCACCTGCACAGATAGATAATGACAAGCAGAAAAGCTGTGCTCGGCTTCTGGAGGCCTCTGACTCCTCTGATTCTTTCTTTTGAAAAAGAGCAGTTTAGAGACAAGCGCAAATATGCCGTTTTGAAATATGCCGTTTTTAGCCAAAATCAAAAAGCTTGTGTTGATTTTTGAAGACTTATCTGCAGAACGGCAGGAGTTTGAATTCAACAGCCCTCGTCAAGTGCCTATGCTGCTACCCAACAATTTCTAACAATCAGACAGTGGCAGTGGGACGGCACCACGAGGCCAGAGGCGTGGCTGATCATTAGACGATTTTGGGGACCTTCCTATCAGTCAAGTATG
This sequence comes from Adrianichthys oophorus, assembly GCA_036245035.1. Lineage (NCBI taxonomy): Eukaryota > Metazoa > Chordata > Actinopteri > Beloniformes > Adrianichthyidae > Adrianichthys > Adrianichthys oophorus. Next base: position 532,756 of record BSAI01000012.1, read on the forward strand.
GCGCTGATGCCTTCCTACCACGGCGCAACCTCCAAATGTGCCTGGTTGGCCCCTGAACAATGTCAAAAATCCTCCGGTTGATTTGAACTTTTTCTTAAAACCTCAGAGGCCACCGCCCGGCATGTCAAGCCACGACTGCCGCCTCCCAATTACAAATGCTGCCGTACGGTCACCTGCCGAATTTGCTGAAAAACTTGCATTTAGGTTGCTGCGCAGTGGCATTTTTGGGATACGTGACCGTAGTCTGAATGCATCTAATCTGCAAGTGAACACATCAGAATAGGAACAGCAAAGGGAGACTTAGGCCCACCCATTTCATTTGCTGCGTCACAAATATGAGCCTTTCAAAATGCAGGTTTTTATCTGCTCCTGATCCAACACGATCTGAGTCAAGAAATACTCTTAAATACAGTTTTAAGCTTAAGTTATCTGACATATGCCCTCCATCATGCAAAAAATGCTACAAAAACATGTTAAAACATCACTTTCATGGGAGTGGGTCTATGAGAACAGTATTGTCTGCTAAAAAGCTGGAGTGGGTCAGAAAAACCTCATAAGACAATGCCTGTAGAGTTTAGTGAAAGAAAGCTGTTTGAAGACAGTCTCACATCATTCTTTTGCCTTCCAAAGGTGTTGTGATGCTGACTCCCCCAACTAAGAACACAGTGGAAGATGAAAAAACAAGGCTCACTTGTTTTAGAAACTTCTCTTACCTCAGCACGTTTCCAAAAGCATCCTGTACAATCAACTCAAAATGAATCAGTGACCCAGTCTGGAGATGCCACAAGCAACACACAAAAATACCCCAGCTCAACAATAAGTTGTTGCTTTGAAATTTGTCTTTATTGAGCTTTCATCTTCTTTACAACCGCTCTGCTTATTTTCCAGCAGCTCCACCTCTTACCTCTGCGGTGATCCAATTTTCCTTCAGGGATGAATAAAGCTTACCTTAATATCTCATCTCTTTCAAACTTTGAGACTTTGATGCAAAATGGAACTGGTGAACACGACTGCATTTGCATTGATATTCAGGTTTTGACGAGCAGATTAGCACAACCTCTGCTCCTTTGTTTGCGCCTGTCAGGCCTTCTGAAAAGTTCCCCTGAATAATTTAGATTATCATACTAACACTGTCAACACTCGTTCTTTTGTTTTGCCGTCGTCAGCATGGATTCATGCGACGGCAGATAATAGTGGGATTTAATATGTGTGTTAATGTGTGGAAATGTAAGCTACATTTTCTGAACCTGCTGTGCAAACAACCACAATAAATAACATTTAAATACAGTAGATGATAAGAAGAGTGCACTGAAGTAATACTAATACTGCATTTTGTCGCTGATTGATTTACTTCTATCTATATACCCAGGTATGTGGACATCATTATAAACTATCTGTGCCTTGACTACAGCCTGCATAGCCTGGTTTTCATAAACGAATGCAATGACAAGAACGTTTGACTACCATGTATCGTTTGTGAAAAGCATTGATTCTGTTGAAGATAATCCACTAAGTTAACAGTTCTCACATTGTTGCATGAACTGAATTTTTATGCCAATGATTCCGGAAAACTGACTTGTTTTAAACCAAATTCTGGCCATTGAGATTGGACACAAAGTGGCCACAGAATGGTTTTGTCACAGTAAGGATAACAGAAAATAGGTCTACGTCTCTACCACAAGAGTGTCCTCCCAGAGACTGAAAGGTTGTGAGTTCAAATCCAGGGGAGACTAAAAATGGGACCCAGTGCCTCCCTGCTTGACACTCAACACTAATGGGTTAGATTGGGGGTTAAACTACCAAACAGTTCCCCACACTCCCCCAGGGTGAAGGTCAAATGCAAGGAACTACACATAGGTGCAGTACAACTATTGGGACTTCAGCTTTTATGAACATCCTTTTTTCATTTGCTGCTTTTATTCACAGTGTGGCAACAACTGTGGTGTTAACATCTCCCAGCAGCAATTACATGCAAAGTGAACTACCAACTATTCCTATTCTAGGTGGGTGGTGACCAAACAAGTAAGTTATGAGCTTTGAATTTCTCCCACCAGCTTGCAACTATGCAATGCATCAAGATTTATGCATGGCAAATGTTGCAAAACACATTTTTCTTCAATTATAATATTAAATAATAGTGTTTTATACAAATCATTTGATAGAAATACAGCAAATGTTAAAGTAAGGCACAGCAACACTCCTCTTGTTCTAGTTCAGTTGATTTTTTTTTTTAAAAAGCACTGAGCTGAGAATGAATGAATGAAACTTTATTTCTTTGGCACTTTACAACCCCATCAAGGTGCCAACGTGCTATAAAATAAAAGACAGAAAAAGGCACATTTTTAAACTGAGCAAATTAAGAACAAAAATTTAAGACAATAACATAAAATTACAAAAAGCAATGAGAAATTGAAAAGACAGAAGAATAAAAAAGGAGTAAAAGAAAACAAGACGCCACCGCCTACTGAGTATTAAAGGCATTCTAAAAAGATGAAGGTAAAATCTGATGCCATGAACAGTTCTGCCGGAATACTATTCTATAACTGAAGGCCAGATACTGAAAAATCTCCAGCGTTTGGGTTTAGACCTGGACACATGAAACAGAGACAGAGTGGACAAAAGGCAGGTGAATAACAACACGTTTAAACATGTGTGACAGCGACAGCAGCTGAAGATTTAGTTTTGGTTCATCTTTTTCAAATTCGATGTGGCCTCACGGTTTCTTTGAAATCTTTTTTTGCAAATCAGATGAGGAAATCTGCAGCGGTTGGATCCAAACCATTGGAAGCTTTTGAAAACACAATAAGAATTCAAGAAATTAATTGAAGTACTGTGTGCAATTTACATTATTGAGTACACATGTGCAATAACAGGACAAAATGGCATTGAATTTGACAGAAGTCTAAGTATCTAGGTTCCCATTCTGTCTATTCTAGGTATCCCGAGGTTTGAGGTCTCTGGAGTTTTTGTTTATTCAACAGCAGTGGTGCTGGCCTATACTGGACTTTCAAAAACTGCATTCATTCACACTCAAGTTGGGCATAATCTGTGACAGGAAGTCTATTTCTGTTGCAAGATGTGGACTGTATGTTTGGCTCACTGAACTCTGCTTGTTCAAAAAATGTTGTACAAAACAAATAAAACACACTATAAAAAAGAGACATTTTTTGATATATAGGGAATTTGTAAACAGTATTTATGTTGGCAGCTTGCTATTCCTCGGCTTCACTTACAAATGTCTCCATAAGTTTAAGTTGGTCCAGATTTCAGCTTCACATGACTCCGGTTCTCTGGCAGCACCGCTGGCTCCAGGTTCAGTTCAGTGTCCGATTTACAATCCCTAGTCTCGCCTAGTTGCCATGTCCTAAATGTCATTTAGATTGGCAGAACAACTTTCAGTAAACGTGCTTGTCTCGCCTCAGACTTTAGCTGTTTTTGGTCTAATGGCTGACATCAGACACATTCATTGTATCTCTATGATCCTTACAGACAGAGTGCAGCCTAAACTTGATCCAGAATGTTCTTGTTGTAAAGCACCAAAGTTCTCTGTTTTGTGTTTCACCTTTGCCTGCTTCTTAGTGGTGTAATGATTAATAAAACAATCACACATCACTAACATCTGCCAAAAATATTCCTGTCAGAACATTTTATCTGACTGGTAAAATGAGGAACAACCAAATGATAGCCAATCACTTAGAGACTGGTTTTCTTGTGTTCCCGAGGAGCAGGAGAACATACACAAATGTGTGGAGAGCAAACTCCATCGCAGAAAGTGTTGTTTTCCTCACCAGATGGTCAGCTTGTGAGTTCTGCTAATTCTGATTAATGTTGAGCTTCTCCAGCTTGGATTTGGGCTTGGCATCATCAAAAAGGACACATTTTCAGGAGGAAAATACATTGTTTAAACTTAAGTTTGTTTCCAACAGCAAAAAATCAAAACTTCTAGATTGTGTTTGGAAAAATAAAAGTTCTGATTATTGCAAAATTACAAACGTCCATTGTGGATTAATGTGGCACATGGAGGCAATTAGTACAAGGACAAAGATGATTAATCAGTGGAGAAGCACTCAGGTTCAGTAGATTTGTTGAAGTATTGCTAATTCTCTTTGGCTTGGGGCCCGTTCTTTGTTCCGGCAGTCTGACAAAGAGCTGTAAATTGATCTTGTTAGCAGTCCCCAGTCTGTAGATTTTGATTTCAGCATCTGCAGCCGCCTCAGTGTCCCCACTCCAGCTCTTTATGGGACTCCCTGGATGTCAAACAAAGAAAGTTATTTACAGCTATTTTCATTGGTGGGGGATGATGTGTGTGAGAGGGGTGTGGTTTAACCTAATGGTTTTGGTTTCAGGTGAATGAAAACTAAAAGCCTTTTAAAAGCACATGCTGGGGCTTTTTGTTGATAAAATGTTGCTGGTGTCTCAGAAATGTCAGTTTTGACGCCTTTGACGCTTGGTTATCAGTTCGTTCTGCAGCAATATCATAGGTGCCCCTACCTCCTCACTACACCAAGTATAATCAAATCAAACTTTATTTATAAAAAGCATTTTTCTCATACCTTGCGCAACTCAAAGCGCTTCACATATAAAAATAAAACTGATACAAAAACACAACATCCGCCCAACCATTAACACATAAACCAATGACCCCAAACACAATGAGTACTTATAAAATAACTTCTAAAAGAAACTTAAGGCTTGTCTCTGCTGTGAGGAAACGGTATTTGGGAATCTATTCATGCCAGGAGCAGATCAGTCCCAGGAACGCCGCCATAGTGCCCATCCAGACCGGAACAGCAAGGGCGACCACTGCAGCAACAACCACAGACCAAGCCACCACGCCCTGGAACAAAAGATCCCCACACACTGGGGGCTAAAATCCTCTTTACTCTCCTTCCAACATTCACACGGATCACTATTGACCACTCTCAATACACTTATAGTCCCTTTAGTTCATGTCGCACCTTGGTTCAAGTACACTGAAAAAAGTAAACCATTGCTGTCATCAGTTTAATGTGTTGTTCCTTATTGCAATCATCTAAAAATGTTAATTTACTTTTTTAACCCTTTAAAGCTGAACGTATCATATTTGATACATGAGTCTGTCCACAACAGCGATAGAATGAAAATGCCCATTTATTGCTTTAGTTCATTGGCTGAATTCAGTTTTGTCCCATGATTTTTATTTTAGTTGGTGCTTCTTCAAAAAAGACTAGATTCCTCTGATGTTTGTGTTCAGAGTTTTAACATGTGCTCATGTTTGGGGACTACCAGCAATACTGTGCTGAAAGCTAAAGTAATTGTATTTGCCAAGCGTTAGTGTGATTGTGTTTGCTAGTGAAAAGTGCTTTGTAGCCTTAGGTTTGTTGTTTATGCATCTAAACGATGTGTTTGTGTGTTTGGATGAAAATGTGTTCATGGAACATTAAATATTGCGTAGATGAAGACGTGTTCTGACTTAATATAGCTCTAAATTTTACTTAAGTTTTATTAGATTGTGAGTCTTAACTATTTGTCTGAGAACACTTTAAAAAGTACATTTGATCAAATATTAAAAAATGAATGATATCAAATGTATATTTTCAGGTTAGATGTAGTAGCATTGAGTAAAAGACAAAACCCCTAACCCCAACGATTTAATGGGTTTCCTCACCTCACAGAATGTGTTTAACTGAAATAAAAATAAATAGCTTATGCTAAATCATTTGCTTACATTGAGTAAATGCAAACATATTAGGTGTGACAGATTACTTCAAATTTTTTTAAAGTCAAGTCAAGTGTTTTCAGAGTACGGCCCTCTTTCTCAAGTGGGCTGGAGTTCACCTACTAGAGTATGAATGAGCTGTGATACTTGGACTACCTGAAGAAAGGAAGCCTGGTGGGGATCAAACCTGACAATTTAAACGCACCCCAATCCAAAAACATAACTTATAGACTTAAAGGGAGATTTTTTAAACACATATATAATGTTTGTTTCACATATTGCAAGATTAATTTTTAAAATGAATCAGCCATCAAAAACGTTTAGATTTTTCCAAGTTTGCTGTCAATTTCTTTGCTTTTTCTGCTTCTTTGCAAAAATGTGCTGTAGGTTCAGAGCAGTGACGTGCAGTCAGGGGAGGCCGGTGAAGCACAGCATCACCAAAGTACAGCTTAAAAATGCATAAATGAAATGAAATTAATCCTTTTTTTAAAGTAAAAATCAAATATGATTTTTAGACGTGTCATTTCGATGTTTACCTTTTTCTGTGAGTGTTTTCAATGTTTCTTTGGCGAATTTATGAGTTTCCTGTTCAAATACGAGCAGCAGCCCCTCCCTCCCCCAGCGGCGCACGCGCTGGAGCTGCAGCTGACGAATGCACTTTACTGACTCGGTCTTTTTAATCACCGTAAAAGACGCTTTATTTTTAAATGATCCAATCTGTTTATTTATCTGGGCTGCACGATGGCGCAGTGGTCAGCGCTCTTGCCTCACAGCAAGAAGGTTCCTGGTTGAAACAGTGTCATCAATGGGGGGCCTTTCTGTGTGGAGTTTGCATGTTCTCCCCGTGCATGAGTGGGTTTTCTCCAGCGACTCTGACTTCCTCCCACCATTCAAAAACAAACATGTTTCATAAGTTCATTGGTCACTCTAAATTGTCCCTAGGTGTGGATGTGAGTGTGCATGGGTGTGCGACAGACATGTCCAGGAGTGTCTCCTGCCTTCGCCCATGAGTAGCTGGGTTAGGCTCCGGCAACTCTGTGACCCCGAAAGGGATAAAGCGGTTTAGAAAATGAATGAATGTTTATTTCTCTCCACTGTCTGATTACATCGTGCCAGTTTGTGACTCATTTCGCCTTTTTATCCGCTAAAAATGCACTTTAGAAATGCACTAGATGAGACAGGCAGTACGCCTGCCTCAAGGCAGAGGGCGCTGGCGAGCCCGGAGAATGTGACACTGCGGCTAAACAATGATAGCATTACAGGTAGAAAGTCAAGTCCAGTTATTCTTTCTTATGTTTAGCATCATTTTCTAAATGAAGGAATATGTTTTTAAACCCCTGAACTGGAGAATTAGTTTAGACATTCACTGCTAGTGATCTCCACTGAGACAGAAAGACTTTTCAAACTGAAGAAAGAAAAGGAAGACTTCTACAAACAGGTTCTGAATGCGTTTCTTCAGAAGGAGAGACCACAGACAGGAAACAAGGGAGCGACACACGCACTTCATTTACAACTAAAAGTAAGTCAATGATAACCATTTTGGGGATTTTTTTTCTCTGCTTCACTAAACAGAAAAAAAAAAAGTTGAAATTTTAAACAACACACTTGAACTGCTGTCAATCAAATGGTGAATAAGCTTCTCTGTAGGGTTCATGTTTGTAAATCTGACTGATGACGTCAGTGTATTAAGTAAGATATCTGTCAATAAAAAACGTGTAAAGAAAAAGTTGTGCACTAATTAATAGTTTGTGCACAACTTTTTCAGAAAAATATGAATACAACCTTTAGTTTTACATTTGACATGTCTGTTTGGAACACGATTTGTCTTTGTTATGAATACGACTCTTGCTTGTTTAGAATACTGATTTCTCCTGATAACAAACTGTCAAAAACACGTCACGGGGTCACAGGCATAAACATGGAGTCCTGGAACATCGATTTACCTGAGTGCGTCTGTGCATTGCAACTCATTTATTAAAAGGTATCAGAATATATATAGAATATATATATATTGTTTTGTTTTTCTTTTTACTGCTGCAGGGGTCGGCTGCCAGTTAGCCTACTTTGGTCTGAGTTAGCTTAGCTGTCTTTGTTTCATTCTAAAATCAACCAATTTTGACAGACTTGTTTTAATAAGAAGAAAACGATAATAAACTTCGTTTGTACAGCACCTTTCAAGATAAAAATCACAAAGTGCTTCACAGTAAACACAAAGTAAAACACAGAATATCAAACAAAATTAAGAAAAGGCTATTTTAAAAAGTTGTAAAATGTCTCAAATGTTTTTAGCTGCTTTTTAAAAGAAAACACTGAGTCCACAGATCTGAGACTAAGGGGACGATAGTCCCAGAGGGATGGAGCCTCTGCTGCAAAGGCACTGTTACCTTTAGCTTTGAAATGGGTCCTCTTTAACAACCAGCAGACCCTGGTCACATGATCTCAGAGACCTGCTGGGAGTGTACGGCTGCACTGCAAAGGTCTTTTAATGTATATAATTTATTTTATTATTTCAAGATTGCAATAATTTTACAACTACAAACAAACAAACAAAAAAACACAAATAAAAGACTTTGTTCAGATATTGTGCAGTTTCGGCATCGCTGGTCTTTCCGCTCATGCCGACTGCCTGCTGATATGTCAAGTGTTGTCAAACGTCTCTGAAGAAGGCAAATGATGATCCCCGAAATAGCACAAGGTCTGAAGAAAGAACTTAAAAACTTTGACTTGATAAGAAGACACGATACACGTTTTTGAGACAAATAAAATACACTTCAATCGGACACTTCTCATTTATTTCCCAAGCCACACAGAGCTGCAACATAAGGATGAAAGAGCCGCATGCGGCTCCGGAGCTGCCGACCCCTGGTCTAGCTAGTACAAATAGGAACATAGATGAACACCAGATACGACATGTAAGTGGGTCCAAAAGGTTTACTAACCATAAAATGAATGAGGAAAAACTCCAAAACACAAAACTGACTTTCCCTTAGTGGGAGAAATGGCCTTCCCACCCCCCTTTTTCTAAACCACAATAAACTAAAGCTAAAATAAACTAGTACAAAATGGCACAAGACTTTGAGACAGCTTCTTAAAATCACCATGACAAATGAACAAAAAGCTGGAAATTCCACCAAAAAAAAACACAGCACCCACTGGCATTCTACTGGAATATAATGCTGGCGGGGGTCAATCTTCCACAAAACCTTTTATTTGAAACCAAAGTGCATCTTAATGACTCTACCAAGACACAGAAATGGCTCCTATACTGTAAATCTGTGCATCTCACTTCCATCTGTGGATATCAAAGGCTAATAAACTAATGGATTTGACTCATTTCGTTTAGTTTGCTTTGTGTTTTTTGCTTGAATGTGACCTCCAAGAAACAACACCGAACAGAAACACCAGACACCAGAGGAGCCACAAACTAATATTGCATAAAGATTTGTCATTCTCATTCAGATTTTTGCTTCAAAAAGCAAAATTTTGCTCCAAATGGCACCAATTTGAGGTAAAAGAACCATAAAAATGTAAAAGTTAACCTAATTCCTGAACCGGTGAGATTTTATATCTTTACACAAAGACTTCAGTCATTGTAAAGTCCTGCACCATGGCGGCTGTGGAGCAGTGGAAATGGCGGTCGGCCTCTGATCGGAACATTGCAGGTTTGATTCCTGCCTTGCCCGCCCATGTGTCGAGTGTCCTTGGGCAAGACACTGAACCCCACATTGCCTCTGATGGAAGGTTGGCGCCAGTGTTCGGCAGCGGAGCCGCCATCAGCGTGGGAATGTGTGTGTGACTGTAAAGCGCTTTGGGCCTTCAATGAAGGTAGAAAAGTGCTAAATAAGTATACGCCATTTACCATCATAAAACCAAACGTTGAGGCAAGACTCCCAGATCACTTGAATGAAAAAAAAACATGAATATTTTGAAGTGTGGCTCATGAAGACATGGCTTCATAGCATTGACTTTAAAGTCAAAGCTGCTGCTGGTCTGCTCATGACTGCAATGTTTCACACAGAGATTACAGATTAGACACAGGTATACGGTTGTAGTGTCTTTATGAAAAGGGACTGACGTGTTCATGCATCATCACTGCTCCACATCAGTGTAATACGATAGATAAAATAATCAGTAAAAGTGAGACTGTGTTCTTCATTGTGAGTTGAGTCTGCTTCACTGAAGCTCGTAATCAGAATGTGCAGCACTGCTTTTCTCTGCCTGTCATTTGTCTCTAATGTGCCTTTGCCATTATAATAACACCCTCTGCTCAAGTTGTCATTTAATACAAATAGAAGCATGACTCCTAACTTAGGCTACGGTTACAAATAAAACTGCGCAATGGGGAGGCATCGGCAGAACCTTCAAGATGTCATGCTGCTGGCCGATTTTCTTTTGTGGCCGTGAATGGAAACGACGGCAGTCAGGTGGCCGTCAGGGGGGCAGAATGGCCCACTTCTCATATTATCCGGAGCTACCGGGAGGCCCAGCCTTTGCCCGATTTCGTAATGGTGTCATCTCTGCCTGTCATTGGTCCGCGACCTTGAAATGTGTGCCCAGGCAGCCACTGACCGATGTCAGCTTTTAGAGAAAAATCGTGCAGTCATCATAACATTTTTTACTTTTTCTTAAAACCTCACCACCGCATGGTATGTAAAATGCAACTGCCGATTACAAATGCCGCCGCATGGCCACCTTCCAAATTTGCTATTTAGGTCACAGATGTGTGACATTTTGGGATATGTGACCGTAGTCTTAGTGTTTTGACTTGACTTTAATGCAAGGGCATTGTCAACTTTGGCGTTGTTCCCTTCTGCAGCCTTCCGGCTTCAGCCCTCTGGAACTATTCTGCCAGAGCTGCTGCTGTGATTCTTCTCTTCATGGGCTATAGGGTTTCTGGACGTCTTCAGCTCTGTGCAGCTGCTCTGACGTGGGACAGGGATTAGAAGCCCTGATTTAATTGAGTTTGAACAACCGCACATCTCTGTGGTCTTTTGGAGAAGAAATAGAGAAAATGGGAGGGATTAGAATAGAGGAAAAAGGTACCTGCACTGACTTTGAGAATACAAGAGAGAATTCTAATTAAGACATCTTGAGAGACTTCTAAGCAGAGATTGAGCTGTCTGTTCTGCTTGTTGGAACAGAAAACACCTTTTAAGCACACAGGGTGCTTTTGAAAATCCAACAGGCAGCTCATAAGCGTACATTTGAGCAGGGATGAAGTTTAATGTCTATAGAACCTGAACACAACATTGTTCCAGCAAACACTGGGTGCCCCCACAATGCTGCAGTCTATTGTCATTTATAAGCCTCATCAGAAAAAGGTGAATTTCAGAAAAGGAAGAAGATACGCTACAATCCTGCATATCTTTCAAGTCCAGGGAGGAACCCCTTCAGGATCTCTTCTCTAGTTGAAAAAAAAAAAGTTAAAAAGTAGTGTGAAACATAAAGCCTTAGTCATGTGTACCAGTATGGGGGTTGACCTGTGCGGGTGCTGCAGGGTTTGGGGTTTCAGTTTCCTTGTGGCTCATGTGGCCACCTTAAAGGACATCATGAAAATGGAAGGTACCATTGTTGTGCATGTGGCAAGTGCATCATCACATTTTTGTAAGGCTAATGGAAAACACTTATGACGTACTGGTGATGCTGTTGGATGATGTCCTTACACCACACTCTAGTCATTAGTAAGGTGCGTGTACTGAGCCCTTTCTGACCATGTACAAATGCCACATGCATAGGGTGTGCAGGTGATCCATACCGGTAGGATGTCGGCAAAAACTACTCTCTGAATGTCTAATTTCTAACAGGGTGCATGCACGGAGTGCGCAAAAGGCATGCAACAAATTAGTAGCACAATACGAACAGCACACTTGGATTGTACAGTTGTCATGTCTGTGGTAAGAAGATCTTGAAGGATTTGTAGGCCTAATGCAAGTTGTGCCCACTTATGCTATACAGATGAAACTGTCATATAGTGTCTTTATGCCACACTCTAATCATAAGTAAGGTGCAAAAACTGGCCCCTAACAGACCGTGCATGAATGCTGCATGCATGAAGTGTGCAGGTGATGTGAAAGTGTCCGTAAGATGCCTATAGGGCGTCCACACAAACTACTCTCTTAAAGTCCTCCAAACTTCATCTAATGAACACCCACTTATCTTTTGAACAGCACTAACAGCTTTCTTATGAAGTGTGCAGGATTTAGGGGGGTTTAAAAAATGAATAATTCGTACAACACGCCTGGGTCTCACCTCCTTCACCCTCATGCTATGTTTACACTGGGCTCAGCAACGCATGCTTGTGAATGTAAACACGGGCACATGCAGGTTTCGAGCTTCCGTGTTCAAAACTGTTGCATTCACACATCGCCACGCAAGTTTTTAAGTCACTTTTTAAGCTGTACAAAATTAATGGCGCTTAAGCATGTTGAAAGTTAAACCAGATTTGGTGGTGACATATAGGTAATGTCTTTTCAAAACCCAAAAGTACCAAAAATTGATCACAGAGGAAAAAATAATAATTGTGGTTTTTGTCCAGCAGGAATTCTATGACACCAAATTTTTCCTATTTTGGAATAGAGCTGTGAAAGAAAAAGCCAGGAGTAACATTCATGACATTTGCACCGCTTCAACCTTTTACACCAAGCCTCACTTGTATGGGGTAGCGAGAGGCTAGTGTGAACACTGTATGTTAAAACGTTCACGTTCAAAAGCTACCTGCTGCCTGGTATGTATGCAGCATTGCTTACACTTGTGTGTTGTTTACCTGTTCATTATGGCCTGTCGCCTGCAGCAAGGCCCTAGATGAAAATGCGCATGAGAAATGTTGCCTTATGGACTCACCGAGCGGTTTACAACCTTGATATTTTGGGCGGGCCCCCTGTGTGCCTCCTAAAGGATTCCCCTTTTTACCTGCAGACAGCCTGTATCTACCCATAAGAGCAGTGGCGACTAAGGCCTAACCTGACAGTAAACAATCTGACCTCTGGTTAGAGAATAGTTTTGACCTGTTTAGAACAGAAAAAAAGGAGACAATCATACTTACCAGCATCTTAGTGATTCAAAAGGAGATGTACTGATGGGTTTCTTGTTTGGAGAATGTTAATTGGAAATATCTTGTAAAACACACACACACACAACTGTAACTCACAACTCTATGTGGGACAACTTTGAAGACAGACTTTAACTGATGCTTCATGATGAAAACTGTCAGCCGGGTGTTTCTGCAGATTTTTGAGACAAATATTTCTGCAGCCAAACACTGAGTTCTGAGTTTGTTAGTTTTTTTCCCCGTCTGCCTTTCACACAGGACTTTGCGCAATGATGACTTTTTTTTTTCTTTAAAGCTCACATTTAATGAAAAAGTCAAATAAGGCAAACAAGATGAATTCAGGAACAATGAAAAAAGAGCAGAAAATCAAAGTGCAATAAGTTTTTCTCTTTTTTTGCTTCTATTGTTTTCTTGAAAAACAGGAGAAATTCTATTCATCTCCATTGTTGTGGGGGTCAGTGTTGGATTCAAACAGATTTGTCAAAACGGTTTGGTGAAATTCAAACTTATCTGTGTGGGCTAAAACCACACTAAGAGTGAGTAAAAGACAATCCTTCACTTTCTGATGGAACAAACACACGCTAAACTTTTTTAAAAAGAATTTTCTTAGATCTCATATAATAAAATTTGAAGATGAGAAAAAAAGTAAAAGATTTGAGATTAGAGTCTTAAATATGTGTTTGTTTCAATTTTGTTTGGATTGTCGTTCAGTTTTCTAGGATCATGCCAGTGAAGGCTACCTCAGGTTTAGGTCGGGGTCAGGTTAATTGTTGTTTCTTTATGGTTTTCTATTATTTAAAGACAGTGTTGGATAAATTACTTTTAAAGAGTAATTGATTACTTTAGTTACTGAACAAATTTGTAATTAGATTAGTTTACCTTATTTACCAATTTATAAAGCAATCCACTACTCGTTTCTTTACTTAACTTTTTTTCCACTCGTACAAATTCTTAAGGGAATCCCGCAAAATCAAGATAGAGGCGACCTAAGGGCAATCAGGTTTTTAGCACCACCTCCTTAATTTCACATGAGAAAACGTACATTGTATTAAACCTGGATACTGATTGACAGTTGCTCAGTTAAAAAAATTAAAATCTAGGAGAAGCCAACCAGTTTTCCTGGAGACTTTCATGACAGCCAATTACTCTCTGTTATATCTCTGTAAACTAAGAGAACCAGAACTTTAGAATAGAATAAAATAGAATAGAATAGACCAGAATAGAATAGACCAGAAAAGAATA
>BSAI01000012.1:547120-575153 GCA_036245035.1 Adrianichthys oophorus
GAATAGAATAGAATAGAATAGAATAGAATAGAATAGAATAGAATAGAGTAGAATAGAATAGAATAGAATAGAATAGACCAGAATAGAATTGAATAGACCAGAATAGAATAGAAAAGAATAGAAAAGAATAGAATAGAATAGAATAGAATAGACCAGAATAGAATAGAATAGAATAGCATAGACCAGAATATCTTTATTTGTATAGCACTTTTCACAGAAAGAATCACAACATGCTTTATAAAAAGTTCATAAAATCAAATCAAAACACAAAGAGGTAAACTTTACAGGTTCTGACTCTGAAAGAGCTGGTTGGGATAAGCTCTCCACACTATTACTAAAATTGTTCAAGCCTGACACTCCCCAACATAATCCAAATAGCTAGTTTTGCAAATCTAGGAAAAGGCACCACCAGGGGCTCCAAACAGTAAGTTCATAAAAGAGGTCTAAGCTGTGAGCCAGAAGTACTATGGCCCCTGGAAGATTGCAGATGAAGACGTCTCTCCGGCAGAAAGTGAATGGAGCGCAGTGAATGGTTACCAGAGCAGCCACTCTAGAAAACACAGTGCAGAGTATGAACAGGGAGTCCAACCACAGCAAGTTGATGGAGATTTGAGACGCTGCTGTTGTAAAAATGATTGACAGCACCTCAGTCTACACAAACAGCAACCTTCTTTATTATTTTGCTGTCCCTTTATTGAGCCCGTTGTCAGGAGTCAGCGCTCTGCTTCCTCTTCTGGTCACCGGCAGGAGTTGTCCCCAGAGCACTGACTGCACTCAATCTCCCATCAACCCCAGCACACAGTGTCTGGATGCCGCCCACCTGACTCTCATCAGCTAATCAGCCACAGGACTCTCAAGCACTGCTCAGAGCCTCGCTCAGTGTGAAGTATTGTTTGTGCCATCCAGCCTGCATACCGAGCGTTTTATTCCAATCTGATGACCTTTTAACTTGACCCTGCTTTGTATCTGACTGTGCTTCTTGCTTCCTGCCCCTACCTTTGCCTGGACTCTGACCTTGATTTAGCTTTGTGGACTTGTAGCTGAGCTTTGCTCCTGTCTGAGTCAATAAACCTGCTGCATGTGGAACCACACGTCTGTCTGTTTGTTACACCTGTGCCTTTTAAAATACCATTGGTTATGACCTTCAAGTCTTGGTCATCCCTCAGTTCAGTCAGTCCAAGAAAGTCAGAAGTAAATTGTGCATTGCTGGACTCTGAGACAATAAGAACCATGTCCTACTCTTTTCTGATGATGTCCCAAGACCCACCAAAAAGAAATTAACAAACTACAACTTGACTCTTAAGCTCTTGCTGATAATGAGACCCATACACAGCCCAATCCGAGTGTCCCTTCATTTGAATGAAGCCCCTGCAGCAAACACTAAGAGATG
Source organism: Adrianichthys oophorus (assembly GCA_036245035.1). NCBI lineage: Eukaryota > Metazoa > Chordata > Actinopteri > Beloniformes > Adrianichthyidae > Adrianichthys > Adrianichthys oophorus. The sequence goes on from BSAI01000012.1 coordinate 548,511, forward strand.
TTTCATCAAAATAACTTCAGAGTAGGACAATGAGAAAAAGAGTTAACACAGCTTTTCTTGGGTCACAAAAGAGCTTCTGAACTTGTGCACATAGCCTGCATCTCGTGTAACCTGACATTGTTCCTAAGGTAAATGAGAGGTGGAGCAGTTGCACTGTGGAAGATTGCAAAACGCTTCTGTAAACACTGTTAAAAGAGAGGGGAAAAAAAACACTTGATTGAGTCTTCAGATTAATGTCACAGTTAAGACAATTCATAAAGTCCATAATGAAATCAATGGTTAAATGAAATCAACAGTAAACAAGAAAATCCCACGCAGGTTCATCCATCTGCATACGTGTTGTAGCTGTGCTGCCCAATCAGTCACATAAAAGAAATAAAAAAGTTCTTGCACTTCAACATGCAGACATGCAGTGAGCCCTCTCAGAGTTTGTCTCCGCCTATTTTTCTTCAGAACAAACTTTTTTGATGTCTTTGAGTTTGTTTGCTCAACTGGATTTTTGATCAGCTTTATTCTCTGCTTGAAATATTCCAGTCTGATCCCAGCAATAAATATTTCAGTTATTACAGAAAAGTAAAAAAAAAAAACATCAGTGTCTGCAGTATGTAGTAAACGTGAACCATAAATATGAACGAACGTGCAGCTTTTTTGACAAGATGAACAGTCTGTGCCACCACTCTGTTTACCCTCAGGTTCATGCAAGACCCCAAAACAGGTCAAACGTTTGCTCTGCCGCACCGGGGGCATCTTTTGTATACAGGAGTGATATTAATGAACACCACGTGTCCCCACCCATGATGACAATTAGGGAAGTCCCAATCAGGTTTTTCTGGACCCTGATCTGATTCTGAGTCATTTGATTTGTATACGTCGATACTGTGTCCTGATCCAAAACTTTTGTAACACATTGAAAAAATGTATGTCCCCATTTTTTGTTTTTTCACCTTATTTTATGATTTACACTTAAACAGAGAACTTTTGTGAAGTAGCTTGAATAATCAAGTAAAAATAGTGCAACTATTAACATGTGAAAATGGGTGATTTTTAAGTCATATATGAAGGTGACAGCAGCTGTAGGACCTTCAGAACTATTCAACAATTTGGATCATATGTGATTCATTTCTCCATTAAAACTTTAAAACAACTTTATTCCAAAATGACTGTAGCATGAATATGAAGAGTATATTTTGTGATCACTTTTTCATGGAGCTTGCTGTTTGCAGATGGTCCCTTGGCAGCTGTCTCACTAGCTGTGTTTCCATCACACATCTGCGCAAAACTTTATCAAAATTCTAGAAAAGTCAAAAAAACACAATTTTGAAATTGCACTATTTCCATTAAATCCTAATTATGCCAGTAGACCCAAACCAATTTGTGCGATAAGTCATTCAAAGACAAAAGCAACAGATGTAAAAAATACTTTGATTTACAGCAGATAGATTCAAATTTCAAAGGAGATGTCAGCGTCTTATTCGGGCCATGGAGCGGCAGCCTCCTTACTTGTGGGAGTGGCTATGGAAGAAGCAATTTGGGGAAATCGTGGTTGGTGATTTTACAGAGGACTAGTGGATCCAGCACTCTGCATGATACGCTCAACTTTTGATGAGCTGTGTAATGTTGTTGTTGAGGAAAAAAGCGAACTCTGAATCAAGAAAAGACTAGAATCTGCTGTCTGCTCAAAGGGTCTGTTTATTCAAGAATAAACTCAGAAGATCTTCATCATTTCAAAACCCAAATGCAGTTAACCCAGTCAGATGGAAGAAGCCCCCGAACCTCTGTTCAGCTTAGTTCTTATAGCATTGAGTATCACATTGCTAAACCTCCCTTTACTGCAATAGCTAAACATGTTTTCCTGGCAGTATCTTTTCGAGGATTTTGGCGGGACACGGGAATTTCTGGCCGTACAGCCGCTCTTCACTTTTCTTTCCTGGAAGGAATGGACAAAACCATTATTAATCATGGGTTAGCTCTGATTATGATTCCAGATGTGCTGCAGGTTCCCTAGGTTAGAAAGGAGCTACAAATTAGCTTTATTCTCAACATAATGGGACCTCTTGTGGCTAAGCCTGGTAACCGGTTGTTGGTCACATGACTTTTATTTTATTTATTTATTTTTTTAAAAAGCATTTCCAATGCAGTTGTGCAAAATATGTCAATTTGGATATGCCTCAAAAACCACCTCCTCCAAGCACAGAAACTTTTTTTCAATAAATGTGTTTTTTTTTTAACTGTCGTGTTTCCATTTGGCAAATTTATTATCCCAAAATTTCATTTAATTTCATAGTCAATGGAAACGCCGCTCCTGCTCTCTATCTCTCAGCAGAACGGGGAGAGCAACTGTCATTAAAAAGAAATGACAAACTATTGTTCTTCTTTTTACATCCCTTTGTATGTCAATGCTTGCAGTAAGACAAACCCATAGACACTTTCTGTCTGTTTAAAACAAACAGTTGTTAAGAGTTACTGAGCTCCTCATACAGGAGCACCTCCAGCTCCAGTAGTATGTAACAGTGTCCTGCGATGAGGTTTGCGCTTAGTGAAGCACTAACAAGAGACCAAGCTTGGTGGTGCCTCACCTCATTGCCTACGCTGTATCTTAACTGTCATTTTGAGGTTAAAGATCAGGGACATTTTTTGAATTATACAGAAATGTATTTGTAGCACAGATCAGTCTACCCCAACCACATGTCCCTGGCATGTACCAAAAAGAGATTGATCGCTTTCAAATCTAAATGCTAGGGTCACAAAAACAACTGCAATCGCCCAACGAGGAGGCATCGGTAGAATTGTTTTCTTTTTTAAATCTTTAGCGTGGTCATGAATGTAGACTGCCTGCTTTTTGTACCCCCAGGGCCACATTTACACATCCTCCAGTCAGAGCTGCTGCTGGCTGGCGATCTGCCCTGTGGCCACCCAGCTGTTGCCCGATTTCCTAATGGCGTCATCCCTGCCTGTCACTTGACTGCCACTGTACAGCTTTGAAATGTGCCCGGGCAGCCACTGACCAATGTCAACTTTCAGAGACAAATCATGTGGTCACTGTAAAATTGTACATTTTTCTTAAAACCTTCGCAGCCACCGCGCAGTGTACAAAAATGCATCTGCTGCCTCGCAAATGCCGCTGCATCGCCACCTGCTGAATTTGCTGAACAACTTGCATTTAGATCTCTGTGTGGTGGCATTTTGAGATATGTGACTGTAGTCTTAACAACATCAAACTGAAGGGTTGTCTGTCTAATGAGTTTATTAAAAAATGAATCCCAAGAATAATTGATTTCTTCTTACTTTTAATAAAAGCATGAAATATACAGAAACATCTAGCCTTTTATAATCAAAGGTCACTGCTGGTTATTATACGATCATTTGTTTTTAACTTTGTTTCTTTGGTCTGTATAAGTGATACAACTGCGGGGAATGTAACTGTGTCCTTTTCAAAGAAGCAGCTACAATATAATGTCTTTGTAGCAGGAAAGTCTAACAAATACATGTCACCACACAATGACCTAACCCTTTGCTGAAAACATTTTGTGCCCAGCAGGATTGTGCTGTGGATCACGCCAGTGACCTTTAATCCTCTACAGAAAGAATATCTTAGTCTGCCCAAGTAGATAAAGAGTCAGAATAAAATGAATGGCATGAATACTTTGCAAAATAAACAAAAAAGTTATAAGAACTATGGTGAGCATACAGTGGCTTGCAAAAGTATTCATCCCCCTTGAACTTCTCCACATTTTCTCACATAAAGACCACAAACATAACTATATTTTATTGAAATTGTACGTGCACAATGAAATTATATACATGTTTAACTTGTTTTTTTTTTTACAAATAAAAAACTGAAAAGTTCAGTGTGCAAAAGTATTCACACACACCCCCCTGTGTCAATACTTTATGGAACCCCCTTTTGCTGTAATTCCAGCTGCAAGTCTTTGGGGTTTGTCTCTACCAGCTTTGAACATCTACAGACTGAAATCTTTGTTTTTCTTCCTGCAAAACAGTTCAGTCTGAGTCAGATTAGATGGAGAGTGTTTGTGAACAGCAGTTTTCAGATCTCTCCACAGATTCTGGATTGGATTTAGGTCTGGACTTTGACTGGACCGTTCCAACACATAAATCCGTTTCATTTTGACCATTCCATTGTAGCTTTGGCTTTATGTTTAGGGTGATTGTCCTGTTGGAAGGTGAATCTCCGCCCCAGTCTCAAGTGTTCAAAAAGTTCCATTTTGGTCTCATGTGACCAGAACACCTTCTTCCACATGTTTGCTGGGTCACTCTCATGGTTTATGACAAACTGCGAACAGGACTTCTTGTGGTTTTCTTTCTTCTTGCCACTCTTCCATAAAGTCCAGTTGTGTGCAGTGCACGACTGATGGTTGACCCCTGACCTGTCTGGTGTGTTCCTTACTCTTCATGATGCTGTTTTCTCCCCAGTATTCTCTTGACAAACCACAGAGACTGTCACTAAACAGCTGGATTTGTATACTGAGATAAATGACACACAGCTGGACTCTATGAAGTCATGAAGTCAACATTTGATCAGTCACCAATCATCAACCAACTTCTGAAGACAATTGATGCTCTCAGAGAAAAGGAGGTTGACAACTTTTACAATCTGCACTTTTCAGTTTTTTGTTTGTAAAAAAAATTTACTCTTGTATAATTTTCTTTCCACTTCAGAAGTGTGTGTCACTTTGTGTAACATTCCAATCAAATATATTTATGTTTGTGGTCATCGTGACAAAATGTGGAGAAGTTCAAGGGGTGTGAATACTTTTGCATGACACTATATATATCTATATATATATCTATATATAGATATATATATAGATATATATATATAGATATATATATATCTATATATATATCTATATATATATCTATATATATAGATATGTATTCATTCATTCATTCATTCATTTTCCAATCCGCTTTATCCCTTTCGGGGTCACGGGGTTGCCGGAGCCTAACCCGGCTACTCATGGGCAAAGGCAGGGTACACCCCTGGACTGGTCGCCAGTCTGTCGCAGGGGCCACAATCACACACCCATGCACACTCACATTCACACCTACGGACAATTTAGAGTAACCAATTAACCTATGAAGCATGTTTTTGGACGGTGGGAGGAAGCCGGAGTACCCGGAGAAAACCCACGCATGCACGGGGAGAATATATATATATATATATATATATATATATAACTCCATCAAAATGTTGCACTGGGGAAATAAAAACAGACTGTTTTTCAAGCTTGTCTTTAAGCTAATTAACCAACTGGAAAAAAACTGTCTGGAAAGCAGGGAATTCTTTAAGCCCTCAATGATTCCATGCAAAGAATCACCAGCCATTACCAAATGACCAACAACACTAGGAAAAGACAGTGGAGACGAGATGAAGAAAAATACAAAAAGTAAGAAAAAGTCTTTAGTTGGTGAAAACATGACTAGTATTTCATACATCTGAGCTGTTTCTGTGACATGCAGCGTTACCTGAAACGTAAAGTTAAAAAAAAGCATCCCTTTTGTGAGGATTGGTTACATTTCAGTCATATTTTTTCTTGCGTTTTGTCATGTTTTGTCTAACACCAATTATGTCACACTTTTTTCTCCATTTGTTTTTTAGCTTTGAGTTTATTTATTGAATTTTTTGGGTCCTTCATCCACCTCTTCCTGACAACCTTGATCCTGTCTTCATGAATGAACCCTTTTTTAATCCATGTTGCTGTAAATGCAACTGCTTCATAAGACAAATTGTGAGCTGTTATCAGTGCAAGAGACTGAGTGTCATAAATGGAGGTTACCCAGCAAATGTAAAAACCAAACAAACAAAAGTGAAATAAACAAATTTACAAAAGTTTGGTATAGCCCAGGTTTGGTATGTCCAGCAGTTGGCTGACCTACAATGTACCTAAACCCCCACTACCCTTTCTGCAGGGTGGTTGAGCTACATGAGGGAACATCAATGTTGATCATTCAGACCGAGCCTGGCTTGAAACCCGCCAACTCCAGACTAGTGGATGATGATGGATGGTCCAGGCACGGCAGATAAAAGGTATGGTGCAGTCCAGTCACAATCCACAATTGGAAGAAATCAATGGATTGTCAAAGTAAAAAAAGATAAGACAAACACAGACTGCACAGAATCAAGTGCAGTCATGTTTGCCAGTTCTTCATCAACTGAGTTGTCTTGCTGGGATAGCAGACTTCTGAAAAAAACTGTCTCATGGAGCTCGTTGTTTGTGGAGCCATATCTACAGGAAATTCTTTTTTTGTGGGCTTTACACTGCATTTGTGACATCAATAAAACTGAAATGAGTCTATAGATTTAGCTTTTTTTTCTACTTTCACTCATTTCCTTTACCTGGTTGTGTCGATGTAGTCTCTCTTTTCACCTGGCTCTTGCTCTCTACCACTCCCCTTGTGCTCAGTTCGTGTGCACTACAGCCGCTGGGAGTGTCACCCCTTTTCTCTCCGCCAAGCATATACATACTGACCAGCCGCGTGCGACTTAAAGAAAAAAAGTAAGAGGGTGAAATGAAGTTTGAAAAATAAAATAAGACAGAGAGAACACGGGTCCCAAGAACGAGCCGGCTCTTAGAGCTGCTCTTGTTGTTCACCAAGAGCAGCTCTAAGAGCCGTTTCATTCACGACCGATGCTTCCCTAGAGGGCTGCACCAAAGATCAACTTTGAGCTTCTTCTTGTTTTCTGATGAGGTTTGAGGTTAGACAGAAATCTCCGTGAACCATGATGTTTGCAGGTGACACTGTAATCTAGGAGGATGGAGCAGGTAGAGAAACATCTACCTTCTACCCAATTTTGGTTTAAGTTACTTTGTTTATTGTGACAACACCCTGGTTAGGTTAGCAGCTAGGACAGTAAGTGAAGTCTTGCTCTGACATCTTTTATGGACTGGGCAATTTTTTTTCCTGTTTTGATCATCCCATCACCTTTTTGTTTGTCTTTTTAGGTATTTCCCTAAGTTGTTGTAGTTATTAGAGATCTTGGGGTGTATTCAGACTGGACACATTTGGTCCGCTTAAAGGGAACCAGAGTTTATTTCCCCCGATACTACGGAAAAAATGTTCAGTCTGAATACAAGCAATCAACCCTGGTCCGGGACTAGGAACTGCTCTCAGACCCATCTTTTGAGGTGGTCTCGGTTAGTTTCCAATCGCACTGAGGTCCGGTTCGCTCTGAGATTCCTCAGTCTGAATACAAAAACTCGGAGTGGAATAACTGGACCATAACGGCCACCGTAGCTGAGAGTCATGTAATGTAAACAGATTAGGAATAAAGCCACCGGTGAGCCACAGACAAATGAAAGGCATTGATTATCATGTTATGAAAGAGGAAGTAACTGGTCCAATTGTTTACTTGTTAGAATGTTTATTTTAACACAGTTGAAAACACTTCTTACATGCTTTTTTGTGTCTTGTTATGCCACACGTGCTGCTGTGACCTCATCCAGAAAGCTAGCTTGTAGCTTGTAGTTCAATGATGAGACACAATAACTCATTGAAACGTGGTCCAGTGATTGCAGGCTGGTTAAACAACTTTTACCCTGATACAAATTGTTTCTCACCGTTTTCCCGGCAAACTATATTTCATAAACACTTATCATCCTACATTCATAGCCGACGTCTCCTCAGAACTACAGTTGCTAACATCTTCTGAGTTAAAACACACACGGCACATCTTCTTGCTGGTAACCGCCCTCAACGTGCTACCACGGTACCAAAGTAACAAGTAAAAACTGTCGTTCCTGACATTCAAAACTGGTTATCGTAATATAAAGTTGATAAGTTAACCATCACGATGAGGATTTTAAGGAGCCGCTACTCCGACTTTCTCTTGTTGCTTAGACCCGCCGTGGACTTCCTGATCAATAACTAAAGAGATCTTTAGTCACATGGTTTTGTTTACAAGTGTTGGTCCGAAACAAATCTCCAGTAGCCAGTCTGAATACAGATCAAACTCAATCTTTAGGACTCGATCCGGACCAAATTAAGTGGACTGGGTTCAAACCAACAGACTTTCCCAGTTCCCTTTTACTCTTAATTCACTCTTTTTACCTTGTTTTTTCTAGGTAGTAAATATCACTTGTTCTGAAAATAGTCTTGCATTTTAAGTGTTGATATTATGGGTCTTCCTTCTTTTTCTCTGGAGGATTGTATAGTACACCAGGTATAGTTTAGGTAAGGTGTAAAACCAGCTATAAAAACAGTCATTCAAATGGTAAGACTTTATGACAAAATGGGACAGAGGAGATGACAGGTTGACTCAAACAAGCGGACATATTAAGGTCTGCTACAGTATGATGCATTCACAACTACTGTGACCTCATAGTCAGACCACAACCAGCATTACCAGAATTTATTGGCTAAAGTTATCATTCTACCTGCTAAATCCAGATATTCTGCTGATATCATTGTGCATCACCAACTGCAATGCTTCGTTCTGCCTCAGCTTAAAACAAATGATGCAGTTTATCTCACATTTTTAGGAGCCAAAGGTAGGACACTACCTGTTCAAAATAAAAGAAGAAAAATATAACTAACGGGTCCCTTAGAGAGCATGACTCATTAGCTTATACAGCACAGTGTCCTGAACACACACACACACATGCGCATATGCACAGCCCTGCTTAAAGCCTGGTGGTTGTTGTTTATCATGACCACAGCGGTCCCCGGTGAGCCACAGCTCCCCCTGTATAGAATGTTAGACAATGGCAGTTAAAACAGGGCAACCATCGGCGTGCATGCACTGACAAACACCGGCTGCATTAATGGGGTTTGCTACTGTAAAGGCTGTGCTCTCTAACTAAAAGGTTTCTCAGTTACGATATAACCCCTATACATATTTTTTGTGTGGGGGTACAGTATGTGTGTGTGTGTTCTGGCTTACTTCTCCAGTAAAAGAAAGGTGGAAAATAAATAAATAAAGCTCTATTGCTTTTATCACTGACGTCAGTCTCTGAGGTGGGGGGTGTTTATTATGCATGTGTGATTGTGTGCGGGTGGGAACATGTGGGCCTGTTTATGCAAAGAAGTAGAGAGCCATGGTATGCTGGAATAAGTGTGGGGTTGGAAATTCAATGCACAGAGTATAGTAGGACCGGTGTAATTAGAGTGGCTCAATACACAAACTTTGCACTCCATTATTCATGCAGCACTCAGATGCAAAAGCTGCAGAGATGATGAACATCGAAACAAATGGATGCAGGTGGAAATGCTGAAGGTGGAAACATTAGCTGATCAAAATTGTCTCAATGTTAAATAAAAAAGAAAAACATCCAGGTGTTTGCTGCCTTGTGAATTTCCTCATGTAAATCAGTGTGGATATAAATTCACCTGGTAGCAACAATGACAGCAAGATTTAATCCTTTTATTTGTGGTATTTGTCCAATTTTTACCAGTTTATTTTAAAACCTTACACTTCTACCAAAAGGCTTTATAATTAATATTTTGAAAATTTCAGTCATCAATTTAATTAACCACTGAATCATGTTAACAAAAAAAAAAAAAAGCCTGATTTTTATGATGGTCCTTCTTCTTATTTCATTAAATCTCTCAAGAATGGTATAAACACTAACCCAAGTGCAGAGTGCATAAACACATCTATAATATATATCTTCACATGCTTGGTCAAGGAGAGGAAGTTGGTGGAGCCTATCCCATCTATCTTGGGGCAGAGACATGGACCACTACTGCTCACACTCACTACTAAAGGCACCTTTAGAGTTACAGATGAAGCTGTGCAACATGCTTTTAAACTGTGGAAGGAAGCCGATGCACTCAGACAAAACCCATCAGTGTTCATGTTCAAGGAGAACATGTGAACTCCACTCAGATAGCAGAGATTCAGGACTCCTTTATCTTTATAAACTCTGAGACACAAGGACAGAAGGTGTCTGACTATAAACATTAAGTGCAGGAGACAACTTTATGTTTAGGCAACTTTTTTTTTAGGTTTACCACATGAAAAATGTATGCATACTTTTCTGTGCACCCTGGAGATATCAGATTACTCTGCAGCAATCATATTTAAAATAAAAAAAAAATAAAAATACCATAAAGATCAAACCCTATATTGCAAAAAGAGAAAAGTCTTTGAATTTTAGTTTGTATAGTATATTTAGTAGTAATACTGCTCCAAAACACACATAGAAGTACAAAAAACCTTATTGGTGACAATGTGGACATAGTGTTTGCGGTTATGCCACTTTGGAATTCTATATGTATAAAATATATATTTGCTGTTTCTATTTCTCCAGGAGGGCATCAGGAGTCAAATCCTTTGTCCACTTGGCTATGACAAAGAATTGTGTGGATAAGTAAATTGCTTGCAAAACCCTGTCAGTCTTGTGTATATTTCAGAGTATTAGTCACGTCTTTTAGCATAGTTTGGTCAACAGTGTAACTTATTTGTGATTTTTTTTAAAACATAAATAGATTTGTGTATTTGTTTTTTTTTCTTTCCACTAACAACTTGTTTCCATTTAGTGGTTGTTTCTCACTAATAGCCACTAGAGGGCAAAGTAAGTGTATTTGATACTGACAGCATCCCAGAAGAAGAAGCGCCATCCAAAGCAAACATGGAGAAGAAGCTGATTAATTTCTTATTTAAATCAAATTATTCTTTTTAATATTATTGTTTACATTTTTTCTTCTTCTGACTAATTAGGACAGCAAGTCATCAAGCTGGGTTACAGAGACACAGAAATACCGCTGGAATCACGACCATTCAGACGCAGCTCCTTCAGTATAAAGTTTATTGATCGGCAAAAGGAAACTCTTCAAAAATATAGAAACCTGATCTCATAACATCATACGTGTTCTCAATTTTTTTCTGTGTAAAAGAGATATACAGTCCTTCAATGCTTCCATGTAGTGATGAGGCTGATACTAGATGGTAGCTTCTTCCACATGTGATGCAAGTCATTCATTCATTCATTTTCCAATCCGCTTTATCCCTTTCGGGGTCACGGGGTTGCCGGAGCCTAACCCGGCTACTCATGGGCGAAGGCAGGGTACACCCCTGGACTGGTCGCCAGTCTGTCGCAGGGGCCACAATCACACACCCATACACACTCACATTCACACCTAGGGACAATTTACAGTGACCAATTAACCTATGAAGCATGTTTTTGGACGGTGGGAGGAAGCCGGAGTACCCGGAGAAAACCCACGCATGCACGGGGAGAACATGCAAACTCCACACAGAAAGGTCCCCCCAGCCAGGACTTGAACCGGGAACCTTCTTGCTGTGAGGCAGGAGCGCTAACCACTGCGCCACCGTGCAGCCCTGTGATGCAAGTGTCTAGTTTTTTGTACCCATTTTGTACACACACAAATCTGAAGTGCGTCAAAAGAGTCACTGGATATGAAACAGATGTGTGAAACCCATTTGGTGTGAATGTAGCATTATGCCGGGCTTGGTGGATTTGTTCAGGAACAGTGTACTTTTCTCCCATGAGTACAACATACTGCGACTATATATATATATATATATGTGTGCAATTTTTCTTCTGTATTATGCCCCTTTTTGAAACTGTTCCGTCTGAGTCCAGACTGTCCAAATCAAGTTTCAGTTATTTTTTTTGTACAGGATACAAAATGCTACCAAGAAAACCATGCGTCCCAAACTAACAGAGCACCCCTCATAAGACATCAAAATGTCCTCCCCCAGATCGTTCTTCCTTCCAAGCTTCAGCTTCAAACTCCCAAGATGGTGGAAGAATTGTGGCAAAGGTAAAATGCTAGTCCAGCATTCCACAGTTCTATCTGAGGCTTGTCTGTTGGCCAGGGTGGAGAAGCAGTGTAATGAGAGGATAATATACAGTACACTTTTCTAAAGAGGGAAACACTGCTGTTTCCCAATCCAGACATAGTTACACTGATGTCCACATGACTTGTTATCCAAGGCAGTTCAGCAATATCCAGTGTTTTGAAAAAATATGGACAGACCAACTCAACCTCCTTGGTATCTTCTGAGTAGTGTAAGGAATGTTCCTGCTAATCTCTCCGTGTTTGTTGATGAGGAAGAAAGTGACCAAAAATGTGTTTGGAATTTAGTCCTTTTAATGAAAGCTGGATCAAAGTTGTTCAGAGAGCACTGGATCGTCACCATGACAGACAACGCCCAGTAAAATGGACCCTATAGATATATCCCCCGAGGTGAGCCCTATGTGGCTTCACGTCCCCATGAGGTTAAATACCTTAAAAGGTCATCTTCACCAAATCTACACTTTGAGTGCTCAGTGACAGTGGCCCCTGCTCCTGCCAGCAAGACAATTTATAGCTTTGTTTTCACTCCAAAAGTGTCAGGGTACGGAGGCAGATTCCAGAGCAGAGTCAGAGGAATTGAAGAAACCGTTTATTCAAACCAAAATCATAAGGAATAATCCAGCAGGGAGAAGCAGCCAAGAACATGCTTATATAGAGGGGGAAATGATGATGAGGTGTGCAAGGAGGCAGCCCCAGGATGAGAGATAGCCACGCCCCCTGCCACACACTGCTCTGTAGAAACAAAACAAAAGGACAAAATCAGCACTAGCAACCACAAGGAAAGAAATAAGAAACCAAACCATAACAAAAAGTACTGATTAGGTTCTTGAAGCACCCCGTAACTGGTTTCAACTGGTCTGGAGCTCCATGTGGGTTAATGTAAAAATGCATGCATCAATGTGTTAAAGACAAACTATAAAAGTGCAAAAAAAAAACTTTCATTTAGTATAAAAACTAGTGTCAACGGTAACATCAATGGCTGTCAACTTTAACACATGCAATTAATTAAAAAAAAACTAACGTTTTAAATACCGTCTTCTGCCGGTTCAGGCTTCTGTGGTGTGCGTCAAATTCTGAATGCACATTTTGTCTGGCACAATCCCGCTTATAACACGGTCTCTAACAAAATAAATAAATATGCCATCAATTTTTAGTACTTTATTCTTCTAACTCGGATCATTGGCCTGATCGGGCAGCTGTCTCTGAACGAGACCCAGGCTGGAGCACACCTTTTCTCAGAGCTGCAATGCTGGCCTTGCCACCCGATGTCACTGTCCCACCAGTCTCCGCCATGAGAGTGAAGTGCCGTCAACTTCTTCGCGAGGCGGTAACCCGACGCTCAGGCAAGCCCTTCCGGGGTTTGGTGGACACGATGCCCGAGGCTCTGGAGGACCCTCATGTGAAGCTTCACTCAGGATCGTTGTCTGTTGGGCAGCGTCATTCTGGTTCATCGCAAACCCCGGCTGTCGATACTGGTGGCCCCGCATGGACTTCATCTATCTCATTCACTACATCCAACAGTTAAACTTACAATGCATCGGGTTCGACCAAAACACACACATTCCCTCCATATCAACATCTTTTATTCCAGTACACATCAGTAGTAGGTATCGGAAACATTCAAAGTCACACATTCCTTCTGTCAGATGTCTCCGGTACACACATGTAGCACCAAATACGGAAGCGAAATTTAACGCAAAATCATCATTGGATTCACCTGCTACTCTGAACATGGCTCTTTTAAACATCAGATCTCTGTCAAACAAGTGCTTTATTTATTAATGATCTGATTGTTGACCGTGATTTGAACTGCTTGTTTTTTAACTGAAATCTGGCTTGGTACTGATGCACCAGCTATTCTCATTGAGGCTTCTCCACCTCATTTTAACTTCTTATTTTCTACCAGTAAGAGAAGTGGTGGAACAGCATCAATTGCTCAACTAAATATAAAAAAAAAACTGGTCATTACCTTAACTGATTATTCTTCATTTGAGCATCATTCATTCCTGTTCAGTAACCCTCCTATTTTAGCAGTCATTGTTTATAGACCACCAAATCCTCCCTCCAGTTTTTACAAGAATTTTCTGAGTGTTTATCTATCATTCTACTAAGGACTAATAGGATTATAATAACTAGAGATTTGAATCTTCATGTTGACAACCTGAATGATCTTTTTGGCTTTGACTTTTTAAATCTTTTAAATTGTATGGATTTTACCCAGCATGTGGCACAGCCTACTCACAACAGAGGACACACCCTGGACTTGGTCATTACCTACGGCCTGTCTGCTGGTGTGTCCTCTGTTGTTGACTTGGCTGTGTCAGACCATTATTGTGTGTTTTTTAAAGTGACTGTCTTTATCCAGCAGGAGACCTCAGTGAGAACTGTGACGAAAAGATATATAACTCCTGAAGTGGCTGCAAATTTGATTGACATTTTAAAACAAACTCCTGCTCAGATTTTACCTCAATCCTGCGATTCCTTAACTGACAACTTTAACGACAGACTGAAGTCTGCCATCGATTTAGCAGCTCCACTGGAAACATAAATATTCAAACCGAATCCAAAGACACCTTGGAGAAATTGGGCTTTTCTAAATCTAAAGACAATTTGCAGAGGAGCAGAGAGAACGATTAGAAAACTAATGTAACCAAAACTCACGGTGAGGCCTCGTGGAACAGCCTGCTGGAGAGCCGCAGGGACCCACCTTTTTGATCTGGCTTTTTTATGGCTTTTGTAATTATATAGTTTCATCTTTTTAATGTATTTCTTAAATTTTATTTGAATCATTTTATAGTTAATTTATATACACAATTATTCTTTTAATATACTAACTAACCATGGTATGTTTTTAATGCTTTATACTTTCACTCCAGTGCTTCCTCACAGGGATCCTCTGTTCTGGGGTTCTATTGGCTCTGCCTGCGGTGGGTTGTTGCTGCGGTGCCCAAACCCATTGGGGAGGCTGGGGAACGTCTCTGCAGAGTGTGCCTTGTGCTGCACTGTGCTGGGGGGGGGGCTTCAACGATGACCCCCGTGCTTGAGCTGGGCCTTGGAATAAATGTATCCCTGTCATAACGTTTCTGCACAGCAGTACTGATGCAGACGTTTCCCTACGGCTGCAATTCTTAAGTCTTTTTTCAGTTTTGTTGTCGAGCGTTATATTGGGGGAACTGGGTGGATGGAGGGAGGAACAGGGGGAGGAAGAGGTGCCTGTTTTATTTTGTGCAAATATCCTGTTTTCTCTTTGTGTATCTGTTTTTAAACACTCTGATTTTTTAATGTGCATTTTATTTATTTTATGTAAAGCACTTTGTGTTTCCTGGAGAATGAAATGCACTGTACGAATAAATAAAGTTTAAGTTTGAGTTTTGGCTTTAGTTGTGTACAACTTGGTTTTTTTTCACCATAAAAAATGTGTAGGGTTATCTTCTTAGTTTAAACTGAAGAGGATTGTCTAGAGCTTTTAATGCAATTGAACGATCTATTCAAATATTGACAAGGAGGTCGTTTTCCCCAGCCACAACCATTCTTTTGCAAAAATGAAAAAAAAGTAAGACTGAACCTTCTTCCAGGAAAAATTCCCATGCTTTTACATGAGTGTATTTAATGATTGTCTGTTGGCTGGTTTTGAACAGCAAACAGATTTAAAGTCAAATGTCGAAGACTTTTACAAAGAGAGGAAGCAGATCTGTGTGAGCATCCTGTGTGATCCTACACAAACCACAGCTGAGCTCCTGCTCAAAGAAATTTACCAGGAAAGAGCAAACATGGTTTGAAAGGTGGAATCATTCTAGGATTCTGTCTTCAATTTAAAATAAAAAAAAATAAATGTTTAAAGAGTAAGTTATTAACGAAAACACTCTAAACTTTGTTTCTGCAGGAGATTTTTAACTTTGTATTTATTTCTGTCTTACTACCCTCCCGCTGGCTTTTCAATCACCAGAATTCTGAACTGCTTCATTGATACCAAAAATAAATTAATTCTGAATTTGAATGCCCCACATTCCTTGCAGAGAGAGAAACATTACAACAAGCAGATACCAAATTACCTTGTTACCGGATGACTTTTTTAGAAGTGCTATATAAGTATAAACCAATTGCCATTTAATAATGAATTAGTCCCTAATTGGATGCTCTATCTTGAAGAAGATATTCTTGTAGAACTTTGGTCTACAGTAGACTGTGCAGTGTTTGCCATCGTCATCGTCACAGCAAGAAGACACTGATTTAAACCCTGGCTGGGACCATAGAGAGCTAAGGAATATATTTTGAATCAAACTCATTTTGACAGGTGCCAAACCTCAAACCTGCCTACCTAGATGACGTAACAATTTTATATACATTTAATATACATTTTATATAAAACTGATATGAAATGTATATTAAAATACGTTTTTAATTTGAATTAAGACTTCAAATGTCATTTTTTTCAGGAGACTTTATTTTATTAATAGTTGCGTCGTAACAAAACTTAATGTTCAGGTTTTAACACATCCCATTTCTAGGTAGAAAACTGTACTTTTTTTTTTTTTAAAGACTGTAATAAAAAAGAATGCTATTAGGTAGTACCCCATGTTTGACTCTCGAATCTTCGCCATTCCACGCTATTTGGGAACCTTAAGTGCAGCAGATATTTGTTTGTAACCTTGGCCAGATCTGTGTCTTGCCACAATTCTGTCTCTGAGCTCTTCAGGCAGTTCCTTTGACCTAATGATTCTCATTTGCTCTGACATGCACTGTGAGCTGTAAGGTCTTCTATAGACAGGTGTGTGTCTTTCCTAATCAAGTCCTATCAGTAGAATCAAACACAGCTGCCACAACAATCCCAGCTCCCGAGCTCTGCCGGCAAACAAGCCGTCAAGAAACCAAGCAGTCTGGGGTCCGGAGCCCTGAGAACCCTCCAAGCTCGGGCAGATTCTTGCCTACCCCGACGGTGCAGTCCCAGCTCGTGGTTCGAGCGTTATGGAGGGGAAAAGCTTCAGACCCCCTAGCGGATCAGCAGATGAAGTAAAAAGGGGTTTCTTCTGAAAAACCCTGCTCTTTCCAAATGGTTTCAGGTGGTGTTTGATAAAAGACGTCTCTTTGAAGACGGGACCACTTTACCTTTTGGTTATTGATTGTAAATAGAAAAAAAAAGTCACACCCTGTCATAGAGGAGGTCAATTTTGACTACAGATTTAGAGCGCCTTGACCATGTCTGATTGTAGGATCCAGCGGCTGTGGAAAATTGTACTTTGTAAAAAGTGTTTTGGTAAATTGTGAACGTGTTTTGTACCTGAGAATCTTGTATGGATTTATAGTAATCATCAACCTTCATTTTCTGATCTGATGAAAATAAAAACATGAAATTTGTGGAAGGTTTACCCGTTTCTTTTGAATACCCTGAGCTGTTTCCTCATCTAAACCACTTGGTCATTTTAGGTGACGTTATGTTTCAAGATTCTGTTCATCCTCATGTTGTGAAGATTTTTGCGCAGTACAGACATCACACAAGGGGAAATACAGCCGCACCATCTGGTTAAACAGTAATTGTCTGATTTTGTTTTAAAAACCCCGGAATAAATTAAAATTTAAAATTTTTCCTTCCCAGAAGCCATTCTTTTTAGAATCCTTTGAAGAAGCTAGCCTGGACCCCCTCAGTTATTTAATAATAGATCTAACGCTGTCTTGTCCAGCTCACTTGAGACTGCGGACGGTGATCTTCCAGTTGTTTCTTTATCCATAAAATCATAAAGTCTTAGTCCCCTCATGTCGGCTCAGATAAAAAAGGAACGCGCTGTTACTCCAGACTCTCTGTCATGCCACGCCTAAGAAGCGTGGAAAGAAAAAAGACATTCACTAAAGCCCAATCCGAATTCTTCCCTTCGCCCTACCACTTCTCCCTACCCCTCCATTTGTAGGGGCAATTGTAGTGAAAGTGATGTCCGAAAATAGTTTTTTTTAAGGACACAAAACCCTCTGTAGCGAGGGATTTCCGCGTTGCACTCTGCCGTGGAGGAGAAGAGCTGGATGCGCTCTACAGCACAGAAGTTTACACTTAAACGTAAGTAATGACTTTTTGTTTTAGCATGACCTTTTTGAAGTTATAAAACTGCTGTTTTTATGTATATTTATAAGTGCTGGAAGCTCCGCACTAACATAGCTAATCAGTGACTATTGATGACGTCATCGAGTGGGAGTGACGTCTAAAACTGGAGACACTATTTTTCCATAACTCTCCATTTGGTGAGCTAAATGTAGAAGAATTCGGTTTGGGCCAAACACCGCTCTAAAGATTTAATCCAAGCCCTGCGCGAGAATATACCATTATCCTCCGATCAATTTAAGAAGCTGAAAAAGAAAGAAAAATTACCCAATTGCTGGCGGACAAAAAAAAACATCTTGAAAGGTAAGCACAGACTCTTGATAAAACAAACTGGAGGGTCTTTCCTACCTCTTCTCATTGAAATGGTACCTTCCCTCACTGAAAGGACTGAAAAAGGCAACGAGAAAGTGAGTTTGAGAGAATGAAGAAGGCTCAGAAAATGAACTTAGTTTTTTCTGATCAGATTCACAACGCGACTCGGTCTGAACACTTCATCAGAGTAGATGCGGAGGATGAAATTGAATGAAAAAATGAGAGCCGTGCTGGATGACTGTGGCCTGACCTCTTATGAAAAAAGTTAAAAAGTATGCAAAATTACTGCACTGTCGCTAGTGAAACGAGGAGAGAGAGGTGCAGATGTAAAAGTGCAAAGTACATACTGG
The DNA here is from genome assembly GCA_036245035.1 of Adrianichthys oophorus. Lineage (NCBI taxonomy): Eukaryota > Metazoa > Chordata > Actinopteri > Beloniformes > Adrianichthyidae > Adrianichthys > Adrianichthys oophorus. Next base: position 567,045 of record BSAI01000012.1, read on the forward strand.
GGAAAATTTCCCCCCAGAGATGAAGGCTGGAATTCAAATGGGGAGTTTGTTTACAGAAGTAAAACCGTGAAAGGGTCCTGTATGAAAGATTTGATGAAATACCTTTCACAGCCTTACAAAAAAATTGTTAGCCTCACCCCTGGCCAGATGGTCCAAATTTTACAAATGCTCTTTGAACTGAGTATTCCCTCGTCCATGGTGTCTGACCCCCAAGCTGGTGTTCAATACAGACGTATGAAAGCACCGGAAGAGGATTTTGTTTCGTCTCTTTCATTCTTCTTATCACCAGATCAAAAAAGAAGAACCTGAGACAGTGCATATAAAAGTCGGAGGTCGTAAAAAACAATTAACATGTCTCCTCGATGGCTCCAAATGTGATCAAAGCCTATCTTTTCTTTTTCAATAAACAGTTCTTTCTACCCATTTTACATACACAGTCTTTTTGGGAAAGACTTAGAGACTTTGGGGGTTCTTTAGGCTCCTTGGAGCTTCACTCTTCATGTATTTTTGGTTCCTTTGCAGCGGGCGGTGTGCTTTGCCTCTCTCCATCTTGATTTTCATTGGTTGAGTCGTCCTGATTCAGCATCATCAGTCTGAGCACTGACCAGTCGTTGGAGTTTAATGACGCCGCCAATAACGGATTCACACAATCCCTCCTATAAATAGCTCCTTCATCTTGTACATGAAGACAAAACTGAAACACCCTGATCATCTGGCCTTATCAAAAAAAATACTCTTTGAAGATCTCCTATGGGCAGGGTTCAAATATGACAGAGATACTATATCTGCTTCTTGGGAGCCTTGGTGGGTTCTTCTTCTTCTTCTACATAAACCTTGCTGGTGGAAACTGGCGTTCTCCAACCGATGGTTGACTCATCTCGGGATTCAAACACGAGCTGTTTCACCTGAGACACATCCTTTTTTTTCTTTCTTTCAGGTTTCTAAAAGGAGAAATAGTAGCTCTTTAGTGGTAGCTCAGTCACTTCTACGAGTTATGCTAGTTCTGCTAACTCTGCCTTCTACCTTTTAAATACACTATTCGCTTACTCCACCAGGGAAGGAGGAGCAATAGGTGGGAAAGGGGGCAGGAGAGGTTGATGTCTGTGGTCTGTCAAAGTTTGACAAAAAGGGTATCCATTTATTTGGGGGGTGGGGGGTGGCGGCACCTGTCTCAAAATGAGTTTGATTGAAAGTATATTCCTTAGCCCTCTGGCCTTTCTGTGTGGGGTTTGGATGTTCTCTCTGTGCATGTATGAGTTGTCTCTGGGAATTTCAGCTTCCTCCCGCAGTCCTAAAGCATGCTTCGTGGGTTAATTGGTGTCTCTGAAATTGCCCCTAGGTGTGCATGTGAGCAGGATTTGTAGATGGATGGAGAGATATTGGAGTGGTTTGTTTTTGTTAGGTTCAGCAAAATGATCTAATGATAGTAACAACAATGTCAGAAAAAAACCCTTTAACAATAAACAAATAAACACTAAGTTTAATTGGAGGAAAACAATTGGTACAACAGTTAATGCAGACAGTTAACGCAATGCAGAGGATAAAAACTCTAACTACTAATTCTTTGACAGGATACTTTTCCTCAATACCATCCCTGGAGAGTCATGCTCCGAAACAGTACAGCGCAATCTTCTCAAGACAGGACTTTTGGGGATTGTAGTGCCTCATAAGCCACATTCTCCTTGGATACCCGATTGACACTCATTCACCTCCGGCAGCATGACTTAAAAGACAGAGACAGAACTATTGGACTTTAAAAAAGCAGATGAGTGTGGAGTTTCAGAATTCTCAGTAACTTTGGTCTGGAATTTCGCTTTCATGGCCTGCAGTCAGCACTTAAAAGGATGATCAGATTAAATGTGTTGACTGACTGACATTTGAAATGACATTTTCCAAGCATGAACATTCTCTCAGAGGCTTCAGTCCTGTGTGAAAACCAGATCCACATTGATTTCCTCCACCTCCTGCTGGAGTCTAAGCAGAATGCCTCCTGTGGACACTTGTGGAACCAGACGATTGCTGTGCAGTCAACACTACAGAAGTTCTAAAACTCCCCAACTTTACCTGTACAATTCTTGTACAAAATAACTTATCATACTTGACAGAGAAGATTTCATTGCAACAGAGTTACTTGTTTGATGGTATGTTCACACTGGACTGAAAGGTAAGTTGGCAGATGATTTTCCAGGGTGCAGGGCCAGAGCAGAAGAGGATGGGTTAGGACAGACAAGTGGTTGTTCCAGGGTTTGACTGTTGAGCAGAAAAAGGTCAAAAACTAAGTAGAGGCCAGAGTTCAACAAAGCTCAAAGGTGAACTCAATACTACTTGAGATAAACTGACAGACTAGCAGGGTGTTGGTGGAGGAGCCAGTCCTAAGTACTGGAGGGTTGATGAGTTGCAGGTGTGTTAGCGTGTCCTGCCTTCATTCTGAACACATGCAAAGACAAAACAGGAAAACAGCAGCAGTGACCAGGAAAAGGAGACAAAGGGACAAGGAACTGTCAAGCCAGGACAGAAGACGGTTGTACTAACTTGCATAGCGAATGTGAGAGTCTTGAACGCGGAAGCTTGAAACGTCTTTGAAAAAGAGGCCACTTTCTCATTCTTATCATGTATGACATTCAAAAGAATTATATATTTAACTTTTAAAAATTGTCTATGTGGAATATAAGAAATATGAGAGGCAACTATGTTTTTCATACATGGGTCGATTGTTTTACTTTGTTCTTACACGTCCTTTTTCCAGACATATGCTTTTCATATGTGAAAATCATCAATGAAAAGGATCTTATTACCGCTTTGACAGTCTTATACTTAGCTTACAAATTTCAGATAAAACAGACAAAAGCGTTGTAGTATTCATCTATATCATTCTCATATCCTGATGTATACCTAAAACCAAGTATGTATGTCTGGACAGGTCATATTGTAATAGAGTAAAGAGGGGAAAAAAGTACATTTCATAAATAACCAGAGTGGGATACTGGAAAAAAAAACGTTATGGAGGAAAGCCCAAGGTCCTAATTTTGAAGGCCAAGTGCAGAGATCCACACAAGCACCTGCAAAACACAAGATTCAGATTATAGTGATGGAAAAAGAATAAAAAGTCTGATAGATCATTGCTTTATGGTCCGAAAAAATTAGGTAGCACTGAAGAGTAATCCTCTGCAGCTCCATCATTTTTCAGAGAAAACCTCCTGGATGCCACTGAATAAAAGCAGAGTTGAGCTGATTTTTACTGCTGGAGACCAACAGCTGGCTGACTCAATCTCTGTCAGATGCTGCGCTTTATTAAACTGACAAAACAAAGAGGCAGGAGGTACACCCAAAAACACCACAGAGGGTAATCAATCAACTCCAGGGAGCATAAAGGAAACCAAAAATATTTTCTGGCAAATCTAATCTTCCCCGTACATTAAAAAAAAAACGAAATAAAACAAACAAAAAAAAAACAATAAGCAGATAACAAGTAAAAGGTGCTTTATCTTTAAATTATATCAAGAAGTATGAAAAAAGGCTTTATCCAGTCTGTAGGTAATATATTCCATTAATTGCATGTTTTTCTGCTTCAGAAATAATACCTGTGTCTTCAGCATCTGTGTGCTTAGCATTAAGAAAGGCGACCTTCTGATAAATCTCCACACTCAAGTTTTTCAAAACCTTCTTTTTGTTCATTTCTGTGTCTTCTGCAGGTGGAAAAAACCATCCTTTGATCATTATTTTACTTCATAACCAGCTGCTAAATGCTCAGAGAAAACAGTAGGCTGTTTTCTTCTGACTATTATCAGTAATATATGCATTCATGCAGGCGTGGAGTGAAGAAGTCACACAGCAGAAGTTCATGCCAGCCTGGCAGGATGATGCTGCAGCAAAAAGTATCAATAATGCAAGGAAACATTAGACTACAGAAAGAAAATCTAAATAGCTTTTTGAAAACATAAAAATGAAGAAACGAGGCCTCCGAAGACTGGATCCGTTTACATTTTGTCATGGTGCTCCTGGGTTCTGGTTGCCTGATTGGACTCAGCTAACTGCTATCCTGCCATCAACTTCACACCACTATTTAAGACGGACCATCTCCTGAGTTCACCGCCAGTTCATTACCTTCTCCGGTGCAGTACTCGGCCGCTCCTCATTTTATGCTAAGCAATCGCGTCCTGTTTTTGCCCTGCCACCACTTGCTCCCGTCTGCAGGACTTTCATCTGCACCTTCTACATTCTACCGTCCTGGAACCAACTCACCACTGCTGCACACTGCTGATTCAGACTGGATTCTCCAGTCATGCCACGCACCCACGCCTCGCTACTCACCTCTGGGCACATCATTCCACGCTTTCTGCCGCCACTCCTGGCCGTCTGCTCGACCTCCTCTCCCAGCTCTAAACCTGCTCCACCACTTCCTGCTGCCACAGAGGTTCCTCCTCACCTTCATCCAGTTGCCAGAAATCCACCGGACAATAAAAGTCATTTCCTAACTCAAACTCATAACCCCCCCACCCCACAAAAAATTGCCTTATTCTCAGCAGCAACATGCACGATTCATGCAATGGCCAAATGCTATGAAGTATTTCCAGCTGATTCTAAAGCTGAAAAAAAGCAGCCTTGCACTGATATGCAACACTTTACAGTATGTAACATGTTTATTCAATCAATGGAAATCAGCTGATTTTCACACTGAGAGAAGTGGCTTTGCACCATTATGCAACACTTTTGTTGTTATGCAGCACTTTATGTCGGTAAAGCCAACATGAAAAGCCACATCAGAATCAGCTGATTCCTGTTAATCGTGTAAAGGGTCATAGATTTTTGGGATGTAAAAGACTTTTTGTTGTTTAGTTTTGTCTCTAAAGACATCTCTGGTGTTAAAGCGATAAAACCTGAGCAAAAACACAAAGTCAAACAGCTAAACACAACATTAGCACAAATTCTAAGGGTGTATTCAGAATGGTCCAGACAGAGTCCACTCATTTGGTCTGGAGTGAGTCCTGAACCTTGTGTTTGGTCTGTATTCAGACTCCCTTCAACTTGACTATTCTGTTTCAAACTGAAGCTTTGAAACAGAATCATGTGACTAAAGATCTCTTAAGTCATTGGTCAGGAATTACCAGGGTGGGGCAAAGCAATGAGAGACAGACTTATGGAATTCCTAAGCTTTGCAATCCTTGTCGGGATAGTTCACTGATTCAAACAAATTTAGAATTAGAACAGGAACAACACTTTTGACAGCTACTTTGGTACGGCGGAAGCATGCTGCAAGGCTGTTACTGAGGAGGTAACGGCTAATAAATGTCTGATAAGTGTTTATGACATATAGATTGTCGGGAAAACAGTGAGGAGCAATGTGTATCACGCACTCATGCCACCACATTTTAATGAGTTGCTGTTGCGTGGTTGCTCCACGTTTGTCCACGTCTCTCTGAGTACATCCCATAACGCCCAGGTACGGTGGCCGTTTTGGTTCAGTTGTTCCGGTCCGAGCGTGGACCGTATTCAGACTGAGGAATCTCAGAGCAAACCGCAGCTCAGTCCGATTGGAAACAAACCAAGACCAACCAGTCTGAATCCATCCAGACAAACTAATAGTTCCTAGAACAACCTAAAAAAAACAAAGCCAGGAAAGAGAATACAAGAAGCATCACAACGTCTTTCAGCATGAAACCAGATTTTAAATGGCCTTAAAAAAACAGACCAAAAGACATCCCCACAAGTTTGGGTGGGAGGAGGGAGCCCAAAAGAGTGCTGGAATTAGACCAGGACAAAAACGGAAATCCACATGGAACTGGTTCTTTCTCTACAGTATATAGTGGAGAGCCAGCGCAGAATTGAGGACATGCTTACAGATTTGATGGCATGACAAATAATGAAATAATCTTTTAACCTTTACTGATCCTTTACGAGGCTGTAAATCTGTTAGAATATCTGCGTCATGTGATACCATTTAATGACTATTTCCCTGCACACCCACAAGACAAACCCTACTGTCTCCAAAGGACACACACTAGCAAACACACACTGTTCTAAATGCTAAAACAAGCCTCCAGCAAATTCAGTGCACTGAATGAAGCTCTCCATCATTTCTTTCCATCCACAAAAACAGTCAGAGATCCTCTCTTTAGAAGACTGAGCCCCTGGGATTGGGCTCCTTATTTATTTTCTCCTAAACCCAGCCAGGCTTGTTCTTGGGGTGGGATGAGGGTGGTAGATGTGGATGTGCACACTATAATAATGACAGGATAAGCAGCCCCATGGAATCCGTCCCTTCCCCAGGGGGGAACAAAGTAAAATGACGTGAAGCATAGCAGCAGCTTTCCCACTCAGGCAGCTGATTTTTAATGAAGTCCAGAGTTTCCCTGTGTGTTCAGGTTCATCTGAACATGTCAGGAAAGAAAATTGTCTTTGGGAGGACTTCATTATTGATGAAAGGTGTTTATCCAACTCTGAGATATTTTTCTTTAAAAGTTGAGGGTGTGATGTGGCAAGCTTGTGTTGCATTAAGCAAAGACTGAGATGAAAAACCACAGCAGCTCTGCGAAATAGATTATTGGTAAGCCCCTGCAGAGAAGAGTCAATTTTGGAAGATGATTTAAGAAAGCCACAGTAAAACGGAACACAGTGTCCATTATTCTGTAGGACTGCTTCACCTTCAGCTGTCTCTGAACATGCTCGATGCAGAACTCCCTGAAGCTTCTATTGCATTCAGAGCTGCACAGCGCCAGCCCCATGCTGTAAATCCCAGTTTCCACCTCATTGTCTGGGAACAGATAAGGAATCTCCTGGAATGAATAAAACAAATTGTGACACTGCTAGACCACAGCCTCTGCATGACCCAGATGCTTTGCTCTTTACGTGAGCAAAAACTCCCAAAATTTCTTATCTCCCTGGGATCTGAGCTGGCACAGAGCACCATCATTCTCAACTCAAATGGGGCTATTAATAAAGATGGAGGATGTAGGGGTTGTTATGCTAATGCAGATAATTGCTTTAAGGCAGAGACAAAGGAACATCGGATGATGCGCAGCATGTTTGTGTGAGCAGAGGATGTGGTCAGTTCATTAAAGAGTATCTTTAAGACCTGTTCTGGCCATCTGGCCTTCCCAGGGGTCTTTTAATTATGAGGATGCTCTTTTAGGAAAAAACAAATAACCTGTCATTTTATGGAACATAGTTTCTGCAGAGCGTCAGGACTTCATCAGAAATTCACCTCTGAATTCTAGATGGGACTGTTGGTGCAGAAGGAGCCTGTCCCCATTTTCCATCATCCATCTGTTTACGTTCTCTCCTCTAGCTTACAGCCTCTCACAGCCAGGTACAAGAAAAATGGCGAGCACGTTTTTACTCTGTTTTGATGCAGATTCCAACTCAGACTGAGAAAACACAGATGTTCATGGATCTGTTTGTCTGCAACTGGATGCATCAGAAAGAAGCAGAGCAGGAGTTATGACCCGCCCAGCATTGTTTCTATCTCACAAATACAATCTTTTTCAAACAGCATTTTTTCATCTGCTCCTGATTCACAACAATTTGAATAAAGAAATACTCAGAAATGCAATTTCAAGCCTAACTTGAATTGAATTGAATATACACTGAGTCCGCTCCATGAACCGCCACCTTAACGTGGTGGAGGGGTTTGAGTGCTCGAGTGATCCAAGGAGCTATGCTGTCTGGGGCTTCGGTAGGGTCTCCCATGGCAGACAGGTCCTGGGTGACGAGCCAGACAAAGAGCGGTTCACAAACCCCTTTATGAGAATAAACATCACAGATTCAGTTGCGTCGCCCGGAATGGCGTTACCGGGGCCTCACCCTGGAGCCAGGCCTGGGGTTGGGGCTCACAGGCGAGCGCCTGGTGGCCGGGGCTCCTCCCACGGGCCCCGGTCGGGTAAAACCCGAACGATCAATGTGGGATCACTCCCCAGTGGGCCCACCACCTGCAGGAGAGCTCAGAAGGGGCCGGTGCAATGTGGTTTGGGTGGCAGTCGAGGGCGAGTGCCTCGGCAGCCTAAACCCCGGTCATGGAACTTGGCTTTTGGGACATGGAACGTCACCTCTTTGGGACGGAAGGAGGCTGAGCTTGTGCGAGAGGTTGAGAGGTACCGGCTAGATATAGTTGGG
>BSAI01000012.1:580153-599039 GCA_036245035.1 Adrianichthys oophorus
CCCCGCGACCCGGTCCCGGATAAGCGGAAGAAAATGGATGGATGGATATACACTGAGTACAGAAAGTATTCAGACCCCATTACATTTTTCACTCTTTGTTAAATTGCAGTCATTTGCTAAAATCATTTCAGTTCATTTTTTTTCCTCATTAATGAACACACAGCACCTAATATTGACAAAAACAAGCAGAATTTTTTGACATTTTTGCAGATTTATTAAAAAAGAAAAACTGAAATATCACATGGTTCTAAGTATTCAGACCCTTTGCTGTGACACTCATATATTGAACTCAGGTGCTGTCCATTTCTTCTGACCATCCTTGAGATGGTTCTACACCTTCATTTGAGTCCAGCTGTGTTTGATTCTACTGATTGGACTTGATTAGGAAAGACACACACCTGTCTATATAAGACTTTACAGCTCACAGTGCATGTCAGAGCAAATGAGAATCATGAGGTCAAAGGAACTGCCTGAAGAGCTCAGAGACAGAATTGTGACAAGACACAGATCTGGCCAAGGTTACAAAAGAATATCTGCTGCACTTAAGGTTCCTAAGAGCACAGTGGTCTCCATAATCCTTAAATGGAAGATGTTCAGGATGACCAGAACCCTTCCTAGATCTGGCCGTCTGGCCAAACTGAGCTATTGGGGGAAAGAGAGCCTTGGTGAGAGAGGTAAAGAAGAACCCAAAGATCACTGTGGCTGAGCTCCAGAGATGCAGTCGGGAGAAAGTTGTAGAAAGTCAACCATCACTGCAGCCCTCCACCAGTCGGGGCTTTATGGCAGAGTGGCCCGACGGAAGCCTCTCCTCAGTGCAAGACTCATGAAAGCCTGAATGGAGTTTGTTAAAAAAAACACCTGAAGGACTCAATATGGTGAGAAATAAGATTATCTGGTCTGATGAGACCAAGATAGAACTTTTTGGTCTTAATTCTAAGCAGTATGTGTGGAGAAAAGCAGGCACAGCTCATCACCTGTCCAATACAGTCCCATCAGTGAAGCATGGTGGTGGCAGCATCATGCTGTGGGGGTGTTATTCAGCTGCAAGGACAGGACGACTGGTTGCAATACAGGGAAAGATGAATGCGGCCAAGTGCAGGGATATCCTGGACCAGAAACTTCTCCAGAGTGTTCAGGACCTCAGACTGGACTGAAGGTTCACCTTCTAGCAAGACAATGACCCTAAATGACCCTAAACACACAGCTAAAATAACCAGAGGATCCCCAAATCCAGGAGTGAAAAACTTGTTGCATCTTTCCCAAAAAGACTCATGGCTGGATGAGATCAAAATGGTGCAGCTACTAAATACTGAGCAAAGGGTCTGAATACTTAGAACCATGTGATGTTTCGGTTTTTCTATTTGAAGAAATCTGCAAAAATATCAAAGATTCTGTGTTTTTTTGTCAGTATGGGGTTCTGTGTGTACATTAATGAGGAAAAAATAAACCTAAATGATTTTAGCAAATGACTTCAATATAACAAAGAGTGAAACATTTTAGGGGGTCTGAGTACTTTCCGTACCCAATGCAAGTCCTTCATCATCAGAAAAATGTCCCAAGAACAAGTTAAAAAATAAAACAGTTTTTGTATCTGTAAGAAACCTGAAACAGGAGAAAAACCTGACAGGCAAAATGTTTATTTTTGTTCATTTTTATTATATGTTTCCAGCAATGTTAAGCTTTTAGTGAGGTTTTGATAGATGCTAAATTGATAAAACAGCTAAACTGATTTCCAACAGTTATGAACACACTGATCACAATAACTCGCCTATAAATTAATTTTTGTTGCAGTTTAAACATATTTCGATGCAATGGTTTCTGCTTGACATAGATCTTGATTTTACTTTGTAAAACAGAATTAAGATTGCAGTCAGATTAGTTTCAAGAAGCAATTAAATACCAATGATTGCAAATTATGCATGCATACATGATTGACCATTGCTTCCAATCGGTTAAGCCAAAGGCTTCATTTATCAACTGCATAAGATCAGATGAAAGGAATGTTCCCATGAGAGCAAATGAGCCAGTTTGCTAGAATATTTCCAGCAGCTGGTCTGCTGCTAACATGAGAATTTTCCCTCACTGCTCCAGTTCTCAGAAAACAGGTTTACTAATAAAACTTAAAAGTATCGTTTCAGATTTTTTTGTAGAGAAGATTTTAACCTAACAAGTCTGCCAGCCTTTCAAAGGTTTCAAAGGCACAGCCATAATTTAAAACAGGGAAACGAGACACAAGTGTCAGAGAACGAAGAAGCCTGCTGAAATCATCAAACAGAATGATAAACACATCACCTTTGTGCAGAAACATCACCTTTTTGTGACAAAAATCACACTTCTGATGATGTGTTTGTCCGATTGGCATCTTTAAAATTTGGGATCAATAGTGGCGCGGTGGTTAGCACTCACAGGGCCTGACTTGAACATTCAATGGTAGGACTTATGACTGGACTTGGGACTTGACTGCTTTTGACTTGAGACATGACTCTGACTTGAGGACAAAGACTTGAGACTTACTTGTGACTTGCAAAACACTGACTTTTTCCCACCTCTGTTAAAGTCCCAAGTTCCTGATGCTCTGGATCAGCCTGCTGGACAGCCAGAGAACTGCAATGTGACAAAAACGCACATTTTTAAGATGGTTTATAACTAGTGTTCGTTTCACACAGTTTTTATGTCTGCAACTTTTTACCTACAAAATGTTCATCCTACCTTTATGATGTCATTTTGTGTGGGCTTCACTATGCTTTAGATGTCTTGGGTGTTTCTGTAATATTTAGTGACATTTATCTTGGCTTTGTGAGGCTGTGAGAACTGCTTTTCCATGAGCTGATCACCTCACACCGTCTCAGGACATCTGTCCTTCTGGTTTCTTCTTGCTGAGTTTTTGTCAGGAATTTCTTAACATCAGGAGGTATTTTGGAAAAAAGGCCAATAAAAGAGATCAAAGATTTTACTTTTTTGCCACGTAGACTACTTTGTGTTACATTAAAATAATATAACTGAAGATTATAATTATTATTATAAGATGTCCGAAGATCTCGAGGATGATGGTTGGAGCATGGTGTCTGTCTGTCAATTCAGCAATACTGAAGATCTACAAAGCCTTCAGAGTAAAAGTAAAGGCAGCAGACCTTTGGCTGTTGCTGCTTCAATTCTGAATAAAGAAATGAAAAGTCAGTAAAATAGTGAGGACAAGAGGAGAACACACACAAACCCAAAGTCTCCTTCAAAGACAGCATTATCATGTCCTTGTTTTCCATCTTTAACTGGTGAAATACATTCATTTTGAACAGCTGCCTATTGGAATCAACCAATAAACTGACATTTTCACACTTTTTGCAACCAAAGGGACAAATCAGGGCAGTTGCCTGTTTTCACCACAGTTATTACGATGCTTCATCTGCTTTGTTTTTCTGCACACAAAGGATCTGTTACGTGTGCTTCTAAGCATGCTTTTGCACCAATCCCTCAGAGTTTAGTAATTCTCACCATCGTTGGCTTTGGTTTCCCTTCACATGCAACACTCGAGAGAACCCACGGCTGGACCGGAGGGAACTGCCAGTAGTCTCTAAGAGAGCTGCTTCTTCCTGAAACTCATTTTGGTCAGGAAGGAAAAAATCCTCCAAAATACTCAGAGCAGCCCGTCTGGCACCAACAACCACGTTCAAAGTCCCTTCAATCACCTTTCTTCTCCATGCCGATGCTCAGGTTGAACCGCAGCACATCCTCTTGAACATGTCTGCATGCATAGATGCATTCAGTTGCTGCCGTGTGATTGTGAGGATTCTGTGGTTTAGTTTGGGTTTTGTTATATTTGGTCATGTTGTCCATCACCAGTTTCAGGTTATTCATCCACAGCTGTCCTCATTTAGTTCATCCACCTCAGTGTGTCTGCTTTTCCAGCATTTCCTTATCAGGTCATCTGCTCTGCTCTGTGTTGTTTTGTCACTCTTCTCCAGGGTTTTTGTCATGTTTATTTAATAAATGTTTTAGTTTCTGTCACCAGGTCCCTTCTCCTGCATTTTGATTCCTCCACCAGCAGATCCAGACAGTGATTAGGAATGTGTGTTAATCAGCAGTGTGACGCTCATAAAGTGGCCAGTGAGGGTACATTTAACCGTTTTTATACACTTAGCAGAAAAAATTCAATGAGGAGTTTGCTGTTATTCTGCATGTGACTTTAGCAAATACATTTATCTGATATAAATTATTATTCATTCATTTTCCGACCCTGTTTTTGTCCCTTTTGGGGTCACGAGGCTGCTGGAGCCTAACCCGGCTACTCATGGGCAAAGACGGGACACCCCTGGACACATAACAGTTATTATTGATTAATAAATACTGGTTTGGTTTCCTAAATCCTACACACAAAGCCAAACTGACATCAACAGGAATTGTCCTTGTTCACTGTTTATTTTTTTGGAATAAAATGTAAGCCGTGGTTTCCTCAAGCATCGACATGCTGGCTGTGGCGTTCCTTTTGTTGCAGCTGTTCAGCAGGTTTTCACAGAGAGGCTACTCTGAGACTCCAGCAGAGTCTTGCCCTCCTCCAGCCCGCGGGCAAAGTGGCAGTACAGCTTGGTCTGCCCGGCTGACGCCAGCATTTCCTCCATGTCAGACCCGCACACACAGAGGCAGTGGCCCACAAAGCTTCAAGCTGCCGGCACAGCACTGCTATTCGGCCTAAAGGGTCTGGACATGGACAGGGCTGAATATCATTGCTCTGCTACACAAAAGGACAACCTCATTTATTTATGGCATTTCTGGCAACCATTGGACTTATTTATCTATACATTTAGACACAGCCTTTAGATTCTTACACCTCTCACAGGCAAGTAATAATGCAGAAAAGAGGTTGTGGGTTCTTAAAGTTGTAATAAATAGCAGTGGAAGAAGATTGTAAAGTAGAAGGAATCATCCTCCCTTTCTCAGCCTGTGGGTGAGTGTGCGTGTTTTCTTGTACTTCATTGTTCCGCAGCTATTGGGCTTGTGACAGAGCCAGAGAGGGTGGAAGGGGAGCTAGGAAACCATTAAAATGTTTTTCAATTTGCTTTCCTGACAGTGCAAAGCTGACAGCTGGACCCGCATGCAGAACTTGTTAATATTCCCCTCCAGTCTCTGCAGACCCTCAGCCTTCTTCCTCCCCAGCTCTAGTTTTTCCCTTCTCCTCTGTCTCCTCGCAGTGCTGGCCACTGATGTCCGGGTCCAGACACAGCACAGGCAGGCTAATGACTATCCCCCACCCCACACACACATCCTCCAGCCTCCCACTCCTGTCTCCCTCTGCTGAACTTTATAGAACTCTCACCTCATGAAACTTTTTCCCATCTGCATCTGCCTGCAGCTTGTCAGAGGTCTGGTTTCCCTGGCCCTCCCTGCAGACCGGGCTGAGCTGGTGCAGGTGGACTTTCAGCTGGAGCCTTCAGACACTCACTGGTACAGAGGGCTGCACCCGGGGCGGAGAAGAGGCAGAAGAGAGGCCTTTTAGTTTTGCTCGACACAGATAACCTGGGATGGTGAGCAAGTTAGATGTGACCGACACTAGGCAGATGATGAATGGAATAAAAAAAAAAAGCCCAAAACATCAATCAGGTGCTGAAACGCAGTCAGTGTTACCATGGAAATTCACTGAAGCTAATATCCTGACATAGCTGCTGTCAATAGGCTGAACTTTGACCCATCCATCCATTTTCAGAACTTGCTAAAGATTTTTTGGGATCAAGGGGTTGCTGTAGCCCACGCAGCTGTTGGGTCCACCCTGAATGGGTCTCCAGACTGTTGCAGGGCCACACAATCACACATGCGAACACATAGGGACCGTTTAGACTCACCATTATCTATGAAGAATGTCTTGAGACTGTGGACAGTTTTTGGACTGCCTTCACATCTGTGAAGCATGAGGAGAACATGCAAACTCTTCATCATGTGAGGCGAGAGTGCTAACCACTACACCACGCATCCCCAACTTTGATTGTTATTATTTAAAATAAAGGGCTATTGACCTGTAAAATTGCAGGTGTGTAATGAACCGAGCGCCTGGTGTGCACTAGACTAGAGGATGACATTTTTTCAGGATTCCTGCAGGATTTCCGTGGGATGGGAGTCATTTCTGCCGTTAATCATGGGACCGGAACAAGACGGGAGTGACCAATTCAGTCGTGAATGAAACAGCTTTCAGGACAACACTACAGAGTGAACGACGAACACGGCTCCTTCCTATTAGCAGCTTTGTTTAATTCACCCTTTTGCTTTTTTCTCTTCAAGCTGCACGGGATAGACCAATACATACGTGATCTCGCCTACGGTTAGTAATGAGTGGAGGCGTGTGCGGGTGGTGGTGGGAGGGCGTTACACACCCAGCAGCACATGAACGAGTATGATCAAAGTGCAACAAACTACAGCAACACCGAAACATAAGAAAAATGAGTGACAGCAGGAAAAGAATCAAAACCAAGAAGCATTTCATTTTATTGATAACACAAAGGAAGAGTGTAGAGTCTGCAGGAAAGTCATTTTATCTAAAACAGGCTCCACAACCAACCGGTACACACACCAGAGAACTGACAGAACCTTCTTCTACACTGTGTTTCTAAATGCAAACCTTTACTGTGAATAAAAGTATTTCTTTCTGGTTTTGAACATTTTAATTTGTATTTTGTGTTGTGGTTGTATTGTTTTCTGTTGTTTTGCTTCAAATTTGTTCAAAAGAAAAATCTAAAAATGTGTAAAGTTAAAAGTTGAATTGCAAATACTTGTTTTTGTTTATCATTTATTTTGTACATTTTATCTGGAAGGAGTAAATAACAGCACATATATATTACACACATATGAATAAAAACCCTTTTTTTACATTAGCTATTCATTTTGTGCATCATTTTATAAAGTTGTTGGTAATTAATTTAATAAAGCAACCTAAAGAGCTGTTTGGAAGCCAAAAGAACCGGCTCTCTTTAGTGAGCCGATCCCAAAGAGCCGGTTCTCTAAGAAGAACCAGAATTCCCATCACTACAACCAATGAGAAAGATGCCACAGTTCACATGTTCTGAGACCTGAACATTTAAAGGCCCCTCTGATCATCTGTTTTAAGACTGTTCCCATTGGTCTTTTATTAACTGTTACGCTGTTTTTACCCACAATCTTTTTCTAAGACAGAGTGGCAGGGGTTCATTAGAGACTCACCTCTGAGTTGTGGGCGGGACTGCTGGCGTAAAGCTATCCCGTCTCGCCCTTTCTGTCATCTCTTTGCTGACACTCCCTCCCGCTAGCTTACAGCCCCTCACAACCCCAAGTAACACTACCAGTGCAACAAAAATGGCGAGCAATATTGGAGCAATCCAGCCATACTGTTTTGAGCCAAATGCCAGCTCAGACGAGGGCAACAAAGACATTCATGGATCCAGTTGTAAACAAGTGGATGCATCAGAATCAATCAGATCAAATGTTTTTTTACTGCATTGTTTCTTCTACTCCTGATTCATAATTATTTTGAATAAAAACTACTCAGATACCCCAGTTAAATCCTGTTTTCTTCATAAATATCCTCCATTATCAGGAAAATGCCACAAGAACATGTTAAAAAACAGTATTTTCATTAGTGCTCATTCAGCTGATGAAAGGATGTGATTGGTTTCTTTAAAGCCCTTTTTTATGGGTTTGGGTTTTTTAAGGAAAAACTGGTTTATGTGATTTAAATTCTGTTTGTTTTGATTCTCTTTAAAAAAAGACATTTTAAGAAATCTAAAACATGAAAAAAAATGAAGTCATAGTTTCAGGACAGGGACCAGTTTGGTCTGTTTTTTAATAAACATCCTGTGAAGAATGCAATGCCGTCAGATCTTTTGGTTTGGGTCAGATGACTCAACAACATGCGGCTAAACACTTCATTTAAACCAATACTTGTTTTTAGCATAAAATGAGAAAAACAAGAACTAGAGGCAGCTGAGCATTTAGTTAAGGATTGATGATGAAAGTGTCTCTGGAGGAAGACCTGGAGGTTGTTCAGGGAAAACAATGATCCATTCAGCCTGAACTCAGAACAGTTTAGTTGCATCACAGAACAGGTGTCATGGAGGATGAGGGGGCTGTTGATGAATCTCCCTGGTACTATTCGTTCCCCTCTGTGGACCGTCACCCACCAGGCACACAGAGGAGCAGGTGTTGAGTGTTTCCAGCCCCAGAACCCATTCCAATCAACAGAACCATCTCTGGGGGGAACACCAGCTGAACCTGGTCTGCCTTCATATCCAGCGCAGCTGAATGAGACCACTGGCTGCTAAATCCTCCATGTAATTGCCTGAGGGAGAGGTTTCTGTGGCTGCCTTTATGCACGTGAACACTGATGGTTCAAACCAAACTGAAGGAACCGACGTCCTCCAGATCTGAGATGTCTGTGAATCACCTAATCCATCAGTGATGTTGCGTCGGTCCCACTGCGCTTCATTTCACTGAGTAATACTGGCTATAAAGATAAACAGCACTCATCATTTACAAGACGGGTTGAACAAAAGCAAAACACCGTATGGCACTTTAACTCTTCACACCATCAAAAGTTAGTGCACCACCACAATTTCTTGATTTCTATCAAACAAAACACCTAAAATCATCTTGCAGTTTCATCTTACCTGAGAGTTTTTAAATATCTTTATAACTTCCATCCATTCATCTTCTTCTGCTGATCCGGGACCGGGTTGCGGGAAGCAGCATTCTGATACACTGAGTTCCCCCTCCCAGGCCACTTCTTCCAGCTCCTCTGGGGGGACCCCAAGGCGTCCAGCGTGTCTTGGGTCTTTCCCGAGGTCTCTGACCACTGGAGTGCCCACTCTGCACTCCACCCAACCAGAGAGGGCAAAAATTGGTCACATGACATGTACATTATGGTCCTTTCCTTAACCTGCAGAGGAGTTATTCAGCTGGGAAAACTCAGCATCTTTGATTCATGTGAGGAAGCTACAGATAGTCCCAAACCTGCACACTGCTACTTATCTCAGACAGCTCCAGATAAAAAAAGACAAGTCCAATCCCTCTCAAGACGAGTGGTCCAAAATGTGTCAGACTGAGCACAACTCTATCTTGTTGACATCTGTAACTCTTGCACATGAGCGTAGTCTCTTTCCACATCAAGGAGTGGATGTTTTATGTCCACTGATTCCCCAGTAACATGTGGCCATTTGTTCATGATCCCAATTTTATATTCTCAACAAATATACCAACTGGTTAAGTACAAAATGTCATTTTAAACTATAAGTTTCAATGCTCAAGTTTTATCACGGAAAGGACTTTGTCAGTTTTATCAAATGTTTCTCATAATGAAAAGTCAAAGATCCTCAATTAGCTGTTGGACGTTGTTCTTTGGTGGTCATTTGTCTAACTAGAATCAAGTGGAGACCAAAGGGTCCAAAGCAGATGAAGTCAGGTTGATGCTGAACCCACTCTGAGAAAGAACACGTGGGTCCAAATTAACAATCATTTTGATTAAAATATATTTCAGATGTATTTCTGCTCAACATGAAGAAATGAAAAGTATTCAACTTCCAATAAATAATAATAAATTGATTCAATTAAATTAGAATTCCATGCTATTATGAGGTTTGAAAATGCAGGCTGATGGGTTGGCCCTTACACGTTTTCACCTCACCAAATGTGGCCCTCTGCATAAAGTTTGGACACCCCTGACCTATACTCTCCACTAAGGAATAAGGATTTCCACTCATCATACATGGGTCTGTAGATGGGAACCGAATTAGGCCAATGACGTGTAGGGGATGTAGACCTTCTCTGATCCTCTCCAAACCTGTTTCCCATAATTCACCACAACTTTTGCTAACTCCCACAAACAACTAGTGAAAGTGCAGTGGTCTCTTGTTAATTCTGGGAGTTACATCTTAAAATAACCAGCGATAGGCGAAATCTGCAGTCATTTTGTGTTACAACAATGATTTCCGTTTTAAGGCTATACAATTCCTTACTACACCCTGAATCCACTTTTCTCAGACAGACATGAGTGTTTTTTCTCTTGTTTAAAGTCTCAAAGTTGAAATCTTCATAGAAAACAATAAGGCCCAGGATTATAGAACGAAAACACAGATCTGATCGCGTTCAAAGGTTTCTGTAAATTTGGAAAACTGAATGGGATTCTGTGCAAGAGACTCAGACACAGTGGAGATTGATTGACAATGGTCTATACCCAATCAGGATGCAGATTACAATCCTATAAAACAAAGAAGAAGAATGAATAGTTGCACCAAAAAAACCCACAGGTAGACCGCAACAGTGAGGAAGCACTTTATACGCTAACTTTAATGGGTCTTTGTCAGTAGAATAACAGAAGCTGTTTGCTGCAGGACTCTCTCTGTCTGGGATTTTCCTCACTTTATTCAAATAAAAAAGAAAAGGTGTTTGAGCTCTGGGTGTAGGGGTGTAACTCTCAGCCTGACAGCTGCTTTGAGCCCCAAACATCCCCTCCTTTGCTAACAAAGAGACCCAGCTGGCTTCCCACTGAACATCATGCAGACGTATCGAGCACAGACTCCTGCACGCTCTTCTCTCACACGTCTCTGTCCTTCCCGTTCGCTCCATCTATCTTCCTCTCCATCCCGTCCCGTGTCTTTGCGGCGTCCATGAGCTCGTTTAGGCTGATGGGGAGCAGACAGGCCCACTGCTCATGCAAACACTCCTTTGACACTGTTTCCTGCTGGATGTCAAACTGTTTGTCTTGTCCCATTAGTGGAATCCAGCCACTGCACTTCAATTATAGCACTGTTGATCAGTCAGCGGGGTTCGCTGATTAATCTCATCACTGCCGTAACTCAAAAAAGAGAAAGTTCAGAAACTGTAGTGAAAAGGCTCACTTTGTCTTTAATAGAATCTCTTAACCTGCGATGCATGGAAGCACAATTCTGTAAAGATGCAGACTTGATTATTTTCTGGACCTGCTTTTCTGTCACAGTGAATAACACCTCTACAAAGGCTGTTGCCAGCACGCCGCACCACTGAGCTCAGCTTTCTGGCTCATTAGAGTTTACCATAATGAGACACCTTCCAGTGGCAACATGTCCAAAGTGAAAAAACAAAGGGAACTAAAAGTCCCACCCAATTATTTCAGTTGAGGCATCTGAAATTTTAAGTTAAGCAACCGACAACCATTTAGGCCTCAGACCCCGGATCAGAGGACGCACTATAAAGCCTCACATATGAAGCTGCAGGAGAACACAGACTGATCACCTGCAGCTTTACCTGAACAGGTCAGAAAGAAAAACTTCAAACAAACTCTCACAGTCCCATTTGCAGCTTTCTTTACATTTCTGTATGAGTGGAGAGGAGCAACCAGACAGCCCCTGGCTCGTTGGATGTCAGTTCTCATGGCCCCGGCCAATTAACGAACGCCCTGGAGTTTGTGGAGTGTGCAGAAAGGTCTTTGAAAAGACCAGCTTCAAGTGTTTTTTGTGCAGACATTTACTGCTGTATGAAAGCAGTGAGGAGGCTGTGAGGTTATCTGAACTCTGTGCAGGAAGCTTAAACTTGCAATAAACCCGCTTAAAGTCCATAAGAATAATTAGGGTGAGTGATTAAAGCCAGATTGTTTCAGATGTTTGTTTGTTTGTTTGTTTGTTTCTGGCAGAACTTGCATAAAAGCAAGATCTGTTAAGGGTAGTGTGGTAACTATTTTCTTTGTGTTGCTTCTGTTTACGACAAAGACAGCAGAGGAAATCCCAAGAACTGAGATTGTTATGGACATTACTGTAGTGTCCACGCTTTTAATTGATCACGGACAATGTGTCAATACAGCACAGTGAAACTGAAACCTCTACGTTCAAAATAAATGGCATTTTCTTTAAAACAGAACTGTCCATGTTTTTGCATAAAGTAGTTCACTAATGTAAATTAAATAATGTCACTTTCTTTCCTGGGAAATTAGTAATAACAAAAGGAAAGCAGTTCATTCAGTGCATAATGGTGTCAGTTCAATGGGGTAAGCTGAGTCTGAATGTCGCTTTCTTCAGTAAGTTTTTATATCGTTCTCTCCAGAGATGCTGAAGATCTGGTTTGTAGACATGAATGTGCAACAAACATGTAAATCCATCCCCTTATGATGCTTGGAAAGAATTCAGAAGTAGATTAGATCACTTGCACGTAGACGTAACAATAACGACATTTGTTTTGCTCCAGGGCTTACATTTTCTGAACTCAGCGTGATGTACTTTACTGCTGGCACAGCAAATGACCGTCGCTGAGTGATGTTGACTCTGGAGTGACGGACTCTTTTTACGGTTCAGTTTACTACAGTCATGACAGCCTGTTTCTCATGATGATAGACAGACACTAGAACCTTTCCCAGGTTTGAGCAACAACATTTAGTCACAAGGGATTAAGAAAAGCCCCATTTCAATGAATCAGTTTAGCACTTTGGAATCTGATAGAAGTGGAACGCCAACTGCCTGCTGATGGAGACCGGTGATGATTGGAGAACGGGTTTGGCAGAATATTCTTGTCAGGAGACAGAGGTTGCAATAGTTTGAGTCCGTAGATCCATATGTGTGCCCTTGCTAAAAACACACTTGTGCGTGTGTATGTCCTGTTACCTCATGCTGATTTTTATTACAAAACCTTCTTAAAGCTGTAAATGTTTTTCACACAGACAATTAGGCATTTCAAACATTTTCTGCACTTGTAGATTTTTGCTAAACTTAATGGCATGTGGGGGTATTGTTTTACAACTGAAAGATGGTTATGTAGGTTTATTTAACAAGCTAGCACCCCTTAGACCTTAGTGGTTTCAAAGTGTCAAAACATCTCTTCTAAGTTGGGTAACATTTAACAAGGACACTCAGAGTGGTGGAATAATTTAAGACCGCGCAGAAACACGGATGTCTGTATTTGTGTCTTTAGTGAACGGATGAGAAAAAAAACAACAAAGAAGTGAAGCCCATACGTCTCGAAACCAGTATATAGTGTAAGAGTTCACTGCAGGGCCGTGGTGCACACATGAAGCACTGATTGGAGGTTCAGAAGTATCGTCCCCATTCGGCAGCAGAGCCGCCATCAGTGTAAAGTGAGTGTGTGTGGTGAATGACTGACTGTAAAGTGCTTTGAGCCTTAAAGACAAGTCGAGCGCTATATTAGGCCTTAGTCACGAGCTGTCTGCAGGCGACAGTGGGCAAGTGACCAGCAGGAAATCGTAGATCGCTCGGTAAGCCCGTGGAGCAAAAATGTTATACATCTTTATTTCTCCGGGCATGCTGCGAGTGGCAGGTCCAAGCAAACACGTATACCACAACCCAGGGTCAGAGTGAAATAGGTGAGGGTCCTATGAGTACTTCCGTATCACTTACACACCCTGTGTGTGCCGCATTTGCACACGGTCACGAAGAAGCCAGTACCTCTATTTTACTGACGGCTAAGGAATGCCACGAGGCCACCACACAGCCGCATCATCCCTACGTCATAAGTGCACGCCACCTACATTATCCTTACAAACACTTCACAATACACTTACGATACACAATACACACATGATACGTTTCATTTCCATGACGTGCCTTAAGCTCTCCATGGGCCTGGACAACCTTCAGCACCCCTATGGATGCATGTGACTAGCACTTCTTTGCATTTACTATTTTAATGAAAATCAGTGTAACACAGTAACAACCAGGGAAAGCCTCTTCAATTCAAGACGCAATACAAAAAATGTGAATGTGCTGTAAGGTTTTAATCACGCAGCAGAAAAATGAACAATGAGCTATTCTGCCATGAAAAATGCTGTGCTAGTGACACTGTTCCGAAGTGTCTGCCTCAGTCTTAGGGCTCTGAAATCCCATTCAGTTTAATATATTTGAGTCTCATAGAAAAGCAGGCCCATCATGCCTCTGTTCCACTCATTTCAGATTTATTTCCTGCCCTCAAACCCACTATAAAATCAATACTCATTTAAAGAAGAAATTAGTAACAGAAGCATGACCTTTGGTGAAATATAAATCCATTATTTTGTTATCCCTTAGCACTGCAGGATGAAGAGTTTAACTTGAGTTACAGGCTCCTCTTCAGTACAGACAAAACAATCTCTGGAAGTAGAACTTCTCTGCAGATGGAAGAAAAGCGGCTAAAATGTGGAATGGGCGTCTCTGATGAGGGATGAGCAGCTGTTCTACAGGGCGGCGCTGAAGACCCCCATCACAGCGTTCTGAGAAAGACTGTCTGTAGGCATTGTAGGCGGCATTGTGGAGGGACACAGACACAAGTAAACATGTTTCCTAGTAATGACTGTCTTGCTCAACACAGTACGGAATGCTAACTGTCACTGAGTCATCTTTCAGTTTACCTAAACGTACAAGTGCTTCTGCACAGACTTCAAAAATCTTTACAAAAAGGCAGTATCTGATGCATCTGAGGCAACGCCACAGGCTGGGTTGTTGTCAATCAGTATAAAAAAATCATTGACTGACAGCAGTAAAAAAACGATTTTACTTTATTAGATCCAGATATTGTAGAATACACAGCTGAATAGACAGACTGACAACGTTATGGCTTGAGCAATGATCACTGAGACACTGCTTTTCTGCTGTGACCATAAAAAATTCTATGCAATGAAATCAAATGTGTTGCTAATCGTTAATTAATTCAAGATTTTTCCATGAAATTTAAAAATCTTATTGCAGAAGACACTGAAATAAAAACAGTTATACTAGCACGGGCGGCCGTGATGCAGCGGTACGGTGGAAGATTGCAGGTTAAATTCCCACCTTGCTCGTCATAGTGTCCTTGAGCAAGACACTGAACCCCACATTGCCTGTGATGGAAGGTTGGTGCCAGCGTTAGCGTGGAAAAGTGACTGTAAAGCACTTTGGGCCTTTAAGGAAGGTAGAAAAACACTCTACCATTCACATAAAGAGTTAAATTAGTATCTATTGTCAAAGCCTTTCCAGTGGTCCTTAGAACTTTCTGTTTTGTTTCTGGGGATTTGTCTGCTTTTTAAACACCTCTTTTCACATTGCTTGGACTTTGTCTTTGCTTTGTTTTTGGATTTTTACGTTTGCATTTTATTTTGTTGCACTTCTAATTTTGAAAGAAAACCAATTTGATTTTCAACGGCGTGGTACTGGGTTATTTGTACAGTTTTAGGTTTAACTGGGAAAGGATTGTGTTACGTATGAAAAAGATTGCTGGAAAAAATGATGGATATCAAACATTACCACAAATAAATCGTTTTATAAGTGAATTATCAGAGCAGAACATGTCCCAACTCTCTTCACTTTAGATGAAATCTGTCTGGAGTTTGAGACAGCAACACAAGCAAACATGACCATCAATGCATTGGGGGAAAAGCCCTCTCATCTCCCAACAGTTGTTGAAACTGACAGTGTAGTTGTCACAGATAGGGTTAAAATAGAGGACTTCTTTGACAGACACTTTGTCAAGGTTGTGTGTCAAAAATACCCACTTCCCAGTCGAACTCCATCATCCATTCATCTCAGCCAGGACAGCAGCACTGCACAATCTGGACACGAATCTCCCGGTCTCCATGAACTATTCCTACAGGTCAACACCTTATATTTGGAACTTTCAAAAAGGAAGTCTGTGGAATTGAAAGAAAGCAAAGAAGAATAAAGATGGCCTTCCTGCGTTTTAAAGTGAATCATTGCACAATTCGGCGTATTCTCTAACTTTTCTCTCAGTCTTTTGACCTTTCCTCATGAGCTGTTTGTGTGGAAACAATCTATGCGATACTCTTCTCCATCCATCAATGCCATCCTGGCAAAAAAAGAAAAATCTTCATTATTAAAGTAACAAAAACCAAGGAATCTGTGTGGACATGAGTAGAAACACCTCCGATAACTGTCTCCTCTCCAGTTGATCATCTTCGCTCCACATTTCAACACAGTGAGGGAATTTCTTCAGTCTCTGAGCTCCCTGCCAGCCGGTCTGAGCTGCGTTCACTCCAGCCTGATTGTGTGTGGCGTTCTGCCCAGTCGTCCTGTTCAATCACCGACCGTTTTCATCTGTGTGAAGCACGCTCGTCCTGATCTGCCAAAGCGTCAGCAAAATCCAAACAACAGAATCATTCCTGAGCTGTCGTGAGGCATGTCACCAGGAAACTTCCTATGCATGCTGCTGTCACTGCACATTTCCTGCAAAAAAATAGTAAAAAGCCACCAAATACTTCTTTCCCCATCTGGATATGGAGACACGACCCTGGTGTGTAACTCTTCCGGGCTGAATGAAGGCTGGATAATGCTGGAATGAAGATGTATCACTTACTCCCTCACATATGCACGACTCTGATTTCAAAGAGCATTAACAACTTTGGTTTAACTGAACCAGTTCATTGGGATCAGAGACAACCGCTGTCACATGCAGCAAAGTAAACAGACTTGACAGAAGGAGCCAGCCCTCCCACTTCTGCAGGTTTTTAACATGGCGCCGCCACCACCAAAACACGAAGGGCTGTAAAAGTCACATTTTTCTTTTAATAAATAACAGAAGAACTGTCTTTGATATAAATGAGAAATTAATTAGCTGCCACCCTCTGGGAAACCGCTACAATCTTCTAAATGCTAAATTATAATACTGAAACACGGCAAAATTCATTTTTCCATAAAGTTTTGTCAAAATCGAATCAGCTCTGCATGAGCGGCCGCAGTAATGAATGGACAAATTCAATTTTCTCGGTGCGCGGTGTTGCTCTGCACGTCAAAGTCTGCAGGAGTCACAGGCTGAGCGGCAACTGAGCGGCGGCTTCTTCAGACTTGACTGGAATCAGAACCAAAGACGTTCCCACATCTCACTGTCAGGAAGCAATGATAAGCGTGAAAGGTTACAAATCCACATCTTTCTGATGTTTTCATGAATTAGTTAAAAATTCACTCCAACTGAA
Source organism: Adrianichthys oophorus (assembly GCA_036245035.1). Taxonomy (NCBI): domain Eukaryota; kingdom Metazoa; phylum Chordata; class Actinopteri; order Beloniformes; family Adrianichthyidae; genus Adrianichthys; species Adrianichthys oophorus. The sequence goes on from BSAI01000012.1 coordinate 597,021, forward strand.
AAACTGAAATGTGGAAAACCCAGAAAAGGATGTGATCAAAAACCATGAGGTAAATAAAGATGAAAGACCGTCAGATACGTAAACGTGTCTGCATCGATATGTGACCAACAACTTCTTTTTTACAGTGCTGATAGAAATGAATCACATATTTATGTCTATTGATGTAAAAAATACAATGAACCACTTCAGCTCCAAAATTAGCATCTACATGGCATATAATAAGTGAAACATTTCATTCATATACTGTTTTGTCCCTTTTGGGGCTGCTGGAGCCTAACCTGGCCACTCATAGGTGAAGGCAGGGGACACTGCTGGACAGGCTGCAGGGTCACAATCACACCAATGAACCTGTGAGGCATGGTTTTGGATGGTAGGAGGAAGCTGGAGTCTGTGGAGAAAACCAACACATGCACATGCATGTGCATGTGGAGAACATGCAGACTTCACAGTGCCACTGTTCTGCAGCTGTGACTTGAACCAGGAACCTTCTTGCTGTGAGGAAAGAGCGCTAACCACTGCACCACCGGGCAGCCCCATAAGTGAAACATTTTAGTCATTTCCTAAGATACATTCAGGCATCAAGGGGTTTGAGACAACAAATTCTAACAAACATGCATTTTTTTCACTCATTCGTGACCGTGTGCAAATAAAAAATGTGTGAACGGTGTACTTTTTCTTTTAAATGCAGCATTTTTCAGTTGTTTTAATTGATAACAAGCAGCTGTCTCTTAATTACAGTAAAAGTTACTGTACAAAAGTTGGAAACTGTGATAGTTAACATTACGGGAAAGAATCAAACCCAAGAGAGTTAAAGCCACCATCCCCAGAGGCTGTTCCTGGATGGAAGAAAGGGTTTTTGCTAAAGAACTCAATATACTAAATTAAGTAAGTACTGTACGCTAAAATAGAAGCCACAAAAAGTAAATGTTTCAGATCTTGCTTTATCCAATCACTAACCATATGAAAGAAATTGTTGTTAATCAACAAAATCACTGGAAGCTGATTTATCTAAGTTGTACAACTTGGAAAAAAAAACTTGTTGGGCAACAGAAGCTTTGAACAGATAAATGCGTTTCAAAAATAATCTTCGCTTAAATAAATGTATCCAAGGTTTTCTCATGCATTTACAGTTCAGTAGTGTTTTGCCAAATGAAGAACATTTCAGCTAACTCTGGTGTGTTTTCCTGTTGATAATCAGTGTTGTTGGTTTAGAAAAAGTGGATCTCATTTCCCAGTTTTGTTGTGGAAGTGACTGATCGGGGATGTGTGTGGTCAGCTCAGGACTCAGCTGCCTGATCAGAATCGTGATAAGCCACAGCTGCATGATGCAGAGCGGATCTCAGCCACGGAGAAGTGCTGCTCCCTGATTTGGATGAAACCTTGTAAACAATGTTTAGGAAAAACAAAGAGTTCAAGTTCAGAACCACAGTTATTCCAGCTGGTGGGAGGTGGATCTTCTGCTCTGCTCCTTCTTTCTGATTTGTTTTGTTTCTTTAAATAGATCTGCTTGTGACCAAAAAAACTGGGCTTGTCAGTCAAACTGAGTGAGGAACCTGCAGTTGGAACAAGGTTGGAAGTGGAATAAATCTTTAGTCAGTCCTAAAGATCCAAAAGATTCAACCAATCTTCCTGAAAGTTCATTTGGCAAAAGGTGTTTTCTGAGCGCTGGCTAAAGCCCCGGCCATTGACTGTGTATGAGATCTGGACTGATGTCACCCAAAGAAAATGGTTTACTTCCAGCTCCAACCAAACAAAGTCAAATCGGTCACCGGTTTACTGTGAATGAACGTCGCCATCAGTGATCGGTCCAAGCTGGTTTGAGAAATCATTTCTATGACAACCACTCACCAGTCAGAAGTGAGCTTGTTGGAAGGCCACACCCCTACCACTTAAAGCAGGAGAATCTGTCAAACATTTTGAACGTGTGACCCAGTGGTCTTGTTTGCCCCCCCTAAACTATTTGGGGATGTTAGTTTTTTTTAGCTTATTCTTTGTATTTTTTTCAGTTGCAGAAACATT
>BSAI01000012.1:634557-654237 GCA_036245035.1 Adrianichthys oophorus
AGATATGAATGTAGACATGAATGAAGACATGAATGTAGACATGAATGAAGACATGAATGTAGATATGAATGTAGACATGAATGTAGACATTATTGTAGATATGAATATAGATATGAATGTAGACATTGTTGTAGATATGAATATAGATATGAATGTAGACATGAATGTAGACATATATGAAGACATGAATGTAGATATGAATGTAGACATGAATGTAGATATGAATGTAGACATGAATATGAATATAACAGGATTTTCCACATCAGACTTTGAGCTGTAGCATAGACCACATATGTTCTAACAATAACATATTTTTGTCATTTTTCACACTGTTGTCTGATTTCAAATGAGGCAGGTTATGTCTTGAACCATGTTCAGACATTAGACAAGGTTTTTGCTTTAAAAATGTAGTTTTTATTATTCAGTTTTATTTTATTTCTGTACCTTTATGTAACCAGATAAATCCTATTGAGATTAAAAATCTCTTTTTCAAAGGAACTCTGTTAAATGAAAGACAAGAGGATCTGGTTTTTGTGAAACTGTTCTACCTTTGAGAATTTGTATGAGTGGAAAAAAGTAAAGTAAAGTAACGAGTAGTGAATTACTTTTTCAAATGAGTAATGAGTAAAGTAATTTCATTGTAATTTTGATCCAGTAAATGAGTAAAGTAATCAATTACCTTTTAGAAGTAACTTACTCACCGTCGGTGGGTCACTTGGTTCCAGGTCTCAGAAAAAAAAAAAAAAAAAAAACGTACACTAACTTAGTTTATTTCCTGATACTGAAGGAAGTTTTATTTTGGAAAACTACAAGATTCTCTCCAACACGTCCGTCTATGACTCACGTTTGACGCATGGGAGGTCGTTCAATCTCTTCAGGTCTGCTACCTTTTACAGCAGCTACCCTGACCGCCACAATAAAATCCCCACACTAACAGAAGTCTTTAAAAAAACAAATGTCTTTGGAAGGAGACAGTGAGGAGACGGAGAAAGAGGCTTTGGTTTAAAAAAAAATCTGCTATTTACAGGCAAAACCAGAAGCCTTCCTCAAAATATCATTGCGGTATTTGTTCCCTTGTTCCAAACCCACTTTGTATTTTTTAAGGAGACTGACTCTCTACTGTTACACGTGGTTTCTCCAGGATTGTGACTTATACTCTAAGCTTATTTAAAGTGGTTTGTGATTTTTAAAAATGTAAATAGGCTCATATATTTTTTCGCAATAACAACCGGTTGCCCTTTAGCAGTAGTTTCCCACTAACAACCACTAGAGGGCGCTGTACGTTAGTGGATCAGTTTTTGCCACAGATGGCAACACAAAAGAAATGCGTCCCAAAAAAAAAACAGGAATCTGATGTTCTCTTCCTGAACTTTGATATTTTTCTACTTGCATGAAGACATTTTAATTCTTGTTTTATTTTTCCTCCTTGAAGTAATGCGGGACAGCATGTTGTCAAACTGGGTAACAGAGACATGGAAGTAGCGCTGAAAGTGCTGTCATTCAGGCGCAGCTCCTGCAGTAGAAGGTAAAGGTCGTAGTAAAATGTTGCAGTAAAAGGCCAAGGAAACAGGAAAACAGGATGGATTTTAAAATAAAAATTCCATTATACTTTCAAAATAAAACTTGATGAAATGTTATTTTGTATTTACGGTGCCGTGCCCATCCCATTGTGCACGTTAACATCGCAGATAAAAGCAGCATCAATTTTCACTATGAGCGATGACAGTTTAATTTCGAAAATACAAAAATATAGCACAGTTCATGACACAAGACGAGCTTTAAACAAGGTCTGTTTGAGGAAACATGGGGCCTGACTGCTTCAGTTTTAGATGAGTGAAGAGATCTGGACGATGTACTCAACACGCACAAACCTCTGGGAGACATGGATGGTTTGTTTCTTTGTAATGGATTGTTTGGCTCCTCTGACCTTTACTCTGATGTGACTTATACTCTGGAAATGCACAGTATGTTTAAAATTTTAACAGATTTTAACCAATGAATTTCTGTTGCACATGCTTGTTTTTTCTTACTAGACTGCACGAACAATGCTATTGTACTCCTGCAGAGTTGGGTGTAAAACAGAATGCCTGCAAAGTCTCAAGAGCAACCGGAGGGAGAGAAAGACGTCCTGCTCATTTTAATGATGCTGCTCAATAAAAGGTTTGACAATGTTTCTCAAACTTTACATTATTAACTGCAGAAGTCCCATTCTGGTATCAGTGCAACTAGCAGATCTCTGCTTTCCTGCATCATTTTGGTAATCCGATGATTGTTGTTTGTGTTGCTTTGAACCTCTGGATCTGTGCCTGCACAAGCCTGAATGAATTTAGCTGAGAGTCGACAGCTGGAAGGAGAAGGAACATCTCTTTATGGATGACTACTCGGCTGCAGATCACTCAGTCGTACCAAAACAACAGGGAGAGGAAGGACACATGCAAAAACAAATATGCAGCTGCATCCGTGCACAAAAGCACTCACAAAAATCACAGTAGTCCATTTTTCTGCAAAATGATGGGAACCTTTGAAAGGCAGAGAGAACAAGGTTTCCACACAGCTTTTTTTCTCTACATTTCTAAAGTTTGAAGACGTTGGTGTTAGCTGTAACAGAGGAGGAGCATCAGGCATCTATCTCTATGCTGTTACGTCTGCCTGCCTTCTGTTCGCCTCAGTTTATTCAGTCCAGGACTGTCCCACCACCTGCACTCTCTGTGTCAGCATTCCAAGCTGTGTCCTTTTCTCTGAGGAGGGATGGGATGGGTGAGCCGTATTTTGGGGGCGCCAGCTGTCACAGGGAGAGTTTAACACTCATCTGTTCTGAAGGTCTACCACCATATTCCACCATGATTTACATCCCACAACACTTCTATATTCTCCTGGCTCTTTAAAACTCCTGACACACAGAAAACTTCCACAGATTATGCCGAAACAGCTGGGCTTTGGTCGGCACTTCTCTCTGTTTTGCTTCCAAAAGCCTGGGGGGGGGGTGCAGGAACTCTGAAGAACCCAACATTTAATTTTCAGTTTGTGACTTGTTTCCAAATGGAGGAACTTTTACTTTCAAAAGATGATTTAAGCCCATTTCTATGTCTAAATGAAGCTAGTTTAGGGTTTTTTTGCATAAATAAAAAGATTTTAGGGTTGTAGAACATGTCTTACACAATTCAATAACAGCAACATATTAAAACCTTTATTTGTATTTTCTGAATATGTATCACTAAATACATTCTTTCTTAATGTCAAAAGTAATGTGCATTATTAACCTGTAAGACTGGAGCTCTCGCTCTCAATGACAGCAAAGAATGACAGAATAAAATAAAAAACTCAGTCCCACCTTCATGAAGACTTTTGTTTTCACGAGGAAAGGAAGTTTTTCTAGCTTTTTTGATTTTCAGCTTATTTCAGGTGTCACATGGTAAGACAGTTAGAATTGATCAAATAAAAACGCTATAAACCGTTCAAAAGCTTGCATCAAAAAGTGAAAGAAATGTCAGCGTTTATGTCAGATGAGGAAGTCCAGGCAGCTGTGTCACCTGTGTGACCCGGAGGTCATTCAGTCAGAACACAGAGAGATGAGAACTATTATTAGTCTGCGCTTTCATATGGCTGGAAAATTGCTGCTGGACATGATATGAATGTCCTCAGGTCAGAGGTACTGAAGCGTCCTCATGCTGCCTTAATTCAATTCAGTTTTATTTCTATGGCTCAGTATCACAGCTAAAGCCGTCTCATTGAACTGACATCTGTATTTGCAAGAACAAAAAGTCAAACATGAAAATGTAAACAATAGCTGGGTGTTTAACAGAATAAGCGGAACAAACATCTCTCAGGACCTTATGCTGCATTCATACGAACGCGATTCGCAATGTATGTGTCCCACTCCTCTTTCACAGTGTGGCGAATTCACTGCTCGCCACATGGCCAAAAATGTATCCCCTAAGGTCGCCGCCTCGGCTGTGTGTGGGAGGAGCTGCCAGCTAATGTTTGTAGCCTAATGACTACATGAAGCGCAGTCCGTTTACCACTGCATGGAAGACATGGATGATGTCAAGAGATCCGACTTTTTTCTCTTTCAAAGAGCTCTTCATAAACATCAGTGATCACGTCTCCATGTTGGTCGCAGGCCATCACAAATAAATTAACCAATTTATAACCCATCTACCCACAAAATAAATGAAAAAGAAAAAAGTAAAATTCAGTGTTTATAACTTTATAGAGACAGATGCCCACACAATGCAGAGTGAAAGGATTAGTTCATCCGTGGATGTTTCATGGTTTTTAAACAGGAATCATGTGTTTCTGTTGGAACAGCATGTTGGTTGTATGTTTGAACACTTCAAAATGAAAACTTCTCATTATTTCATGTGTTTTAAGTAGCTCACATGTTAAAAAAGTCTGATCCTCCCTGATTTAGAGGTTTTCTGGTACAATGAGCTTCAGTCCCGCTGTGTACAGATATCGGCCTCTTCCATGGTGTTTCCGTCTCTCTGACAGTGTTTGAAGCAGACTGCCGCCCAACAGTAACGGTGTGGGGTTTTGGACCCTGGACGATGGTTGTTTGTTGTTGGCGTTCACTTCCTGTTTTATTTTGTTGTTGATGTTTCACTTCCTGTTTTATTTTGTTGTTGGTGTCCACTTCCTGTTATATTTTGTTGTTGGTGTTCACTTCCTGTTTTGTTTTGTTGTTGGTGTTCACTTCCTGTGTTATCACATGACTGCTCTTTTCAGGTCTCTTGACACTCCCCTCCTAGTGTGTGTTCTCTCCCTCCCTAATGTGGCATACCTGTTGATACCTTACCTCATCCTCTCCCTCTGGTTATAAATCCTCGTCTCCCTTGCACTGGTTGTCGGGTGGTTTTAGTAGCAACATGAGTACATGTTCACCTTTCTGTTTCTGCCTTGAATACATGCGGAGAACTTTGCAGTTACGAGAGCCATTTCCATTTGTGTCCTCATGTCAACCCTAACAAACGGGAAAGATTCAGGAAACCCTGCTGTCCCCAAAGGGATCCATCAGGTTAAGAAAATGAATGGAAGTTCAGGAGATCCATCCACCATATTGGATGTGTATTCTACTGCTGTCACTGAAACGTCACGTGCCCAAAGTTGAGTCCCTGATTGGTTGACACAGACATGGTGACCTCCCCAGAGTTTAGATTTTTTTTTTACTCTGGCCCGCCGCGCCTGCCGCTGAATTGACTTAATGACTTAACATTGAAACTGGCTGCCTCCATCGTGGTGTGTGAGCACCTTTCCACTTCCTATTTTTAATTATCATCAGATCATGATGATCATGTTTCAAAGAAGCTGAAATTAACTCTGACAAACCACAGAAACGAGTCAAAAGAGGCTCCATTCTTACAAGCTGTGATTGATCTAAGTAGAGGCACTAAATCTAAAGTGAGAACACAGCCAGTTTAACCCATTAACACTGCAGATGTGGCATCTAAAAAGCACATGCTTGGTCGGTGTGAATCAGCTGACTCTGATGTGAGAAAACGGGTTTTCATGATTTATGGAATCAACATCATTCCAATAAATTCTTAAGCGGAGAAAAGCAGCTTTGCACCAATGGGCAACACATAATGTAGGGTTCTGCTAAATGGAGAGACAGATCCAGCTGATTTACACTATGTGCACTTCAGTACTGTAAGGTGTTGCAGATCAACACTAAGATGCTTTTCCCCACTTCAGAATCCGTTGGAATTTTGTAAATTGCGTAGACCATTGAAGAGTTAGAGCAGCTGAAAGGATGTAAGCAGGTTAACCTATTCCTGATTGTAAAACAACACTCTCTCTGTCCTGAAGCCGTCCATATTTGATTTTTGATTAAGGTCAACCAGGGAGACCCTCTGCTAAGCAACATCAGAGCTGTCCAGCCGTCCAGTTCTGATCCAGATTCCAGCTCAGACGAGGAAAACAAAGACGTTCATGTATCTGTTTCTCTGCAAGTAGATGCATCAGGATGGAGCGGAGCAGAGAGCTGGTTGGTTTAACACCTACATCACTGCTCCAGGCTTTCCGTCAGCTCCTCATTCATCCAGATTTCAATAAAGAAATATTCAGAGATGCAATTTTTATCCTAATTTTTATCCTAAATGTCCTCTATCATGGGAAAAGTGCTACAGGAACTTTTTAAAAACACAGGTTTTATTGGAGCGGGTCGTTTAATCAACAGAAACTCAAAGTTGATGTAAACTAAATGAGATCGTCTAAAACTGGTTTCATTTTGAAGAAATATGTCTGTGCACAATTGGAGGACTTTTTCACGCATGTGTCACGTGTGCACACTGATCTTGTAGCTGGGTAGATGAAGTTGATTCTGGAGAAAACTCCATGGCAGTTGTGTTTGATTTACTGTTGCAGTTGAGGTGTTCTACTTTCTCATGAATGGATGACTGTAATTTAGCTGCAGCATGTACAGTATTGCGTAAATTTGTCTCAAAGCAAAGAAAGTGTTTCTGGAGATTAAAAAAACGCTGCAGCTTCTTTTCTCAATCGTTTCTCTTGTTTCTTTGCTTCAGAGATTTTGAGCTAATTCTCTCAGCTGGGAAGTTCTTGAGCAAAGATGGGTGTACTGAGGGAAGTCTTGCGTAACTGACCGTTTAGGCATGTGCTGAGCTGCACAGAGACGTGCCTGTAATTAGGCTTAACATGAAGCACAGCGGCTGAACATGGAGAAAAAACAGGCACTAATAGCCAGGAAGACACGTCAAATTGAACCTCCCCCTGAGCTCCACTTAGTGGAAGCAGAGCAGCACGGGACCAGGATGAAACTGACTGCTCTCTTCCATCCCGAGTCAAGCTGAATCTCTGATGCAAAACGGAGCAGATAGGAGGAACGATTCCACTTCTCTCACTTCTCACCACAGAGAATTTAAAGTTGCATGTACAGCCTGGATGCTAAATGCCTCTGCATTGTAACAACCCCCCTTGACTTTGAGCTTTGAGCTTGACTTTGTGACGAAGAATTTAGGAGAGCTTTTCCCAAACCGGACCAGACTGGTTATTCCGGAACTTTTCTTTAAGTTTAATGAAGGAAAAAGAATCAGGGTCAAAGGAATCAGGCTACTTCCTTCACAGTAAAAGCAAACAGAAGATGAAAAGACAAGAGATGAAAAGCATGAAGGTGGGCTGACAGCGTTAATGACAAATGCAGACCATACTGCTGACAAGGGCTGAGATGAAAAGAAACTGCAAAGCAGCTGCCCGCATGGAATGGCTGTTAGTGCTCCATCTGCTCAGAACAGTAGAACACGTACACCGTCGGACATTTGGTTTGTCTCAGTCATCCCAACTGCACCACGCTCGCAGCGGGGGGGACCGGAGTTTTAACGGAGAAACGTGACAACATGCTCAGAATGAGGAGCAACACAGAGTCTGACTTTGACAAGTTCCTTCTAAGCCTGTCTGTTTTTTTAAGTCATACTTTCTGCAGAGCAGCAGTAGTTCATGGAAAATTCACCTCTACCTCAAAGTTGTGGGCGGGACCACTGACCCCCCTTCCTCTGCCCGTTGATGAGAGTTCTCTGTTTACACGCTCTTACAGCCCCTCCCGCCTCCACCGAACATTACCAGTGCCACAAAATTGGCAAGCAAACATGGAGCTATCCAGCCACACAGTTCTGATCCAGAGTCCAGCTCACACAGCAAAAACAAAGACGTTCATGGATCTGTTTGTCTACAAGTAGAAGCATCAGAGCGGAGCGGAGCCTTTGTTCATCTGCTGTTGATTCACAATGATTTGGATAAAGAAACACTCGCAAATGCCACAAGAACATGTTAAAAAGACCTTTTTCATCAGAGTGGGTCTTTGCTCCGGCCAAAGTCAGAACAACGAAACACATGTTCACCTAATAACTGATCACAGTCACTGAATGGACTTCTGGCTTCATTCCTTCCACCACTTCCTTCTTTTCACACAACAAACACTTGTTCTTATAATCTTCTGAAGTTTGCAATAAACATATTCTACGTAATCTTGCTTGTATGTTATGAAACTGGTTAGATAAGACAGGAGGCGCAGCTACAATAGAGACAGTTCTACCTTTGCAAATCTCTAATTCATGCCCAGTTCACTCTGCTTCATATTGAAGCTTTTTGAACTCAAAGGGAAAAGCAACAGAGACTGGTATTTGGCAGTCATGTCTGAACTAACTCACACCATAGAGTAAGTGTTGACAGTCTGTAAAGTCAACGGCTCCGTTTTTTAAGAGGTGAGCCTGATTTTTGGTGGGGGTGGAGCTTTGAGCCCATTGGTATCTGGTGGCAGAGGTTATGTTGACATCATTTCCACTCCAAAGAAGCGTCTGTTGTTGGAAAATTTGAAAACAGTTCATGACACAGGCGGTGCCAACAGCAGCCAATGTTCCGGAGCAGAAATGACGTCACCTTTGCCACCAGATGTCAATCATGTTCCGTAGCCAATGGGCACAAAGCTCTACCTCCACAAAAGTTATGGCCATCTCTGAAAAGTTTGAACTGAAAGTGTAAATTGAGGACTGAAAGCGAAGAGGAAAACAATTGAAAAACAAAAATTGAAAACAGCAGCTTTCACAAATAAACAGAAAATATGTTCACATTTGACAACAGTTTTTGATTTAAAGCTCATAATGTCAAATATATTTATTTCAAAATCACAATTTTTTCATATTTCTTTCAAGTATAAAATGTGTCACTTTGTTTTGTTGTCTTGTTTTTTCAAATGCAGGTCAATATGTAAATATTCTGTCTGTTTTTGTATTCACTTGAAGCTGATTCTCATTTGAGTTCATAAATGTTCTTTTCAATGAAGACGGCAGTGAGCCAAACAGCTCTACAGGCTGGGCTCCATCCTTAAATGATCTAAAGCTCTCCTTGTCATTTCTTTTATAAGTAAACCACACACTGACGGCAGTGTTTGCCTCTGCTGTCGGCCTCTGACCGCTTACCATCAATACTTACCAGAATTCAGATGACATGGACAATCAGCACTCTATTGATCGAGGCAGTCAACACAACGCCTTTCCTTCCACATAAACGCTCCCTCCATATCTCACCAAGCTGCTGGTTAATAGATGATGCATTGAGGGGGGGGGGGGGGGGGGGGAAATATTGGAAAGTACATCCGGAGACAGAAACTCCAAGAAGACAAATGATCCCATCTGTATACAGTGTATCATCTGGAAACCAGAGCCAACAGGCTTTATGGCTCTGGTGAAATATGGCCAAAAACCCCACAATGCAGGAGGCTGGATGAGGATGCGGCTCAGGATAACTGTCACAAATTGCAGAGGGACATATGGGAAAGAGGAGGATCTTTCAAAGTAACAACTTCTCCTGCAGATCTCCCTTTTATGCTTAACTTGTGTCATTGTTTTGTTTGTTGGTGAATAACACAACACATTTGGTTACATTTTGATATAAATATGCATGTATAACAATATGCAGATAGAAATCCTGCTTTCACAGCTTGAATAATTTTCCAGCTGCAGAAACTGAATAAATGATTGCCTACATACTGGGCAACCATGATATTCTCAGCATGTCTTCATGCTAGAAGGATAGGACTATGTTTCCAGGATGTAAATAAACACTACATGTCTCAGGTTAAACCAAACAAAGTGTCAATCTAACTGAAGAATGTTCTTATAAAGGAACCAAGTGCTTATGAACTTACAGGGACATTTTTAAAACCAGACGAAGTGGCCATATTGGCAAGTTTTGGACGTCACTCCCCAAATATCTTAAATTGAAAAGCTTTAAAAACCCACTCCAATGAAAACTGTGTTTGGGAGTTTTCACATGTTCTTGTTGCAAATCTCTGATGATGGAGGACATATGAAGAAAATTTAGCTTGAAACTCCCTTTCTGAAATTTCCTTTTTTCAAATCATTGTGAATCAAGAGCAGATAAAACTTGTCATTTGAAAAAGCTTGTAGTTATGACGTAGAAGTTGGCGGGCCATAAGCTCCCTGCTCCACTTCATCCTGATACATCCATTGTGGACACACAGATCCATGAACATCCTTGTTCCTCGTCTGAGCTGGAATCTGCATCAGAACGGTACGGCTGCATAGCTCCAGTATTGCTTGCCATTTCTTTCACATCAATAATGTTAGGCTGGTGTTGTGATTGGCTGTAAGCCAGTGGGAGACAGTGTAAACAGATGGATTATGGGAAATGAGGGCAGGCTTCGTTTACACCAACAGCTCGCCCACAAGTCAGAATAACTCCTGTAGCTCTGCAGAAACTACTGTATGTTCCAGAAAACAGCACGTTTTTTGAATTTGGCTAAAAATGCTATAATCATAACTAAAACTTTAAAAAGAGATAATTGACGTTGGACTTTAAAGGCTCTGGGATTTCAAATGAACATTTTCCTGAAGACAGATTTTACATTTCTCTTGTTAAACCAGACAAACGTCAATCCAACTACAGAACGCTCTATACAATAACTTTTAATCTGGCAGCACACTGTTTATAAAATACAGGAACATTTTCAAGTGGTGAAACCAGACAAAATGCCCAAGTTTTTACTCATTCCACAAAGACCTGAAATTTTCAAGGTGAACAAAGCTTTAATTGTCAAAGCAAATGAAACTAAAACATTGATGAAGATTGTTACATCATAAAATATTCTTTGGATTTGCAAAAATATTCCGATTTAAAAGATTATGTTTGTCTGACAGACTAAATATAAATATATCACTAAGTCCTGTTCAGCTAATTTGGCAGTTTAAAAGTAATTGTGTCTTATGTCCCATAAGATAATCCGAATAGAAATCAAACAGATGTCTTTGGTATCATTTGCAGTTTTAGCAGTGTACCAGAGGACGTCTCTGCAGATTTTAATTTCTTTATAGAGCCTTTTCTTTCAACTGATTTGAAGTCAAATATTTTGGCTGTCATTGCCCAAAATCATTAAACGGATAAAGTCTGTGCTCTGAAACTAAATAATGTGAACACGTTTAAATCCATTTAATAAGAATATTTACCTGTACAGTATCTGATGCAACTTTTACTGTAAAGTTTTCTTTAGACTTCTGAAACAAAGCTCAACAACAGCACATTTGTTTGGTTGCTCTATAACTAGCTTGCCATCTGGGTTCTAACTATTCATTGTTTGTTCTGAAATAAAGGTATGTTGCAGTTTTCCAAATATTCTATGACATTTAACTTTTTGAGGGAGGGGTCAACTCACTGCTGCCCTTTTAGCTTATTGTTGAGAAGATCAAATCCTGTTATTATCAAATGACTTCATAAAAATGACTATGTTGTATCACCCACCACTTTTTAAAAAATCTACAAGATGGGCTGAAATGTTTGCTCAATACCGTATATCTTCCAATAGTGGCCCTGGCGTTCATTCCAAAAATGTGGCAGCCGGCCCAGCATTAATTAGAGAAAGGCGTCTCTAATTAATGCCAGTGCGGCGTGAAAGTCTGGAAGCAGCGCAAATTGAGCGAGAATTCAGCACCGGGCGTGGCGAGCCAGAGTAAAAAAATCTCATCTCTGGGGAGGTCACCACGTCTGTGTCAACCAATCAGGGACTCAGCAGCATGTTGGATCAGGAAATCTGATTCATCTGATCCAACATATCGGATGTGTCTTCTACCTGCTGTCACTGAAACCGTCACGTTAGGGCCCGGTCACACCGCCCGAACTTATCTGGAGCATTCCTTGAGCGTTGAAAAAAATCCCTCACCGCTCGTGACCGTTCATCACCGTTAAAGCAACCGAAAGTTTTGAGCTGCACAAAATATTGCGAGCGGTGAGGAGAGGTCCGCTCTGGCAAAGTTCACCCCTGCTCCACCGACACCCAGTAAAAGTTGGGCTCCGCTAGACACAAGTTCATGGACGCTTGGGTCCACTAGACCAACGCAGAAATCTAGAACACTGGACCACCGCTGCTTCACCAGAGTTGCACTGGCGGCAATTAAACGTTGCACAAACGTCAGTGGAGCGGTCACGGCATTGCTGGAACGGTTTTGGGCGTCGAAGCAGCGGTCCATGGCAGCGATGAACTTTGATGTGGCGTTGTCATAGCGGAGCCGGACCGGTAATTGGCCAAAAATACAGGGAGAAATGGACATTGAATTAGCCCAAAAACTGCATCACCATGGATCCTGAGAGACACAGAACGCCTTTTATACCTACACTGAAGCAACCAACTCAAACTCACAACTGTGACTTTCCTGCCTTCCTCCACACTTGGCCACCACAAACATCCATCCCAGAGTTTGTTCAAACATTTAATTCTGACTTTATTGCGCAGATTTAAAACACATTTGCTGCAGCAGGAGGTGCATTCAGGGGCAGCATGAAATTTACACACTGATGCGCTTTTGGAGCTTACTGTTGCTGCATTCATGTGCGCTGGTAATTTCTAGCATTTATTCACACTAATCTCAGCCAACACACTCTCAAATGACTAAATACCTAAAACTCATAACTACAACACACTGATCAGCAAGAACACACACAATAAGGCAAAATGTACATTTTTCAGCACATACATGTTTTTCTTTGCATGACCTATTAGAAAGAAAAAAAAACCTTTCATGTGCATCATGTGTGTGTTTCATTTTTATTGTTTATCACTAGTTTTAATCTTTAGGGAAGCATTTTGCATTCAACTCAATCAAAACGGTGGTACAATGCTTTTCCATGAATTACATCAAAAATCATAACAAAAAATATCTTGAAAAACAGACTGCTAGAAAAGAAAGTTGACCACACCCACAACATGAGCGTCCAGCTGGTCATCCATGGGTCCTAACCCATGAAAAAAATGAAGTTGTTGTTGGGATTGACTCAAACAAAAATGTAAACACTTCATACTGATCAATATTTGATACTTCACATTGCTGTGTGGGCTGCATGGTGGTGCAGTGGTTAGCGCTTTTGCCTCACAGCAAGAAGGTTCCCGGTTCAAGTCCTGGCTGGGGGACCAATGGGAAACCTTTCTGTGTGAAGTGTGCATGTGTGGGTTTTTTTCCAGGGAATCTGGCTTCCTCCTACCATCCAAAAACATGCTTCACAGGTTCATTGGTGTCCCTAGGTGGGTGTGTGATTATAATCCCTGCGACAGACTGGCGGCCTGTCCAGGGCTGTCCCCTGCCTTTGTCCATGAGTGGCCGGGTTAGGCTCCAGCAACCCAGTGACCCTGAAAGGGACAAAGCAGTTTAAAAAAGGAATGAATACATTTTACTGTGTAGTGTTTGTAGATCAAGTTGATGCTTTAAAGAAAGGTTTGTGTTCATAAAACAGTTCAGAGATCAGAAGTGTCTTTTATCAAAATAAAACACGATATTTCTGTAATGTTATAAAACATGACATAAGATTACAATTTCAGTCATTATTAGTTTTTTGTTTTTGCAAGAGCATAATCATTGACTGAAACTTTCCAAATAAAGGGAATAACTGTTTTGCTTAAAAGAAACAGATTATTTTTCTGTAGAAATGTTTGGCTGATAGAAATCTAATTTTGCTGGTATTCTTTGGATGTTACCAACTACCCTGGTTAGTAACCACAAAAGTGAATTCAGAGCCCTGTCTAAGTGTCATAACAAACGTGAATCCACTGTGTTTGCAGCTGTATTCGCAGTGTCCTCGTAACATTAGTGATCCCTTCGCCGCATATTACCATTGCTGCGAGGGAACCATAAATCCATATTTCAAGCCAGACTGCTTGGGTGATTTTCTATTAAATGCAGGTTTCTTTTTCTTTTAGGTCGAAGGCTCTTCTGTTTCCTCACTGGCTCTTTTATTTTGAACAAAGAAACTTTCCAATGATGTTTTTTTTTTATTCTTTTGACTTTGCAAGCTTGAAGGTTTCAACTTAGCGGTGATGTATTATGTGTTACTGGCCAAAACAGCTGCTTAAGGAGGCTAGTGGGTGTAGAAAAAACATGTCACTGAGGCAAGAGTTTTGAAATGCATCAAGTTTGGGTCACAGATGATGTGATCTGTTGTCTGATGCTCTGTGTTGAATTTTCCTGGATCGCGTGAGGCTTCCTCATGCTCTAAACCTGCTGGAGGATTTCCTCCAGATTGATCCTCCGGTTGGTGGTTCTGGTTCTTCCCTTACTAAGCAGGCATCTTCTATTGGTTTTCTGGGTGTGCCTCTATCTTCTTGATACGGTTAAGTTGAAAGCCTTCCTCCCTCCTGATAAGCTGCAACGCAGAGTTCCTCGCCTCTCCTTCAGAGCGTCTGCTGCTGGGTCGTCTTTATTTTACTTTGTGAGTTGTTCCTCAGGGGCATTCTTTCATTTGCTGTCCACTGGAGTTTGCCGCCTCAGTTCCTGGTTTGTTGGACTCGGTTTCTCTGGATGCTGTTCTGATCTGGTTTTCTGGTCAAAGTTGTTGAGCGACTGAGATGGTGTTGTTCTTCTATGATGATAATGTGTGTTCTTCTGGCTCTGTGTTTTTCACTGATGCTGCTCCCTCTGTCGGTTTTGGGTTTTTTTTATCAAGGAGAATGCTTGGCTGAAAATTGACCTGCCCAATTCAAATGTGTTAGTTCATGGTTCCTGTTGTACTGCCATCTCTGGGGCAAGAAATGGGCACGCAACAAATCAGTTTTCAGCAACAGCAAAGCAGCAGTTCACTTTATAATTAAAGGTCGCTCTGATTCAATTATATTATGCCATTCTTTTAAATCTGTGCAATATTATGGTGATCAACAAATCCTTTTTAATACTTTGGGGTCTTTATTGGACTAAGATGGGACTAGAAACTCAATAGAAGGCTCTGTGGAAAATTGTGAAAAATGTTGTGTATTTTTTATGGACAAGGTTGCTGGTATTAGGTCCTCTCTCACACAATGTTCCACTTATTCTCCTCAAACTCCACTGAAACCAGTTCCTAATCTCAATTCTTTCTCATTGGTGTCTCTGATTGAGTTAGAAAGGGTGGTATCAAGGCTAAAGCCAACCTGGTCCTCCTGTGATGTTCTGCCGGCTTGGTTTTTTAAGAAAGTCTTTGCAGTGTTAGGACCAGCAGTTTTAACTATTATAAACACAAGTCTTACGTCCGCTCAAGTTCCACTCAATTTTAAACAGGCAGTAGTAAGGCCACTGCTGAAAAAACCAGGGCTGGATGCTGCATTGCTGTCAAACTACAGGCCAATATCCAACCTGCCTTTTTGTGCAAAAGTCTTGGAGAACTTTGTCTGCAAACAGTTGATCTCTTTCTTAAAGGCACATGAGAAACTGGAACCTCTGCAGTCAGGGTTCAGGTCTGGACACAGCACAGAGACCACTCTTTTAAAATGTTTTAATGATGTTTTAATGGCAACAGATGCAGGTGAACAGGTCGTTCTTTTATTACTTGATACTTGATTTTATTACTTTATTACTATCAGCAGCTTTTGACACAGTTGATCATGAGATCCTGATTTGTCAGCTGGAACAATGGGTGGGGCTTTCTGGGGAAGCACTACAGTGGTTGCGGTCCTACCTTTCAGACAGGTCTTTCTGTGTTAAAATGGGCCCTTACTGGTCTAAGTGTTACCCCCTGAAGTGGGGGGTCCCTCAGGGATCAGTTCTGGGCCCATTGCTATTTTCTATTTATTTGTTGCCACTGGGAATGATATTGCGGAAGCATAAGGTGGATTTCCACCTTTATGCAGACGATTGCCAAATTTATGTCCCTACATGCAAGGGACCTGACCGCACGATCAAAAGAATAATTTATTGCCTTGCTGAAGTTAGGTTGTGGATGTCAGCTAACTTTCATGACCTAAATGAAAGCAAATCTGAGGTAATTGTGTTTACCCCTAGTGGTCGAAAGGATCATGATGTTGATCTTCTCTCTCTTGCCCCTTTTGAACAGTCTGTGGTCACTAACTTGGGGGTGAAACTCGATGCTGCTTTGAAACTGGGCCTCCAAATAAATGCTGTGACCAGGTCCGGCTTTTTTCAAATGCAACGTCTGACTAGGATTAAGTCTTTTATTAAAAAAAAAACCTGGAAATGGTCACCAATGCCTTTGTGCTGTCCAGACTAAATTATTGTAGTTCAGCTTTTCTGCTCTGTCTGAGATTTTTCTTGCTCTTCCAGATCTTGCTTTAACTTCCACTGTTGCTTCAACTATTTTCAGTTTCATTGTTCTGGACAACAAGAAGCCATGATGCTGATTGTTGGAGTGAGGTCAGATGATCAGATTATTTACAATCTTTCATATTGAAATCACCTGATCTTTGCAAACCATGATTGTGAACAAATCATGACACTGTCAGGTCTCAGCTTTTCCAAAGGGGGCGGTGCACACTATAAATTCTGCAGGGTGTCCAAACTTTTGCACATGCCATTATTTTGTTTTCTGTTATTTTGAAAGGGTAAATGATGGAAATAAAGCCTCATTTTTTTGAGATATTGAAAGAATGTCTCATCTGTAAACTGATCCCTTTAGGAGATTTTTCAATCTTTCCTTGGGTTCTTTCTGCTCAATAATAGAACATTTTACCTGGGGTGCCCAAACTTTTGATCCCCACTGTAGCTGATGGTGGATATTTCAAATGCAAACAGCAGATAAACTCTTATCAAGCTCCACTCGTGGGTGTTTCAGCTGCCATTCAATGTATCATCTTGCTCAAAAGCCCTGATAATGGGTGCAACCAGCTGACAAGTAGCACATGCTTATGGATCAAGCCCTAATTTGGATGCATTCAATAGCCTGGCAGCTC
This sequence comes from Adrianichthys oophorus, assembly GCA_036245035.1. Lineage (NCBI taxonomy): Eukaryota > Metazoa > Chordata > Actinopteri > Beloniformes > Adrianichthyidae > Adrianichthys > Adrianichthys oophorus. Next base: position 651,224 of record BSAI01000012.1, read on the forward strand.
ACCGCATGCAGCGCTATCTTATTGCACAAAGCCCTGATCTCTAGGCATTTTGATATAAGCACTCATTAAGCCATGGTCATTTCAATAAAATGTTTCTTTTAATCAATTATTCATGTTATTTTATCTACATGTAAATATGTTTGTTCTTCTGTCTAATCGGTATCTCTTTTAGGATAGACCCACCTGGTCCCTTCACCTGGTCCAAGATCATCACTGGCATGCAAAATGTCATCGGCCCAAAGCCCAACCGCCAAATAATTCTAACTAGTCATGCTTCACAGTTAAATCTTTCAATCCCACTTTCAAGATCTCTCCTTATTGAATCCTTTAATTCCTATGGTCGTAAGAATCTCTTTACTTTGTATAAAATCTTTGTCAACTGTAACTGTCTTTAAAGATTCATATTCCAAATATGTCCGTTTGGTTAGATGCTAGCTGCTGCATTTGAAAACACATGCAGAGTTAATCTGAAGCAGTTCAACTCTTAGTTACTGGAATTTGATCAAAACAATCAGTAAAAAGATGCTTTTTCTTTTGCAAATCTACAGTAAGGAAAGCTGTGTTACAACAAAGACATGTATTGAAGGATTTGCTGCCTTGCCTCTGCTTCCTGGTCCATTGTTGGAATGAAAGCCAGCGACAAACGGCATGGGTCTCACTGAGGACAAGCACCATATGGTGAAGTCTAGCAGCACAGGCGCTGATCTGGCCATCAAAGCCCATTGTTTCTGCTTTGTTCAGGCTTCAAAGGGTCCACTGGTCAGCCTGGAAAAAGCTCAGTGCGACGTCTGAGTGTGCCAGAGGACTCCTGGAGCGAGCTGTTCATTGCTGTGCACTTTATTGACTGTCCTGTAAAAAACATGCACATATGAATAAACAAGCTGTCTGTGATATGAAGTTGTTTGAAAAGCTGCCGCTGTGGGCTGGTTAAGGGGGGGAACTCTAAAATCCCTTGAGTTTTTTCAAAAGAAAAGGCAGTTTCTTTTACAATCATTAAAAAGACGTCATTTTATCATCGGAAACCAGTTTGGGCTGCTGTTTCTCTTATCAAGCACTTGATTTTTGCACAGATGGGTGTTCTTTTACAGTTATCATTCATTTGGATCCTATTTTTAGTAAGGACAAATGTTTAAAGCTGTAAGTCAGCTGAAAATGAAGGCTCAAACACAAAAAAAACCCTGAAAAATTCTGGTTTTTGGAAACCAGGACTCTGCCTAAAGAAAGATAAAATCTGTCAGATTTAAAGCTGATTTTTTTTAATCTGTTACCATTTTTTTACACCAGGCGCTGCTTCCTGTTTTCTGAGTCTCTTTTTATTCCTGTGATGCGTCACACCGGCTTATCTGCCTGAGCCAAGCGATTAAATCTGCACACAGGTTTGATGAAGCAACAATCGAAAATCTGCATGAAAACAGCTGAACGTTTGTTAAAAGCATCAAACACTTACTTGCAGAATTTACTGAGACCTTTCACTGTGAATCCTGAGCAATGTGCCTTCTCTGGAATCTGAAGAGAGACGTGAGATGTGCCTTGGAGTTCTTAATAAAAATCCTAGAGTTGACTGTAGATACAACTTTACAAACACATAGACAGAGTTTCTAGTTTGGAGTTTAAAACGTGTCGAATTCCAGCCTCTGTGGGATAATCTCTTCCACCTGGATCAGCCTGGCATAGACATCAATGAAACGGATTGCCTTTTGTTACTGATCATGGGAGATAAAGATTGTGAACAGCTTCACTTCAGGGAAGGATCACACCTTTCTCATAAGCCTTATTGACCTGTCTTCTGGTCAAATTAGAAATATTACAGGGCATCAAGGGAAGCTCACACACATTTTAGTATGTCAAATAGCTTACAGACATTTGGGAAGAATGCAATGTAGGAGGAGAGTGTGTCATCGATCTGCACTATTGCCGTGGCAACATCGTATACATGGATGATGCTAAAAGAATCAGACTGCAAGTTTACCTCTTTCCATCATGCATCCATTAGTCTTCCAGGTAAGACAGCTCTCTTCTTTGACTTCATGTTCCAGGTCTGACGCATGGGGTGTTTAAAGACACACTCCAATGAAAACCGTGTTTTGGGGGTTTTTAACTTGTTCTTGTGACATTTTATAATGGCAGAGGATAATTTAGCTTGAAACTGCATTTGTGAGTACTTTTTTTTTGTTTCAATCAGTGTGAATCAGGAGCAGAGGAAAAAGTGCTGTTAGAATGAGCCTGTAGCAGTGATGTACAGAAGGAGCTTTAATGAGCAGGCCACAAGCTCCATTCTGATCAATCTACTTCAAATACTACAATCTACAGACAAATAGATCCACGTACGTCTTTTTTTTCCTCATCGGAGATGATCTGGGTCAAAATTGTACGACTGGATAGCTCTGATATTGCTGATACTCCATTTTGGTTGTATGTTAGGTTGAGGTTATTAGGAACTGTAAGGCCTCCGATCAGAGGCCGACCGCCCTTTCCACTGCACCAGGGCCGCCCACTTAGTCATTAGTAAGGTGCTCATACTCACTCCTCATTGGTCGCACGCAAACCTGGCATGCACTGGGTGTTCACGTGATATGTAAATGCCTCTAGGATGCCCACACATTGCACCGTCTTTTCATTCATTCATTTTCTAAACAGTTTCATCCCTTTCGGGGTCACGGGGCTGCCGGAGCTATTCCAATCAAAAACATCTTCATTTGAACAGAGGACTTTTATTTTGTAGCAGTTTCTCAATTGAGTTTTTGGAGTTTCTGCTTGAATTTCTTTGCAATACGTCAGAATAGCCTCCCAGAGCTGCTGTTCAGATGTGAACTGCCTCACATATTCGAGTTCAGGATGCTTCGAATGTTCTCAGTAGGGTTAAGGTCAGGGGAGGATGCCCTCATAAATCATTTGTGGGTTCTATTTTTTTATTTCGTTTATTTTATATGTTATTTTATACTTTTTGACGACAATTTGTGTTCAATCGCAGAAACATTCCATGTAAATATGCTGAAATGTGAGTTCAAATAAAC
>BSAI01000012.1:659237-697738 GCA_036245035.1 Adrianichthys oophorus
TTTTACTTTCCGGCCAAAAAAAAAAAAAAAAAAAAAAAATTCAGCGATGTCGTCTGACGACCAACGCCAAGGATCTGCACGAGCTGCACCAGGACCCAGCTATGCTCAACTAGCCCCGCCGGTTCCGCTGAACCTTAACGCTTCTGATTTATTCACGGAATATAACCTATGGACCTATGGATGGACTCTTACAGATTTTTCGAAGTTGCCAGCGGTACAATTAATGCACAAGATTCGATACGAAGAGCCACACTGTTGCATTGTATCGGAGCGCCGACTCAGAGGATTTTCACCAATCTCCCAGTAGACAAAGTTACACATGCACAGACTGTTGCTGCGCTAGACGCGTATTTTACTCCGAGGAGAAATATAGTTCTAGAGCGACACAAGTTTAGGCTCAGAGCTCAGTACCCAGATGAGACAGTAGATGCGTTTGTAAACACACTGAGAGAGCTGGCAAAATCATGTGACTTTGGCGCACTAGAGAGTGACATGCTTCGGGATCAGATCGTGGAGAAATGCGCTATGAAACGTCTGCGTGACAAGTTATTACAGGAAGATGGACTGTGTTTAGACAAAGCACTGTCAATAGCACGAGCTTTTGAAGCCGCACAGGCAGAATCTAAACTTTTCACGGAGAGTTCTGGTCACTCAAGCAGGAACAATCAAGTTTATTTCACCAAGAAAAGTGCACGCGCAAATGGCGGACGAGCAGCCAGCACAGCGCATGACTCAAAAGGCAACCAAGAGCGAGCCGACAGCGACGCCCAGTGTTACCGATGTGGAATGAACACTCACACAGCGGATGAATGCGGTGCAAAGACAGTGACATGTCTTTTCTGTCGGAAAACGGGACATTACGCATGTATGTGTTTTAAAAAGAAAAATCAGGCACAGGCAGGACAAGCTCATACCAAAACTAAAGATAGGAATAGAGAGAAAGAAAAGATAAAGTCAAGTAAACCAGTGAGAGCAGTAGTACAGAATGCTTCTGACTCTGATTCAGATGAGTTTATCCATGCTGTAGACTCTGAGGGCACTGAGACAATTAAGGTGAATGGACAATGGCTGAAAATGGTCATAGACACAGGAAGTGGCAGAAACTTCATAGGAGAGGATCTTTATAGAAGAATAATGTCCACTGAAACAAAACTGAAACCTACAAAAAAGAGATTCTATGCTTATACTCAGACTACTCCACTTAAATGTGTAGGTTACTTTGAGGCAGAACTGAGATGGAAGAACAACATAGTTACAGACAACACATATGTGATTGAAGGTAATGTAGAAGCACTGCTAGGTAGAAAAGCAATCTTTGAGTTAAAGATATTTAACACAGGAGAAACAGTGAACACAGTAGAGCAGACAGAACGATTCAGCGAGCTCGTTAAAGAGTACCCACTAGTCTTTAAAGGACTTGGTCAGATTAAGGGTCACAAGGTTACAGTTGAAAAAGTCCCTCCTGTAGCACAAGGTTTGAGGAGAGTCCCTTACCCAATGTTAGAAGCTGTAAACCAGTAACTAGATAAGATGCTCGATCAAGGTATAATAGAAGAGGTGAATGAAGGATCAGAATGGGTTTCGAACATCCTGATTGTACCAAAGAAGGACACAAAAGAAGTGAGGCTATGTGTAGACCTCAGAGAAGTGAACAGAGCCGTGATCAGAGAAAGACACCCGGTACCAACAGTCGATAGTATCTTACAGGCTGTTCAAGGATCCAAAGTATTCGCTAAACTAGATGCAAGGAAAGGGTTTTGGCAGTGTGACTTGGCACCAGAATCCAGACCCCTGACAACGTTCATTACACACAGAGGTTGCTACCGTTTCCAAAAAGTTCCCTTTGGATTATCAAGTGCACCGGAAGCCTACCAGAAAGCTATGGACATCATGTTATGTGGAATGCCTGGCACAGTTTGCTACATGGATGATGTAGTGGTCTTTGCAGACAGTGAAGAGCAGCTTGAACAGAGACTGAGGCAAGTCTTTCAGAGATTTCAGGACAGAGGCCTAACCCTCAACAGTAACAAGTGCATTTTTGGATTACAGCAAATTGAAATACTTGGATACGTGATCACTGCAGAAGGAATCAAACCAGACCCAAGAAAGGTTGAAGCCATTTGCAAAGCACCCAGACCTGAAAACGTTCAGCTACTCCGCTCGTTCCTAGGCACCTGTGGATTTCTGATGAAATTCATACCGAACTATGCAAACTTATCAGAACCACTACGGAAGCTGACTAGAAAAGGACAAGTGTGGGAATGGACAAGTGAAGCAGAGAGCTCATTCCAAGCAATGAAAGATGCGTTGGTGAGTGAGCCATGCCTGGCATACTTTAAACTAGGTGCACCTACAATAGTCATTAGTGATGCAAGCCCAGTAGGACTAGGTGCAGTTTTGCTACAGACTCAGATAGATGGACAGAACAAGCCAGTAGCGTATGCAAGTCGTTCGTTGACTCCAACTGAACCTCACTATTCTCAGATAGAACGCGAGGCTTTAGGTTGTGTATGGTCTGTAGAACACTTTAGAACTTACTTGTGGGGAGGCAAGTTTACTTTGCAAACAGACCACAAACCCCTCATTTACATGTTCAACCCAGACAAAGCAACGCTGACACCTCCACGAATACAGAGACTTGGCTTGAGACTACAACCATATGACTACAAGATAGAACACATAGTTGGAAAGTCCAATGTAGCCGACTTACTCTCACGACTTCCTTTACCTGAGACTGAGTACAACGAGTATGTGGAAACATATGTAGACAGAGTGTTGTTGTTGACAATGCATGGAGTACAAGCTATGAACCTAAAGGACATAAAACAGAAAACAGCAGAGGATGAAACACTGAAACAATTAAATAAGATAGTTGAGACAGGAATATGGCCAAATCCAGTTCCAGAAGAACTGCAGCCATATAACAGATGTGCAAGAGAGTTGTGTACGTATGATGGACTCATACTGAGAGGACACAGGATAGTGTTACCCAGACAAATGGTAAAGCAAGCACTGAGGATTGGACACGAGACTCACCAAGGGGTGGTTCATACCAAACAATATCTAAGGAGTAAATTCTACTGGCCCAACATGGACTTGGATGTAGAAAGACTGATCAGAAACTGCTCCGCCTGTGTTCTTAACCAGCCACTGCACGAAGATCAACCCCTCCAACCACTAGAACTACCACCAAGACCATGGACTAAGCTTGGTATGGATCTGGTAGGTCCTATCTAAAACCAGTACATACTGACTGTGATAGACTACTATACTTCATTTCCAGAGGCTGTAGTTATTGCAGACATATCCTCAGCTACTGTAGTTACAGAACTGACAAAGATATTTGCTAGATTTGGCTATCCCCTAGAGGCTGTTACTGATAATGGCAGGCAGTTTGTAGGACAGGTTTTTGAGTCATTTCTAAAGTCATGTGGAATTAAGCACATTGGAGCATCACCTTATTTTCCACAGAGCAATGGTAAAGTGGAGAGGTTTCACAGGTACCTCAAGAAAGCTTCAGGGCAAGCAAATGTGAGGGAAAGACTTGGACAGAGGAACTTCCAAAAATATTAATGGCATATCGTTCGACACCACACAGAGCGTCAGGAGAAACGCCAGCCATGTTAATGTTTGGAAGAGACATCCGCACTAAATGTCCAAATGTTGAAAAAGAAGATCGACCTCTAACAGAAAGGGAGAAAGCAACAGATCTCAGAAAGCATCACGAGGAATACAAAACCAAAATGAAGCACTATGCTGACCAGACCAGCAGAGCAAAGGAGCACAATTTTGAAGTTGGTGATGTAGTTTACATTGCGAGTATGGAAAATGGAAAGCTGGATCCAACATTCAGAGAGACTCGCTATGTGCTGCTGAAAAACACCGCCGACAACTCCTTTGAACTGGTCAACACAGAGGATGGATCAAAAGTGATCAGGAATGTCAAGCATCTTCGTAAAACACCACTGGAGGTTGACTTTGACATCCCTGAGCCTTCATCAGCCTGCAGTGAACCAAACCATCATGAGACGGGGGATGTTTCAAATGCCGAGACTGCTCCATCAGTTGAGACCCCACCAGAACGTGACCCCTCTACATCTATCTGATGTCATCACTACCAGGAAGGGCCGGGTTATCAGAAAGCCCATCAGATACAGAGAGACTTGAAAAAAAAAAAAAAAAAACAGCATGTAATGTGTATGTTCTTATTTCTTGACAAGTTGTTACGATGGTATTTGAAAAAGAAAAACAAAAGAAAAGTATTTTGATTTAGTTTGAGAACAATGTGATTTTGTGATTTGTTAAGTATAGGAAATGTTATGAGTTAGAAAGGTTTGTTCTAAACAAGGGAGGAAAATGTAGTATAGTCAATATTCCTGAGTTATCGCGAGACAGAGACAGAGAAGCGGGAGAAGAACATAAACGAGCTAGCAGAAAGATTGAAGCACATGTGTGTCAAATAAAACAAGATAAAACTGAACCAAAGGACTGTTTATTTGAACAACACAACACTGTGATTGTCATTATATTACCCAAGCTCAATCAATAATCCGTCATTTCTTCCTCAGTCATGTCCTGGTGAACGGTGGAGTCCAACGCTGCGCCACCTTAAACAGCAAACAACAGACTATGAATACAAATATGAAAATCCCTGCAGTTTGTCACACGAGCTCCAGCAGGCTCTCTTATCACTGGACCCCAATGAGGTCATTAATAAGCGTTCAAGTGGAAGTGCAGTCAGGAAAACACTATAGCATGTAATGGAAATTCAATGCTTTCATGGCTTTTCATACACACAACCCATTTCAGACGTTTGTTTGCTTTTTGTTGTTGAATTTAAATCTGGTGACTTAAAACCCTTCATCTGTTCTTTTACATAAAATGCCACAAAAAGGACGTTTTTTTTTTTTTTTAATCAAATCCATTATTTTAAAGTTCTTATCCAAAGCTTTAAAGGCACCATCAGCAACCTCATGGAGATGAAGCTGATAAAAGAAAAAAGAATTTGCACCAATCTAGAAGTTAAAGCTGTTTGCCTGCCTGACCTGCTTCGAATTTATTTTGGCTCCAAAGAACTTAAACTTCCGCAAAGTCACTCCTTTTGTTGCTTTAGAAGAAAACTGCATCTGCCTATGGTATCTGCCTCTGCACTGAACACAAGAATGAAGAAGAAACTGAGAAGAAATGTTAGAAAGGAAAGCAAGCCAGAAACCTGTGAGCAACACTGCCCCCAAGAGGCCTCCTGCGCATGTCACACGCGTCAGCACGCCTTAGAGGTGCAATACGTTACCACAGGTCAGAGAAAAGACAAAGCTGCATCAGCCCAGCTCTGCTTTTGTTGTGGTTGAGAAAACAATAAAGACTTTAAGTCACAATTAAAAGTGAAGCTGCTTCCTGCAGTGGGTGAGATCTAATCTAATAGTTGCTCTGACGGTTGATCTCTTCTCTCTCAGCAGCTTGTTTATTGTTGATTGGTTCATTGCAGTCTTGTTCAGGTCTCCAATCGGGCCTCTGGTGTCCTTTGACAGCTCTTTGGTCTTGGTGGAGAGGTTACAGTCTGTTTAAGGGTGCAGACAGGTGTCCTTAGACAGATCATCAGTTCAAACAGATGACATTAATACAGGAAACAAGAAGAGAATAGAACTCTTTAAAGAAGAATTGACAGGTCTATGAGGAATAGAATTATTGTTTGGTTTTAGGAGATACACATTTATTTTCTGTAACATTACATATATAAATTATTAAAAATCAAACAATGTGATTTCTATTTATTCTTTTTTGCATTCTCTCTCCCACAATTAAAGAATCTATAATAAGCATGACAGATTTCTCTCCGGTTTTTAAGTGGGAAAACTAGATAAATCAGTGATTGACAAATTGTTTTTGGCCCAACTGTATCATATGATGATGATGATGATGGCCCTGCAATGGTCTGGCACACTGTCCTGGGTGCCTCCTGCCTTTTGCCCTCCAGTAGCTGAGTAGGCTCCAGCATCTCCGTGACCCTGCATAGGGTTAGGCACATTTAGAAGAGGAATAAATGAATGAATGGATGCTGATGCAGCCAGTGACTCAACCCCTCTCACAGATAACGGCTTCAGCTGGATCACAGATTTCTGCACCTGCAGTTAGCAGGTAGAACTGCAAGGTCCTTTCATTTTTAGACAAGGTTGATGAACAAGTGTAAATCAAACCAAGATACTCAATTGTTTACGTGGACTACACATTCTCTCAGGATTTAGGCTTTTGAAGTCATAAACAAAAGTGTTGGTATCCTTCCTTCCAGAAACTTCCTCCAATTCTGCCTCAAATGTCTCATTTTTCCACTGGTGATGTTAATGCTGGTGGCCAGCAATCCACAGTTAACAAAAGCTATTGAAACTGATGGCCACATTCCAGTTAACCCACTTAGAATGCCATTAAAGTAACAGTGCAATGATGAGTTTTACTTTTCCTGAAGCCAAACCAAGCTCCAGCAGTACTGAAGCCAGAAAAGTCATAAGGACGTGTTGTGTGGGACTTTTGATTGCAATCTAGAGTAAAAATCCACAAATATGCAAGATTTTCTGCAATAAACATTGATGAAATAATACTTATCTGCATAAACAGGCAGCCCAGCCCAACTTTGGGTTTGGTTCCCTAGTTACACAGACCTATCATTTTCTTCAGAGATACTTTGGAGCCTTTCTTCTTTATCTTTTAGCCCATCCCCGAGTAGAAACACTCAATGTGTGTCAAAAAAGGGAACTCCAACTCTATGAAAACAGCAAATCACACTATTTGGTGGTTAAAAACAGCATCAATAATTCTGTGTATTAGCTTGAAATAGAAGCTTCTGTTGAGCCTCCTTCAGTTCAGGTTAAACCCACACCTGCACTCATCTGAGTGGGTTCAGCCTTAATCTGACTGTTTGTGTAACGACAGGCTTCAGTGTGGCATCCATGTCACGCTGTGACAATTAACAAAGACTATGACATTAACGAGAAAATAATCAGTGGGTTATTAAGAGAGCAATTACACACGTAACTAATCTGACTATAAAACAACATGACAAATTAAATATCACTGTTAAATTGCAATTAGCTTTGTTGGGGTTGAAAGCCTGCAGATAAGAGTGTTATCAAGTGAAAGAAGAGAAAAGGTGCAAAGGCGCTGGTGTCACCGCAGAGACAGAGCTGATCGGAGGAGTGACGGTGACAAAAAGAGGATAAAGGACAAACAAAATAACATCTGCAAAGCTGTCTGAAATGTAAAAAAAATCTCAAATAGTCTCTAGAAACAAACAAAAAAATCTTTCTAACCACGCTTTGAGAAAAATTTCTAAAATCACTAAAAATGTATTTGCTTTTAGCAACAAGAAGAAAAACGACAAAGTTTTCAGGTTATTCTCCTGCACATTTGAGTGACGCTCTATGACATTGTGTTAGAACATTCTTTGTTTTGGTCAGTCTATCCAGACACAGTTTGACTTTGGTTGCAGAAACCCTTGACCATCATTACAGTCTCACTGTAAGCAATGCATCATTGGTCAGGAGTGATCCATCAGCAGCTGGTTTTGCCGTGGTATACAAGCTCTTTGTTGTGGTTCCATTATACCACACTATAAACTACATGATACTTGCAAAGTTTTAAAACCTCAACATGCAAGATATTTTCACAGGTTTTAGCTGCTTTGCTAAAGTTTTTCTCCAAATCAGCACAGTTCAGAACTGGCTTTCTCACTAAGAGCCAGAATCTCGAAGTAAGGAGGTTATTATTGAAATGAGTAATTTTGCTCCATGCGTTTGACAATAGAAAAACTCAATTTAAAAAAAACCTCAAATTGCATGATTTAAGAAATGTTCATAAGACTTCTATGTGCATTTTAATAAACATAATTGCTCCATAACGTGGAGACGCAATTTTTGTCACTAGTTTTTGTCCATGTAATCAAAATGATCTACAATCAGGAACATAAAACCTCTAAAAATACTATTTGATAAAAATGAGCAAAAAAAACACATTTTATTGGGCTGCATAAAATTGAATTGGAAATAATTCTATCTATGTTTTTATCCTTTTGAATGCTTGTGTGGAACTCCTTGTTTCTACATTTCTTCTACATTACATTTCTTAAGATAAAATGACTTGCTGCATGGACAGAAGTGACCACTTTCCTCTTAAGATTAGTGTACCTATTTTTGGCAACCTTTTTTGCAATGGAGTGCATCACAAAGGTCAGCTCTCCACAGACACATATGCACACTGGTAGGAGAATCACTGACATCTCCCACAGGATTCTGCACAGCAGAATGAAGTCTGACGTAGGAAGCTCACATTAATAAAAGTTTGCTCCACCCATCTCAACAACATTCAGCAAACGGCCTAGAGTAAAGTTTGAAGCTGATAGGTCCTCCCAATCGAAATAAGCTCGCCCTTTAACCCTTTAATCCTAGAGTAATCGCTGGCCACACAATGTAAAACACGCTCTTTGAACTACCATAACTCTTTGACTGTTTATGCAATTAGCATAAACCAGAAGAAAAGCTGCTTTTGTTAGCGTCAAATCAGTGGGAATTAAGTAAAAAAGTGTAAACGGACGAAGAGTTAAGGTACCGTATGTCTTCTAATAATGGCCTGTTTCTTATAGACGCTGGTCTCTAATAGTGGCCGGGCTCCTATAAGACTCCCCACCCCCTCCCTATCCGCCTCCCTCCTAACCCCCACCAGCTAAAGCTCCAGCGCTAGACAGCGCACGCACTTTAACATAAAGCAACTCGACACAACTTAACTCTTTGACCATTTATGCAATTCATGTAAATTAGCTCATTTACATGATCAATGCACCACTGAAAAGTGTTACAAATCAGCACATGGCTGCTTTTCTTAGCTCCAGAATCCAATGAGATTATGTTAATTGTTAATTATGCTAATTGAAAAAATGTCAACACTGGAGCTAAGGCTCCGGTGTTAAAGGATTAATATCTCTAAATTTGAGGTATAATCAAAGAAAAACAAGAGATTTCTAAGTCAACCTTCCACTGCTGTAATATGCAAGCCTGTTTTCACTACACCACGACACAGTCCCTCATCCTTTCTGTTTGATTATCTCAGTTTGACCTACCATGTGTAGTATTATGGTGGTTTCTCGTAATTCTGAATATTAAATGCTATCTTACATTTTGATGTATTTATTTCTCAGTTTGTCTTTTTACAAACGACTGTTTGTGTGGAGGAGCTGAAGCGGCGCCCGCTGTCCTCGGCGCAGTAAGCAATACATTGTTTGCTGCTGAATCAGCCAGATGGCAAAGCAAAGAGATGTAATCATCCACGCAGCAAAACAGAAAGCTTGCTTTTACTCAACTTGGGCTACTTCAATGCAATACTAATGTGTCTCACATTGTCCCACACAAACCAAGTCCCCATGTCACATTGGGCGAGTGGAGACCTGCTCAGCCAATGTAGGTGTGAGAGGCTTAATTGCTGGTTGGAGTTGATTGGAAACACTTGGGCCAAAAAGCTCAAAGACTCAGTTCTCAGACTCTCTTCTCTGCTGCTGATGCATTTATGCACACACCATACTGATCTACAAGTGCACCACTGACACCATTTCCACTTTTCAGTATGACAACATTATTAAATGTATGGGCTTTTCCTGAATTCGTCATGGCTTTAGGGTTTGGTTGTGACAGTTTCGACTTTTCTATGTCATTTATTTATTTTTCTTTTGACTATCTCAAAATTATGCTCCCACAATAGCATATCTGTCTATCAGGCCTTTGCAATTGTTGTCAGCAAACTAGTTTACAGATGTGACCGCATGTGCAGGTTCAAAGGTCGAGACCTCATTGGACGGCATGCATGGTGACCGCTAAGCCAAAACATAGCCATTCTGATACAAATTAGAAAACAAAATTATAGAACCACCTGTGGAAATGCAATTTTTTCTTTGGTGGGTCGGCTTGCAATGCACCTCGGGGTGGAGCTACTCGACAATGATCCCCCCTCCAGTGGTTTCTGCATACATTTCCCCCCTTTTCTGTTTTAAGTGCATCTTAGACATGTAGGACCCTTTTATGGTACAAACCCTTTACGCCTCAGCAAATACACCCCAACACACACACACATACATTACACCTTCTGTCCCCTACCCCATCACTGGCGGAGGGAACAAGGCCCTCAGCAGCGACGGCCTTGTCTCTTGGGTGTCGGGCCTACTGTGCCCGTCAGCCCTCTCCCCACACAGGGAGAGGGATCCCTTTGATCTCTGACAAGCCAATGAGCGGGGGATCACATCCTATCTGGGGTGGGTGGTTGCCTGGAGCTTGGGGGCAAGTTGTTCTCTCCCTCAGGGGTCCCTGGCTCGTACCTGGGGCTGGGGTGAGGGATGCTTGGAACTCCTGGGTGGTGGTGGGTGGCTTGTCTTCCCTAGGTCAAGGGTCAACAAAACATCATGGGTCAATGTAGACATTGTAGCGGCATGTTTGGGAAGTTTTGTTAAAATTGCCAAATCGTTCGTTTTCATGAACTGGAAAATCACCAATTATCAGATTTTTACACAAAATTGCTGCCAAGCTGTAGGCTGTGTGGCCATCCCATGATAAATTTGAACTTCCTTTGGATATCCCAGACACATGTATATTGGTTTCGTTAGTGGAGTCCAACATTTTTTTTTTTGCTAAGTCAGGGTTTTTTTTTTTTGCGACAATTTGTTTGTCAATTGTTTACCGCTGCCACAATTTTAACATTATCCTATCGCATGTTATATTATTTTGTTCAGCTTGCGTTACCAAACTTGAGCTGCCAAGCTCGCCATGTGCACAGAAAATACACAGTATACTGAGATTCTGAGTATAGTCATGAATAACTTGATTATAATCATATAAATTGCATTTATAGAACAAAATAGTGGAGAAATATTGAAGCACTAAGCGCTTATACACTAAACTACAGACACATACACCCCCCCAAATGCTTTCTAAAAACCATTAATGCAGTAAAAAAAAAAAAAACACAAACACACAAAAAAGGAAAACAGAAATGGTTAAGACCCCAGAGAAAGAAGGAGGGCTCTTTACCAAATCACAACGCCACAAAGCACAGCACAATAAGAAAAAAAAATCCTCCTGCAGTAGCTCAGTGAATTCTGTTTAACATTTGCTGGATTTCTATCAGGAAACAACCATGATCCAGGATCGCGTCCCGCCCAGATCCCAGGTAAAGGTCTGAGCAGTGGAAATATCAAAATCATCTGTGGTCACTCTGTGATTATGCTGAGCGGGCTGCACGCCCACACAGTGTAACGATTACGCTAACAGCCCGTCCCGTTCATTTAACTGCAGCTCGCGGTTAGCCAGTAAGCTAGCGTCATCTTTCACAGAACTTATCGGTCTTTGTAGCTTCAAGAGTTGGTGAAGTAAGTCATTGTTGAGTTTCTGTCGGTAATCCTTTTATCCACATGTTCTGAAAACTGTAAGACGCTTTTTGTTGAAAACTTCATAACTTTTCTACCGGAACGTAATAACAGGAATAAACAGGAACTCGCGCTTTTTATTTATTTATTTGAGCTTGTCCTGTCCAAACAGATATGAGCTGAGAGCCTCTTGTGTTGGACAGATTTTACTGTTACAATCGGGGGTTCTAACTCATCGGACACACAAGGTGTATATTCGTATAAACCCCTTTTTTAATTGAAACTAAACTGTATTTCTATTAATTTTGTTTGTGTCCTTCTTTTTGTTGGACCGGATGGAAAAAGGGGGGAAAAGGAGAGAGAGATGTCAGGGGGGCACAAAAGAAAAGGGGAAAGGGACAGCTCTAGGATGCAGGAACTTTAGATGGAGCTGAGCAGCTGAACACGCAGAACACCGGCTTTGTTTTTATCTTCTCTCTGTGGCTCAGCCGTTGCCGTAGAGCTGTTTGCTGCAGGCGTGTTCCTAACTGAGCTCATCAGGTTAACTTTGCAGCATCTTAGTCTTTCACTTCCCAAAAGAACCAGCTAACTGGATTTGTGAAATCTGTCGAAGCTGGAGACGGACACCACAAGGCAGGTTTACCAGAAATATGACATATGTGGCTGTAACTTCATATAACTGCATTATATGCACAAAGCACAGTTATGCTATTACAACTTCAGATATGAAGGTATTTTTCTTCATTTGTGGATTATGGGAGGTCAGAAAACAAGGATTTTTTTCTAGTTTTTGTTTCTTTTCCGTTTGTGGATACAGCTTTGGAAGTATTTTGTGTTTTGGTAGAATACCATACAGTGCAAATAATATTCAAAGCAGGAAATAATTTATTGCCAAAAAGTAAACAAAAGTTATTCATTAAAAAAGAGAAACAATATAATTTCAGAGAAAAAGGTACATTCATTATACACGAGGCATGCAGTAACAATTATTTTGTGTATCCTTATGTGGAGCAAGCCTTTGGAACAGAACCAGTTTCAACTCAAAACAATGTCCAAACAGGCATTTACAGTTAGAACAGAAATAGAAAATCATAGAAATCGTCAACTGTCTTCCGCTTGTGTCGTCCAGTTCAGGCTTTCCACGGCGTGCATCAGTTTATGAAAATCCACACTTTCACAGCTGCTGGTGTTGGGGAGCTGCATTTCATTGATGGTTTCATGAACTCAACAATGTACTGCTCTATACTGAAGGAGAAGATGCTGCCATCACTACATGCACGTGGTCGTCGTGCACTTTTCCAACACCACAATGATCCAAAACACACATGGAAAGCTACTGCTGCATTTCTGAAGAAGAACAAGGTGAAGGGGATTGAATGGCTGAGTATGTCTCCTGATCTGAACCCAATCCAACACCTGTGGTAAATCTGGGAATATTTATGAATGTAAATTTAAATCATGTGAGGATGGATTTGGATGTGTTGAAGGAAATGGAACCAAATGAGTAAAGGGTATTCATGATAAATGAGTGTCAGATGTTTCCATTAATGTGTGCAGTCGTAATATATGTGTGTCTATGGGTATCTGCAAACAAATGTGTTCTCATTAGACAGGAAACAGGAACATCATACAGAGTGGGTACTGGGTGTGGTAATAAAGGTATGGGGCATGGAGGTGAGAATTTATAGGCTTTTACTTCTTATCAATACCTTTCAGATATTTCTTGTCCTTTTTTCTTTTCCTATCTTTCTTTTGATCCAAACTATAACATCATCATCTTCAAACAGCGAAGAAGGAAGGAAGCTATTCACAGGCTAAATTCCAAGTTAGGAAAGTTTTAGTATTTCACCATTTTCACAACAGAAAATAAAATGTTTAATAAAACATTTAAGCTCATCCACTAAATGAGCTTATTTAAAATGTGACTCCTGTCTCAGGTCATAAGATGTCTAAAGAACACCCTGAGGAAGTTATCGCCAGAGATATAAAAGTATTGGTCTTTCGGTGACGGATTTGGTCCCATACTCATTTGATTCATGTTTCAAGAAGCTGAAGGAGTTGTGGTTGTCTCTGTTACATATATATATATATATATATATATATATATATATTTATTTATTTATTAAAAAGGTTCCAAATGTTCACAACAGATCACGCACATTTTTACATGGGGATGCTGCAAGCAACAGGTCACAGCCAACACTGAATCAACACAAAAGGGTCAGTAAGGGTGAAGTAGGTGAAACGCAGGCTTGTCGTGCAAAGATTTCTTTTTTAATCCCTCCAAACTGCGCCAGAGACCTGTTGGTGTGATTCAAGTGGAAGTCAGTCCAAAGGCATCGTACAACAGCATCAGTTGTACCTCATAAGTCTGCACAACTTACATTACCTTACTTCACAAATACTTTCTACACGCACGACAATCGTACATTCCGTTTTTATGACTTCTGTTGAGGTGGCCGCCACAGCATCAAGGGAACTGCAAGACACCCCAGTGCTCCTTTTAAGATGCAGTCACCCCTGTCTGCGGCCCCCATGGGCCCGGACACTCCGAACACCTGCAGCACTCGTACAAATCAATCCCTTGTACGGGTACATGTGACCAACGCCTAGGCAGCCCCAATCTTCTGGGATAAAGCCATGCTAGTAGGAAGCTGCAGTTGGTGGTTCTGCATTGTTCTGCTGAACATGGTCTTTGAAGCAGTTGCTGTCTTCTGGGGAGCAAATGTTGCTAGAACCTTTACATACCTTTCAGCATTTATTGTTTTCTTCTAAAACATGCAAGCCACTCATACCATCAGTGATGCTGACTATAGCTGGAGGCTGAGAACATGCTGGAAGGTCTTCCTTCAGCCCAGAGGCCACGGCGTCCCTTATTACCAATAATAACAACTCAGTTGGACTTGTCTGACTATTAAACACGGTCCTGCTTTGAAACAGCTCGCTCATAGACACTTCTGAAGATTTCGTTGTCTGAAGAGACTATGTCCTCTCTTTCTTGTTATTCTCACCGCCTTAGAGTTTAATCTTTGGGTAGTGACTGTGGCATTAGCCAATGGGAGTGGGGAGGATTTTATAAACCAGCTCGCCCATGATGCTGCTTTTTGCTGCTGCACAGCCATTCCAGCTTCCCCTGCAGTGCTGTAACCTGAAATCCTGCAATGCAGTCTTTGTTTCCAAATGCTCATGAGGTTCTGCTTCTTTGTGAAAATGCTGGTCGACCGTCACTGGCAGAACCCGCAGACTTCACTGCCCTGTCTCTGTTTATCTGGTGCCGATTACTCGTCAGATAACTGAGTAAAATGATGGTAAAAAGTTTCATTTAATATCAGAGTGGGGTAATCATTAGACGACACTTAAAGCACATGTTCCGACAGACTCTAGCTGCTGTTCACAAACAACATTTTGAAAGTAGAGCTGCCTTTACATGAATGGTTAGCCGGTACCCCTGGTTGGGCCTCTGCCAACAACTCTCCACCATTGTCCACTGTCCTGGGGGATCCTTTCTGGTTCCCTCCAGATATGGATTATAAAAACGTGGTTTCTACAACAACATTGTCATGTTTATGTTTGACAGAAAAAAGAAGAAAAAGCCTGAAGCTGCACCAAAGTCATAGTGATAGAAAACGCCATCTTTGATGTTCTTTCATTCTAGGAAATCTGCTGCATTAGGACGATCTTATTGTATCTTACTGTATGTATTTTAGTTTGAAGGGAACGTGCATGTGATGCTGTGAAGAAATAAAAGAAAGTATAATTGTTTCAATCATTATGAATATTTACAAGTTCTATGTTATAAACAGATGGCGTAATGGCCACAAAAATAAAGTCTATTATTCCAAATGCTGAAGCGGGACTTTCTGACTCCCACTGGGTGTGAAATACCCACAGTGAAATACTGTTGCTGATTGGCTATTAAGGTTGCAGACTCCTAAGCTATTGCTGTGTCATTGGGCAGGACACTGAACCCCACATTGCCTCCAGTGTTACCCTGAGAATTACAAAGTAACACTTCTGTCTAGGAGCTGGTAGGAGGATGTAACACAAAGTAAAATAGACAAACCATATACCTGAGCAATTCAAAAACTCTCACAAACAAACCCAAGCTGAAATTAAGCTGGGAAGTTATAACAGAAAAGCTCAAAAATACACTACACAATCAGCCAAAATACAACGACCACAGAGCTCAAAATTTACCCAAAAAGTCCAGCTCTGCTGCTGCCAGCTGGGGGGGGCTCCAACAGATGATGTTGCAGGATTTAAACTTCTGAGCTGGATGTCCTCAACCAATCAGGTGCTCCAGACCATTCAGGTACCAAGCTGCAAAGAAAGACTGGAGGGAAAACGAGGAAAGGCAGAAAAACCCCTCACTGCAGCAGAAGACAACAGAAAACCGACCGAAAATCGCTCCAAAAATACAAACAAACGGCCACAGCCATAAACAGGAAGGATCAAAAACACGTCCATCCTTGTTTGTCCACAATGTCTACAGGAGTTATGCAAAAAGAGATTTGTGTCATAGCAGGTACAACAGGTTCTGCTGCACACTCCAGTTGGTGCTTTTTGTCCGTTGGTTTGTCTCCATACTGGCGTTGTTTTCATGTGCGGGCTGCCTGTGCCGCTCCCGGCAGTTCCACTCACCACCTGTGGTTCTCAGTGGAGCAGTGCAAAGCTGCCTGCACTTAGTTAACTATGTTTCAGGCATTTCAGGGGCACCTTTCTGAGCTTTCGGGGTGGTGTGTTCTGAATCATGGGGTGGTGTTTTGGACCATACTTTAGCTTGTTTTTTCTGAGATCTGCTTCTAGTTTGCTTGTTTTGTTTGTTTGTTTGTTTGGTTTTTTTTGCTTTTTCTGTGTTGGTGGTAATTTTCTGGTATTAAACTCTACTTTGCATTTCTTCTGTCTTCTCTGCCCCTGGCTGCAGCTAAAGCACATTTGATTCTTCCCAAAGCTGCGCTCTTTGTCCTTTGTGGAAGGAAGTGGTTGCACCATTCTCTGTCCCTTCAAACTGATGGCTGTTAATTGCTTTGAATAAAAGCATCTGTTAAATGCTCATGAACCAGACAAATGAAACACGCATTCTTCAGATGCTTTAAGCTGTAATGGAGACTGAAAACTGAAAACTAGTTGTGTTGAGATGGAGGGATGATGGGGACAGCTCCTTTCAAGGGTTCCTTTTTTTCATTATTATCTGTAAGATTTGGGGGTGATTTTCCCGGGATATTTCTCAAACATGAGTTCTGCTAAAAATATGACTATAGAGACATGTAGCGATGGGGAAAGGGAGTATAGACGAAAGGCACAGAAGAAGATATGTTTTTTGACTATTTATGTGCCTTTTCAGCCCCCCCACCCCCCCACCCCCACCCAGGTGACATTTGTTGTTGGGGCATATTTTATGAAATAATGGTCAGTAGTATAGTTTTTATCTTATAGACAAATAGAACTTTTTCAAAAGAAAACTGTTGTAATCGTTTTTACGATTTGTGATGCTTAAAAAAGAACATTCAGCATGATGTATATTTTAAGAGGTCTTTTTAGTGACAATATACTTTTCTGTTGAATCATACTACATTCCTACAGTGACAGAGAGCTCAGCGTGCTGCAAGTTGCAGACACATTGCGTGTTAGACAAAAACCTGCTTGTTACCTTATATATATTCTTTTTCTATCAACTCCTCACTGACCTGGATTCCAAGGACTCTCGTGTCCAAATACTGTTTGAAGACTTCAGCTTTCAACACAGCCATCTCTCAGCAGGAAGTACACTTGAGGGCAGACGTGGCGCAGCGGTAGGGCGCTCGGCTTCTGATTCCCGCCTTGCCCGTCCATGTGTCGAAGTGTCCTTGGGCAAGACACTGAACCCCACATTGCCTCTGGTGGAAGATTGGCGCCAGCGTTTGGATGCGAAGCCGCCATCAGTGTGTGAATGTGTGAATGGGACTGTGACTGTAAAGAGCCTTGGGCCTTCAATGAAGGTAGAAAAATGCTATACCAGTATACGCTGTTTACCATTTACTTAGTACTACGTAACAGTACACATGCACCACTACAGGGGTTGACCTGTATGGATGCTGCTGATCTTTGGGTTGTCTGGACTTGTTGAGAGTCATAGAAAGATGTGACTGCATTATAAGGAGACTGCAACAGTGTTTTGCTGTTCTTTTGTGCCTAATATGGCCACCATGAAGGATGCCATTCAAATAAAATGTACTATTGTTGTAAGTATTTGTAAGGCTGTTAGTTACACTTTAGTCACTGGTAAAGTGAGAGTACTGGCTCTTTACTGGTACTCACGAGGTGTGTGGGTGATATTTAAGTGTCCATAGCATGGCCACACAAATGGCAGTCTTGTCTAAGATCCTAACTTCTAACAGTCAGGCTGTAGGCATGGGGTGTGAAGCGAAACGCAAGAGCGCGTACTTTTCACTTCAACAGCACTAATGGGCTACCTGTGCAGTGTACAGGTTTTTTCGGGAGGTTGAAAACATTGAAATTTGTATGACATGCCTGCCTTTCACCTACCTCATCCTTACTTACCCTTGCATGTTGTTCAAGTGTCACCTGACCTGTCACCCGCAGCATGCCCGTAGAAAAAAAAGTTCATGAACATTTTTGCTGTATGGGCTCACCGAGCCTGCAACATTTTTGAGAGCAGTAGTTAATGTGAGCATGCTCCTGAAAGGATCAATGAACAGAGAGGCTGACTGCTGTTGCTTTAACCCTTCAAAGTCCCAGTCCGATCATCTTTTGATATGCTTTTAAAGCGTTCCCAGTGGTCTTTCAATCATGACGATGCTGTTTTTAGCCCAAATCGAAAACCTGTGTTGTTTTCTGGGACATAGTTTCTGCAGAGCGGCATGAGTTTATTAAGAATTCTGAGTTGTGGGAGGGACTGATGGTGCAGACTAAGCCTGCCCTCAATTACCATCATCCATCTGTTTACACTCTCTCCCACTATCTCACAGCCCCTCACAACCCCAGCCTAACAAACAAAGACGTTCCTGGACCTGTTTGTCTGTAAGTGGATGCATCAGAATGGAGCGAAGCAGGAAGTTTATGGCCCGCCCAGCGTATTTTCTATGTCATAAATAGGAACTTTTAAAAATGGAATTATTTCATCTGCTTCTGATTCAACAATTAGAACATAGAAATACTCAGAAATCAACATTTTAGCTTAAGTTTCTTGATTTACGTCCCTCATCATTATAAAAATGTCATTTTCATTGGACTGGGTCTTTGATCACTTTTTTCCCCAGACTAACACTACCACCTAGCATATCATTTCAGATGACTGATAAGGTTGTATTTTCAATTGTAACAAAACATTTGCTTTCTTTGCAAATCAACAAATCCTTTTTTTTAACAGTATACCATCTTGTCTGTTTTCTCTTGCTTGCACATAATACATTTGACCTGTTCATTATTTGACTTATTGATTTCTATTGATTTATAAGCAGCTTTAAAATGACCTCAGTAAAACATTTAGCCGCAATAAAAACAACAGCTAAAATGTTAAAACAATTGAAGATAAAAAGCATAAATAAGTGACATAAAAATCATAAAACAACAGAAAAAACAAGACTGGCCAATAAAACAGTGAAACACACCAGCAGAGCAGGGTCTCACGCCGTGTCAAAGGCCTGGTGATAAAAATGGGATTTAAGAAGTTTTTTAAAATGGACAGAGGATGCCGGCAGAATGCTCAGCGGTAACGCGTTCCACAGCTTCGGTGCACAGACTGAAAACGCTCGTTCCCCTCTGAGTTTTCTCTTGGACCTCGTACGTCCAGGAGAAAATGGTAAGCAGACCTGAGGATCTGGATAATAAAAGCTTGTGGTCCACAGTATCAAATGCTGCGGTCAAGTCCAGCAGAAGAAGGAGAACATAGTTTCCATCATCAGTTGCCCCAAAATTATTGTTTTAGCTGATTCTGTGTTTGTATGGCTTTGTCAAGCACAGAGTCCTATGGTCAGCATTGTTTTTGGTTGTTTAGATGGATAGTAAAGCAGGTGGCAGTAAACAAATCAAAATGATTGTATTGCCATTAAAAGTACAAACTCTCTGCCCAGCATTGACTGAGATCATTTGAAGGTCTCAGCCCCCCCCCCCCCCCCACTGCGTTGGAGCATCTAGAACAACAACAAAGCGAATAATGTGCAATCACAAGTGAGGCCAAATTATTACAAGAAAAAAACAATCTGTGCATTGATTGATTCACTTTTTTAAAATTCTCATTATATAGTGGAGGTTTCTATTTCACAGGACCACAGGCGTGAAAACAACAACAAAAGCAGCAAAAAGGCTTTTAAAAAGGATTTTGCTGTTTTCCCCAAACCTCTGAGGCTGTGAACAGAGTGAGAGGCGTCCATTTCCAACAACAAGTGCGCGGGGAGCAGAGTTAAGGAATGTTAGATGCGGCGTGGGGGTGTCAAATGGGAATAAAGGCTGATTCGTCTGCAAAAGGCAGCACACAGACACGGGACCAGGGCGTTGTACGGCTATATCAGTCAGTAAATAGCTGTGATTATGATGAGAACTTATTGGACTTCTGCTGTGAGCTTCATTTCCTGATAGCGGCACCGCAGACACAGAGGCAATCAAAAGCCTCCGTCAAGGCCATAAATCATGCTGTATTTGTCTGTGGGGTGATGAGTGAGGATGCCTGTCCTTACTGGAATATGTATTATAATAATAGCAGCATTCACTGGAGGTAAGTGAGATGATTATTACGGAGTAGCGCAGGCTCTAACTTCTGGTAGAAGTAAATTGAGGGCAGAGAACTGGTGTTGTTCGTCATCGCATTACTCGCGTTGGAGAAGCATAAAGTGAAGGGGTGATATTGAGTCAGTGAAGCATGAATAATGGGAGCGCGGGTCCGGGTGTGTACATCCGCCTTTGAGCACACGGAGATTCGAATCCCATCTCTATATTATTTTGACACTGCAGAAAATGCACAAACAATCCCAGCTGAGTAATTATTTGAATGCAGACTGACAGCAGCGTTTCAGTCTCTGCGCTTTACATTTGTGTTGTGCACTGCTTCCTGTTCTCTCACTGAAAACTCATTTCTGTAAACTTTGCCTGACATTTGAAACAAGAGAAAATGAGAAATCCTCGGATTTCACTGTTGAGCAATAACAGTTATTTTAATTAAAATCTCAGGAGGTGGAGGTGACAGGTTTTCATCCAATTCTTGGTCTCTTACAGTACTCGTGTGGTGGTTCACCTCTATCATTCTTCCTCTGTTGTCCCCACAGCTGACAGCAGTTACCTACGTGTTCCAGCCATTCTGTCTATTCTCTTGATTTTCGTCACCAAATCTGAATTGCTTCACGGTTACAAGACAGCCTAAGAAAACTTCAAAACAATTTAATCAAATGACAATTTTGAAGCACTGTCTGAAACCTCTCCTGATGGTGCCATCTTGTGGTCAATTATTATGCTGCATTCACACAGAAAGCCATTTGTGCGGCCAATTCACATGTCCTGCCCTTTTTTCACCGTGTGGCGAATTCGCTGCTCACCACATGGCCAAAAATGTGTCCCCAAAGCTCGTTGTCTTGGTCGCGTGTGGGAGGAGCTAGAAGGTACTGTTTTTAGCCTGATCACTACATGAAGCGGTGTCCGTTTACCTCATTTACAATGCAAGGAAGACCCGGATGATGTCGCAGGCCATCAAAAATAAATAACGAATATGTAAATCTTCTACCCACAAAATAAATGAATAAAATAAAGAAAAATTCACTCATCAAAAAGTAAATACTCCTCCACAGTCACATGCTCTTGTGGCAATAGTGGTTTGTTGTGCGCTTGAAAAACATCCAATCAGGAATTAATCAAGGTCAAATACTGCTGTTGTTGTCTTTTATTTTTCAAATACATAGTTGCATTTCATTAAGCATAAAGAACTTGTGATTTTTTTATTCCTATGAACATATTTTTAAAAACAACAAGACATTTTAAGCTAAAGGTTTCATAGACTACATTTATTTGTGTTAACTATGTGTTACTAAAAGAAGAGAAGACATTTCAATTATGTTTTTAAATCTAAAGAATTATCCTGATGTTTTTAATTAATATTTATAGTCAGGTGTGTTCAGTAATTCAGCAGACAAAAGATTCAACGGACTATCAAAGCCGGATGACGGATTCAAACCCAGGATTCTCTCAATTCCGAAAAGGACCAGACACGTAGACTACATGGTCACATTCTCCAAGAGGGCAGCCGATCTGCAGAAGGGTTTGTCACTTTATAGAGACAGATACAGAGTGAAAGGATTGGTTCATCCGTGGATGTTTCATGGTTTTTAAACAGGAATCATGTGTTTCTGTTGGAACAGCATGTTGGTTGTATGTTTGAACACTTCAAAATGAAAACTTCTCATTATTTCATGTGTTTTAAGTAGCTCACATGTTAAAAAAGTCTGATCCTCCCTGATTTAGAGGTTCTCTGGTACAGTGAGCTTCAGTCTCGCTGTGTACAGATATCGGCCTCTTCCGCGGTGTTTCCATCTCTCTCTGACCGTGCTTGAAGTCTGCTGTCCCGCATTAACCCGAGAGAGCAAAAATCAAAACAAGAATTCAAATAAGGGGACCTTTTTATTTGTATTGTCTTGATGAAAATAAGAAAAAAATATTTCTGATTCTTTTTTTTGCAACACTCACATGCTAATTTTGATTGCTCCTGTCGCAGTGACAGCAGACATGTTGCACTGTCCATTGATTTTAAGGGCACCAGATCTCAACTGGACCGCATGAAATATTGGACTGAGGAGTTCTGCCCTCCATGAGTAGGTCTGTGGTAATGGCCTTCACTAGCTGCAACATTTGGCTATCGCTGTCTTTACTAACAGCAGTCTGAAAGGTCAAGCTGTCACAGATGGCACAACATAACCACTGACAAATTGCATCAAATGCACGTGTTCAGCACCGAGACTGTTGAATCTGTGAGTCTGACAGGCTGAAGAAGGCTTCCATTGACTAATAATCCCACCTTCACTACATGGGGCCATTCAGCACAAGAAGAAGGGTAGGATGTCCTCTAACTTTTTTTGGGTGGAACAGCTTGGGCCCTCCAGTTTTCAACAGCATCGTCATCTGTTGGCTGAATGTCTGTGGCAGCATCA
Organism: Adrianichthys oophorus; assembly: GCA_036245035.1. Classification (NCBI taxonomy): domain Eukaryota; kingdom Metazoa; phylum Chordata; class Actinopteri; order Beloniformes; family Adrianichthyidae; genus Adrianichthys; species Adrianichthys oophorus. Next base: position 681,759 of record BSAI01000012.1, read on the forward strand.
GATTCCACTAATGAAGGAGCATCCTTTTGTGTTCGGCCTTCTGCTCTGGGGGTAGTCATGGATCTTGGCTTCACTTCTGTGACTATCACTGATCCCACCGTTGATTCATCTTTGTTTCTTTCTTTTACAGAACAAATACGCATCTTTCCTTCAATGAAAGAAAGATGGCGAGAAATGAAGCGATCCACTCGAACAGGCAAGTTTTCATGCTTGAGAAGGCCATGTTTAATGTTTTTGAATTCAGCTTCAACTGTGGCTGAACTTGCTGTGATGTTGGTGCTGTGGAAGAGCGGGACCATTATTCCCGCCCAGAGTGGTAAATAACTTGCAAGTCTCATTACTTGGGGAATAATCTCCCGATCCCCATTAGCTGCTGCAAGTGACCTTCTCTCCTCGCATATTTCTGTCACCCACTGTCGAAGGTCGGTCTGGATCTCATGATACCGATCCTTTTTTCTCCAAATCTACTGTGTCTTCATCTGGTATTATGTCGGGGCCTTCTGCAGTTTGGGCTTTCAGGTATCTTTTGCATTTTTCTGATGTCAGAGGGGTCCTGCACTGTCATCACCCTCTGCCTCACTCAGGGCCACAACAGTTATGGCATGTAGGAGTTGCTTTGCATGGTCCAAGCATTGTGAAAGAAGAAGCTGTGCCACACACCGCACAAAGAAATCTTTGACACGGTGTGCTCTGTTCTTCAGGCAGTCCCACTGGCAGATCATCTTGATGAAGTGCGCAACATCAACCCTGATGAAACAAGGCGGAAGTTTGGTTCCCTGGTTCCCAAAGAGGACAAGAAGCTATTATGGATGTAGCTCCTCAGATCAGGGTGAGGAGTAAAAGCCTTGACCAGAGCTCCAAGAATGGGAATAGGATTCCTTTGGAATGGCTGCACCCGCATACATCCATTCTTTCAACCAATTTGCAATGGTATGAACGTCATGCCTCTCTGACAGCATCTGGACCATTGGGAGACTGGAGCAGTTGTTTGCTGTCAGCACTCCTTGATATAGAAAGATGTGGCCAGACATGCCTGTTGGTCTCACCAGTTTTCTCACTACTGAGCCTGTTGCATCAAGACACACTGTTGGTGGAGATTTCCTTGATAATGTTTTGTACACATGTAGCTGAGTTTAACTCCAGTAGTGACTGAAGAACTTGTCCAGACCAATATCCCTAATGCTACCACTGTGAGGTACACTGCATTTGAATAGCTGCAGAGAAACAACGGGATCTTTGTCTCTTAACTTCTGATCTTTTTTCTCCTGTTTGGCCTTCCACAGGGTGGCCAAATTAGGTAGGTGGCTTGGCTCAGGATCCCCAAAATCCATCAAATCTGCTGCTTTCCTCCATACAGTTGGTTCTATCCTGCCCTCACACAGCTCTGTCCCAATCTGCATGCGCAAATTCCCAGACGTGAACCGCTTTGAACGGCCAGTGTGTTGGGAGACATCTGTATTTTTGATGCAGCATTGGAGGACCACTGGGCTGTTTATTGGTGGCTCCTTGTCACTTGTCATTTCCAATTGCCATGACACTCTTTACAAAAGCCTCTAATGTGAATGTATTTATTTGTAACAGTAGGGTAGACCTTGGATCTTTGGAACACAAACATACATGTGTTCTTGACCTGCTTCCAAGTCGGATCATTTATGATGTGCGTCCAAGTGCCAGGCTTCAAAATGGTGTATTCCCTTTTTCGTGATGGAGCAAATTTGTCTTTATATTCTACTTTTTGTGGCATGAATTTGATCCATTCTTCAAATGGTATGTCCAGCTTAAACGTTTGACTACCATTTTGTCTGGGAGGAGAGGAACTTGGGACTGAGTCTGTGTCAGCTGTACAATCAGGATCACTTTCCTGATCACAGAATTCCAAAACTGACCAGATGTTGTGTCTGTTTGATCTAACAAATGTGTACAGTCATCCTTGGAGTCATCTTTCCTTCTAGCTGCTGACTCAGCTCTGTCAGACACTGGCAGCTGGAGTGGCTTTTCTGCCATTTTGAATTATGGCCTCTTTTGAGGTGCAGAGAACAGAAAAAAAATGTTTCTCTGTCTGCTGATGGCTTTCAGGGCATCTAGTTACAGAATTAAAAAAGTGATTAGGATTAATCATTTTTTGGCCTACAACATGATTCCATTATAAAATTTGTAGACCTATATCATGGTTCAATCGGGATTAATTTAAATTGGAGGGAACACTAGATAGTAAATTTGAAACCCAGACATTGCAAATATCAAAATTATAAAAATGTACATATTGAAAACAGTTTGGAGTCGAAGGGCCACATTGTAAACTTGAAGGAATTATGGGAAATGTCAATAACATTTTGAACTGAGAAAATATATATTATTGTGATAACAATGTTTAAAAGGTGAAAAGTGTCAATCTGAAACTTGTATGACAAAAACTTCCAACCCTAAACTGTTACCAAACGAATGATGATTTTTATTTGGAACCGCTGTTGTTTTTTATTCTCAATTTTGTTTCTTGTCTTTTTCTTTGTTTTTGTCCTTTTTCGTTTAAATTCCTCCATTTAGAGTTTAATTCAGGCTTTTGAAGTATTTAGTGCTGAGTCTAATGTGACTAGGGGGCGGGGCTTTGAGCTCATTGGCTGCCAGGATATGATTCCCATGGATCTCCAAGAAGTTATTGTGACATCAATTCAGCTCCAAAATAGCACTACACATTTTGTACACTTTTCTCATACAGACATGTGAATTTACACACTTTGCTGTCTTAGTTTTTTTCTCAAAATGTAACCCTTCATGGAAAATAGATACATTAATAGAATATTTCATTTAAGTAATTAAAGTAAAGTTAATTAGAGAAAGATCAGATAGCAATGAAAAAATGTGTACATCGGACAAGTTTAATGTGTGACATTTCTATACAACACAGAGGAGTTTGATTGACAAGATTACAGCCAATCAGGATGCAGAAAAAACAGTACAATAGCAGTTTCCAACGACAACAGGACAAAGGATGGAAATGAGAAGAAGCGAGAGCGCTAAAGGGGAACAGTCATATAGTGAGGTAACACTGTTGGGATCATTTTCTCCCAAAGTTTCATACAGTGGCATTATTGGTATGTCAAAGTTTGGTTCATCAGAGGCGGAATGGGAGTTCTGGAGCTGGAATCATCACAACCTCTTTGACCCGAGGGGAAATCACGTCCCCTCAGCCAATGAGCTCCAAGCCCCGCCCCCACGTGATATTAGGCCCAGCACTGAATACTTCAACAGTCGGAATTTAAACTTTGAACTAAGGAATTTAAGTGAAAAGGGACATAAACGTTGGAAACAAATGTTAGGACTGCAAAATACAATATTGTTAATAATCAGAAATGTACTTTTTTTCATTTGACAACAGGTTTATGTATGAAGAGTTTTTTTTTAAGTTTTAAATTTACAATTGTTATCTTAATTGTTTAGATTTTTATTTTTTCTTTCTAGATTAGTATGTTTTTAAATTAAAGTTACATTTTATCAAGATTTGTAACATTTCTTCAAGTTTACTATTTAAAGATTTACAATTTTAAGTTAAAACTGTTTTCTAATTTTCAGTCATTCCTTCATGCTTACATTGTATGCTTTGGAGTTTAGGACTGTTTTCAAATGTTCTCTTTTCCATTTCAGATCTCCATCTGTTTCTTCATTTACTTTAAGATTATCCTAATTTGAGCCCACACTGCAAATGTTTGGAGCCGCATGCCTCAGCAACCTGCAAACAGTTTCTTGTCTGGTCAGCTAAACCACCTATGAACTCCTTATTTTGCATAAAACCTCAGTATTTTGAAAACATAGTTTGCTTACTTTGTCCAGAAATCAGATTTTTGTACTTTTATGGAGGTTACAGAATGGAATGTGTCCAAATACACAAATAACAAGGTGTACTTGTCAGCAAATCTCTCGAACTGTCGAGTTTTGAAGGGTTGGTGACAGAAAAAAATACACAAAGAGGAAAAAAATACCCCAGACGTTCTTGCATTTCACAAATCCTATGACAGAACTATGATTTTCGAACTTGAACTACAGCTAAATAAATTACCAATGTCGACTAAAAAGGCATTAACTCTTAAAGAACACATTATATTCTTTTGGCAAACTTTGCTGCCGACTAATCACAAATGTAAACAGACATTAGCACACAACGTCTTTTTAAACTCATTTTCAGCAATAACACAGGATGTGCTGCTTCAGATATTACAGGTTATTTTGTATCATATATACAGTAGCTTGTTAAAAATGTCAAACACCAGAGATGTCATCAGTTTGTGTCAAGCCATCTGGTGAGAACCCCGCTCACATATTCAGGTGTTCATACTTGAACAAAAGACGTACCGACTGTGGATCCTAGTGTGATGTGGCAGCACAAACGATCATTTCAACGGCACAAACGTGACTCTAATGGAGCAGGCTGGTTCGGCTCATTTTAGAGCAATCTGGGGGGATGGTGACCTGAGGATGACCTTTAAAATAATCTTTAATATCTCAGACACTGTGACAGCACAAACGATCATTCCAACGGCACAAACCAGCGCAAACGTAGCACTAACGGCTCCGCCTGTTTGCCAGAACTTTTTACGTAGCTGGGAGGTCAGCTTCACGATGATGTGGATGGCACCTGCGTTCGTGAACCAGCGTATCGCACGTTCTTAAACACACCACACGCGCCCTGTGTGCATGCACCTTTACATTGAAACAGGATCTGCCTGTTCTGAGGTTTGCATGTGAATGTGGTGCATCCACATTTGGTATTTGTTTTTTAGATTTAAATCCATTATTTTACAATAATTCAAATATTTTTTTTAAATATACATTTATTAAATGTAATTTGTGAAAAAGAGAGAAAAAAAGGGATTTCCATTACGAGTCTGGAGGGCGGAGCTTTCAGCACTCCAGCAGCGCCTCCAGAGGGCTGAAGACGGAGCAACTTCCTGTTTCTGTTTAGAAGTATTTTGGAAAAAGAAGTGAGTGCTCGTGTCTTTCCTGCTCTGAGATTGCTTTTTATTTTACAGGTCAGTATTTGGTTTAAAACCCAACAGATGAAAGCCTTAAGCTTTGGTTCACTTCCCAGATGATTGACAGTGTTTTTAGATTTGTGTGGGAAAAGATGAACTGGAAGTAGCTGGCGCTATCACGGTGTTTGGTGTTTGTGTGACAGGATGTTGCTAGCTCGCGCTAAATCAGCTGGCGTTGCCATAGTAGCCGTGTAAACTAACTGTATCTATGGCTCTGCATACGTTTTGAATAGTTTGTAAGACTCCTGGTGTGACTTTAAATATGTTAAGAAGCAACACAAGCATAAATAGGTTCTGTAGAAGTTACAAAAGAGATGATGGTTTGACGGTCGCTGTACCGGTCCGTCGTGGTGAAGAGAGAGCTAAGCCAGAAAGCAAAGCTCTCAAATACCGGTCGATCTACGCCCCAATACTCTTCTATGGTCATGACCGAAAGAACGAGGTCCCGGATCCAAGCGGCTGAAATGAGCTTCCTCTTTAGGGTGGGTGGACGCTCACTCAGAGATAGGGTGAGAAGCTCGGTCACCCGGGAGGAGCTCGGAGTAGAGCCGCTGCTCCTCCACATCGAGAGGAGCCAGTTGAGGTGGCTGCAGCTCTGGTGGCTCAGATGGGCATGAATGTTTGCCTCCAGGCAACTGATCATCACCTGAGGTAAATCAATACTTGTGCATCAGCTGCGTTCCTCCATGCAGTTCAATTATATGAAATCCCCTTGAAAAATAAGCAATCTACAAAAACAGGCCGAAAGAGTCATTGGTGAGGGATTACAGTATTTCCGTTAGAGCACTATAAAACATGTTGACTCATACATGACAGTTTGAGGTCACACAACCAACACAGGTTTTCATGCTGCGTGTGTTCTATCCGTCTGTTTCTCTCTCAGCATCAGTGAGCAGAGACTGGGCCACGGGATCACTGAAGTTCAGTGAAGTAGGAGTAATGAGAACATAAATCATGGCCAGAGCGACACGTCTGCTTCCAGTTTCAATCCGTCTCCATACATTTTAATCCTCCACCTTCCTGGAGCCTTTTTTGAGAAGACACCAGGAAGATGGCGAATCCCAGTTTACAGCCTGTTAGCTCAGCTTCACGTTTTCTTTAGGCTGTTATATTTGCGAGACTGGGACTTTATTCACAGAGAGACCAGTAAAAACAGCCAAAAACCAAATCATGTTTATTGTAATTTAGTAAGTAAAAGAGAAGCGGTGCATGTGTAGGAGACGTTCTAAAGTGAGGAAGCATCCTCTGGTGTCCTGCTTAAGCTGTGTGCTGCCGCCTGTTCTAGACTGACCCTCTGAACCGTGACACAAAAGTAGATTTTCTTACACTACATAGACAAATGCATGGTTTGTTCAAGTTGCATTTTTTCTGTTACTTTTACTCAAGTAACTTGAAGTTTTTCACCTATGAAGATGGCGCCTGTGTTTGGCTCCTCTCTTACTATGTAGATCAGCGGTGATTGTTTTGACTACATATGTGATCATATCAGCCCGATTAACAAATGGATATGTTTCTGCTTTGCGGACTTATTGTCGTGACTTTCTCCTTCACATCAATAATCAAATGGAGTTCCTCTCTGAGACATGGGATGGCTACAGACCATTTGTTTACGCGCCTGGCCTATCACTGGTGTGACGTCACCCATAAGAAATGCCTTACCTCCTGCCCTTGAGAAAGGAAGCAGGAGCTTCTCTGTTACTTCCTGATAGTCTACCGCCCTATTGGCACCGGTCTACGTTGATTGGTCTGTGTCGCTGTGAGTCATAGCTGAGCCATCGAATCTATGGCAAGTTCTGTCCAATCAGGAGAGACCTAATTGTGAGTTCCCACTTCTGTCCACGCCTCTGCCGCGTAAACGAGGGATGTAAACAGCTTTACCTTTAAAAACGCGGGCTCGGGAAAATTGTACAAGTTGCTGAGGGAGAACCATTCAAACATTTGATTCTACGAACGGTAAGATTGAGTTTTCTTCCATTTATTCTTATTTTGTCTAACTAAAACAGGTAATGCCACACGTATTTCGGAAACATGTATAAACCAGTTAGAATCAAGTATTTAAATATAGAAACCAGTGAATGGAAACGCTGGCATTTCCAACACACGTCTACGTTAACTTTCAACTTCTTTTGTTTACAAAGTGTGAGTGTTTTTTCTACGGAATCTTTGTGTTTTTCACTCCTTGTTCATCCCCGTTGAGCCTGAGAGACATGGAAAAACCTCTGTTGTTTTTATTTAAAGTCATTAAAAGAAGAAAGCGGCTTATCAAATCGTTGATATAGTGGCTGATGGGCAGGAGGGCTGTCGCTAATGCTGCAGCTGCTTTCTCTCATCAACATTGTGTCGTGATGATCGCATGCCTTAGCTTCAGATAAAGGATACATTTTGCATTAAACAATAAATAGATCCGATTCAGTTTTCCACTTTTTTTCTGTCTAGAAGGCGCATTATCACTGCCAACACTGGTGAACGCTTTTCAGCGTTGGTTGAACCCTGTTTACTTGAAGAATGTCTTGATGTGAACAATCTGGTTGATTGTTTTAGTGATCATTGTGTCATAATTCTGGATCAGGTGGCTCCTGTCAAATCCATTTTATCACAGAAGAAGTGTGTCCCTGGATTAATGAAACAATTCAAAAAAGAGACAGTGTCGTCAAACTGAGCGTCTGTCCACAGGCTTACGGATCTCATGTCCTGGTACAATAAGATGGTAGAAGATGCCAGATCTGACTACTTTCACCAGCTAATATCCTTGAATAAGAAGAGTCAAAGTTTTTTTTGACACCATAAACTCTATTGTTTGTCCTGCAGCTCCAGTAACCTCTGTGTCCTGCAAAGCTGATAGCAATGAATTTCTCAAGTTCTTTGCAAACAAGACTAAGAGGACCAAAGACCAACTCCCGCCTCTTTGTTGTGATGATTCTGTTGCAGTGGAGCCTGTTTCACACAAATGGTCAGCTTTTAGGTCTGTCACTCCAGAGGACATATTGAAAAATGAAACCTTCTTCCTTCTAAGCTCTTCTTAAAGATGTTTGATGTAATTGGCCAGAGTATCACTGACATGATCAACCTTTCACTCTCCAGTGGTGAGTTTCCAAACCCATTTAAACATGCCGTAGTGGAGCCTTTACTGAAAAATTCTAATTTGGATCCATCTGATTTCCATAGTTATAGAAATGAATTGAAGTTTTACTTTTGGAATGTTTCTGTTTATTATGATGGCTTACATTTATTGCATAATGTTTTTATGAATGCTGGAAAATCTCTTGCTATTTATTTGTTTGGGTTTTTGGATTTTCATGTTAACTTTTAAATATGAAAGTAAGTATTCTTGTTTAAAACTAGTGTCTATAAGTCTTTTTGTAAATAAAATGTTTTAAAACACTTTGTTTTGAAGGCTGATATGGTTTGACTGTAAAGAAAAAAGCACTACACTTTCTCTAAACTCACAAGAGTGTTACAGGTAATTATAAAATAGAATAATCAGAATCAAATCATAATCCAATGTTGGAAAAAATGGTTCAACTCTTGCCCAGCAGATGATGTAACCTGAGTAATCTGAGACGTCTGCTCCAACTCGCCTCTGTGCTTCATTTCAGATCGTTTTCAGTTTGATTGAACTAAAAACAGTTGAATTATTACCAACAGGAACATGGAAAGATTCATATTGGAAGGGATTTTCAGTAAAGTACAAGAAAGAAGTACAGAAAAAGTGCTGCCTCGCACGAACGTGTAAATGGCTCAGCTGTTCAAAAATAAAAATAAACATTGCGATGGACTAGTTATTTTTCAGTTCATTTCTTCACAAAAATGTATGCGATTTTATTTTTAATAAACCAGCTAGGTTGTGTTTATCATCAGAACACAGTACTGAATGAGAACACAGCATATTCAGAAATAGGAATATGGTCACATTTATTAGGTTTTTACTTCGGTAAACCGGCGACATGATAACTGGCGTCTAAAAAAAAAGAAAATCCAACAGTTCTGTAAAGCAACCGTTCTGTTGATTTATCAACCGTCACATAAACAATCCCCGAAGAAGAACGGCAACCAAAAACAAGTGAGCATGGAGTCCGAATTGCTTTTAAAGCTCCAGGGCACTATCTAGTCGACTAAATACGTTATTAGTAGTTAGGGAGTAGTGAATGAATTCCAACACAGCCATACTGTATTACATTGATCTGTAACTGCCATGAAAACTTGATAACATCACTTTTATTTCTATTGACCTATTGTAAAAGCATTCCCAGTGGTCTTTAATTATAATTATGCTGTTTTTTGGCCATTTTTTTAAAAACAGTTGTTTTCTCGGGCATAGTTTTGCAGTCTAGCAGCAGGGGTTCATTAGAAATTGAGCTCTGAGTTGTGGATGGGACTGTCGGTGCAGTGTAAGTCTGCTGGCCCAGGAGGAGACCTTCCTGTCAGGTAACAGCACTCTCACCTGAGTGACTGCCTTTCTAAGCAGCGATATCTGCCAGAAAGTCTTCTGCTGCCAGTGACTCTTCAGCTGCCTGTACATGGTTTCAAGCTCTCATGGGTTTGCTGCTTTTGGACTTTGGATCACAGATTATTACCTGCAATATCCTTGAGATTCTTGTGGAACTACCTACCCGGCTCCCTCTCCCTGTTCACCTGACGCCCCCTTCTAGATCAAGGACAGATCTTACCAGATTCATTTCTTTTAGACACTTGAATGAACTCTTGTAAAGTTTGAGCAGTGTGCATCCTGGGATCTGTTTTTCATACCCTGACAGTACTTTTTGGCCAAACCATGGATCCCACTCCTCAAAGTTGGAGAGCACAGATTGAAGGAGCTTTGGGACATTATGAAAATCAATTTACTGAATTGCAGCTTGGGGTAAATCAGATCACGCAGAGACTCAATGCACTGTTTCTTCTTCTGCCGTTGAAACCCCAGCTGTTAACAGAACACCTTCCAATCCCAGCGCTTCTCTGGGAACCCCACAGATTGCCAAGCTTTTTGTGGTCCATCCAGTTTTCCCTGCAGCCTTCCTGTTTCTTCCCGTTTGCTGCCAAGGTGGTCTTTTGATCCTGTTTTTTAGGTTAGGCACATTTATGGGGAACGGTTGAATGGGAGAGTGGATCTTGTACCTGTTCATCGTTTGAACGCTTTTCTCAAACTTTGAGAAACGTTTTTGACCCTGTTAAACCAGAGGGAGGCTTAACAGTTTGTTTTACCAGAAAACCAAAAGAAGACTAACCAGTAACTAAGTACTCCTGATCAGTAGTAACCGGATCAGGAGCAGCAAATCCACAAACAGAAGAAACGCGTTCAATGACAGAACCCATTGTGTCAGTTTAAACCTGGCTAATCAGAAGAGAGAGCGCTCAGGTTATAAAGTTTCAAATATGAGAACAAGTTTGCCTGCTTTGAGGGGTTTCTACATCAGCATATTTCCAGAGTGTTTTTGCTCTTTTTAATTTCTAATACTTTCTACTGTTTCTGCATTTTTTTCCTGCATTGTACCTTCACGACCAAAAGATGGCGACAAAACACTTCCTATTCTAGACATACATTTAAAGGACAGATTTATTAAGAAAATTAACCGTGAAGATTAATGTAGATTCAATGTCAAGCTTTCTTTTTTAACATGTGAACAAAGGTGTCTCCAAAGTAATATGGCAATAAAGAATAAATTCAAGGTAATTTAGTCTGATATTCTCTTCCTCGACTGGGTTGTAAAAGAAGGGGAAGCTAAGTATCTGTAGCATGTCTGCATCTCCTGTTTAATTTTTGCTAAAATCTACACAAAAGATGTAAACCTTTGTCATTTTTTTAAACGCCCAATTAAACAATCAGACAGAAAGTATATATTTCTGAATGTTCTGACATGAAAGCGTCCCCACAGACTTTTGAAAACTGCTGAGAAGAACCAGAAGGGTTGGAGGGGGGGTGCTCAAAAATAGACTTAAACGTGTTTTATAAATTAAAAATATCTTATTATTATTACAGACAACATTTTTGCAGTGGTGTAACGTCAGGGCCTGCAACACTTTCAGTGAAAAGAAATGTCTAAATCACAGAGAAATGTTTCGATTGTGGTGTTACCCTTACCTTTGGGCTACACACCCAGCAGGCTTTGCTGCTCCTGGGGGCGTGGTTTGCTTGTCCTTATACAGGGCTGACTTTACCGCCTTTTTATTCATGGAACATGAGTGAATAAAGATTCATATTCTGAAGATAAGAAGTGTCTTTTCTTCATTGCCACATTGGTGACCTCTATCGTGAGCATGTCAGAACCAGCAGACGTGCAGGTTTCTTCTGCATCATTCACACCCTCGCCGTCTCACGCTCGTGTGGACCTGGCCATGCTAGCTGCCGCTTCCGCAGTGAAGCAGCCCTCCTCCGCGGGGGAAGTACGAAGCGCTGAAGGAGCTTCTGCTACGGAGATACAGCCTGTCTGCTTTGGAGAGAGCGGAGAGGATCTGTAGCACGTTGGGCCTGGACACCACCCTATCCAGGCCCAACAGTCACCAGTGAGTGCAGCGCGCAGGGCAGCATGCCATCCAGCTATCGCTGCTCGGCTCAGATGAAGGCGGTTTTCTTTTTCTGCGGCAGCTTCCGCCGCCTGTGCACGCAGTTTTGGCTAACTCTCCTTGCCTGGCGGCGGGAGATTACAGAGGATTGGTTGAGGAAGTGGATCAAGTCCTGCTGGCGACCAGGCGTTTCACCGTGCAACAGGTGACATCGGAGGCCCAGCAGGAGACAGAGGAGGTTCTGGTCTTGGTCTCTGCAGTCGGTGTGAGCGCGCGCCACGGGAGCGCCCTGTGCCGCTTCCATCAGAAGTTCGGCAAGAAGGCGAAGCGCTGTGTCCCGCCTTGTTCGTTTTGGAGTTCGGGAAACGCAGCGGCCGGCACTCAGTAGCAGCTGTGGGTGCTGGCGAACGTGGAGAACTGCTTTTCAGTAAAGACTGCTCTGGATGTCAATTCTTGGTGGACTCTGGCTTTCCAGAAGAGCTTTGTTCCCTCCACCGGCTCAAAGACATCCACTGGTGGCCCGCCGCTGTGTGCGGCTAACAGATCTGCTATCGGGACTTTTGGGACCAAATGGACAACAGTTTGTTTCAGACGCACGTTCAGGTGGGAGTTTGTTGTTGTCTCCGTTTCTGTTCCCATTATCGGTGCAGATTTTTTGCGTGCACATGGTTTGTTAGTGGACATGGCTGATCGACACGGTTACTCATGCAATTGTCCCATGTGCGGCTGGGGGAGCGGGATCTGTCATGCATGCACATTTTTTGTCCTGCAATGATGTTTATCAGTGTTTGTTGGCCGAGTTCCCGTCCTTGACCACCCCTGCTTTTTCCTCTGTTGCTAAGCATGGTGTAGAGCATTTTATCCCAACTAAAAGGCCCGCCGGTTTTTGCTCAGGCACGCCGTCTTGATACAGCAAAACTGGCGATTAGCTAAAGAGGAGTTTGCCACCATGGAGAGTTTTACAAGAAGTCTTATTAAAAAAAAACCCAGCAATGTTCAGTCTCTCCTCAGAACAGTCACGTCTTAAACAAAGAGAAGTATAAATACATTTTTTTGAATTTTGTAAAATATAGAATTAGCAATCTTAAATCAAAGTGAGACTTTAGGAAACGATTTTTTGAAGAAAACAAAAAGTGATTGTCTTCTCTTTAGCTTAAGCACATCATGTGCAATAACACACTTACTATTTTCTGATCAGTGTTCTGTTTGTCTCACCGTGGACAACCAAGTTACCAGGATGGCCAGAAGAGGTCAGTAGCACTCAGAAACTGAGTCTATCAAAACTTTGAATTGATGCCACAAATATGATAGAACAAACTTGTAATAAGAAAGTTATGTTGATACAATCTCTATGATACATGAGAATATTTTCCTTTATTTGGACTTTTTATTGCCTTTAAAAAAGATTGGCACAGAATGATCTGACCCTGATCTGAATCAGCTGGTACCAGACCCACAGGCAACACCATCATAAAACCTGCTCATGGGAGCTAAAATTAAGAATTAAACCAGAGTGTGTCAAGATAATGAAGGGGAAACTGCATTTCCTGCAAAAAAAAAACACTTTTGTAAATCTGGTAAGGTACGTAAACCAGCTAAAGCTGGTTCCTGAAGAGGTCGATGTGAAAGAGATTTAAAGGAAATAAAAAGGCTGAAATAATAAAGAATTTTAAATTTGAGATACAAATATCAAATGATGCTAACAGAATCTTGAGAAAATTGTAAAATCTGCGGAATACACCTTGAAGTTTATTTATTATTATAATAAAAAGTGACATGTCTGCAGAAAAACATTGAAAAGGTCTAAAAAGGCCATAAATTGACTTAATAGTACCAAAGGTAATTATTGAGACAAGATACATTTTTAATGTAAGTTTTTAAAGGTTAGCAAATTAGGAATAAAAGTTTGGTTGATAATAAAAGTTTGCTTGATCTTTTTAGCTGAAAGAAGGGTGGAGGTTTTCAGCATTTAAGCATTTAATATTTTGGAAAGTGTATTAGAGAACAAAACCAAAAAATACAAGAACATTCTGGAAAAAGATGATTCTTTTGATTGGTTGGTCAGATTGATTAACTGAGCTTAAAGCATGCGGATGATTTTTCTTGCTCCAATAAATACAGATGAGGAAGGTCTCGAGTTGAAATGTTTATCAGTGTTGACATGTTCAATAAAAGCATGGAAGCTCCACTGGAAATTGAACTTTAGCTGTTTTGTCATCAATTCTGTGAATAGTATAATTCATTCATTCATTTATTTTCCAATCTGCTTTATTTCTTTTGGGGTCATGGGGTTGCCAGAGCCTAACCCGGCTACTCATGGGCGAAGGCAGGGTACACCCCTGGACTGGTCGCCAGTCTGTCGCAGGGGCCACAAACACACACCCATACACACTCACATTCACACTTACGGACAATTCAGAGTAACCAATTAACCTGTGAAGCATGTTTTTGGACGGTGGGAGGAAGCCGGAGTACCCGGAGAAAACCCACGCATGCACGGGGAGAACATGCACACTCCACACAGAAAGGTCCCCCAGCCAGGACTCGAACCAGGAACCTTCTTGCTGTGAGGCAGGAGCGCTAACCACTGTGCCACCGTGCAGCCCCCTTCCAGATCAATTTTAATTCAATTTTGCATGCATTTAAAGACCCACTCTGATCAAAATTGTGTGTTGGTGTTTCTAACAAGCAGCATTTTTCTCATGATGGAGGACATGTATTAGCTCAATCAGCTCCAAATGGTGAACCAGGAGCAGTTTAAAAAAGGTAGTACTTGTGACATAGAAAATACGCTGGGCGAATGACAAGCTCCCTGCTCCGAGCTCTCAGCAATGGGGAGGGAAAGAGGGGCGGGTTTGCTCCATGCCAACGGTCCCGCTTGCAACTCTGGGGCAAATTTCTAATGAGTTATTGCCATCTGTCCATCCAGCTTCTTTTGCTCATCCGGGTCACGGGGGCAGCAGTGTAAGCAAATACGTCCAAGGACTTACCAAGTTGCCTGTCAGGACAACATCATCTGCAAAGAGCAGAGAGGAAATCCTGTGGTCCCCAAACCAGATGCCCTCCGGCCCCTGGCTGCACCTAGCAGTTCTGTCCATAAAGACAATAAACAGAACTGCTGATAATGGGCAGCCTTGCTGAAGTCCAACATGCACCGGGAACAAGTCAGAGGGGGAACATCCTCCGGTCCCACCTCTTGAAAATGGGAGCCACCACCCCTGTCTGCCAGTCCAGTGGTACGGTTCCCGTCTGCCGCACCAGAGACGTGTCAGCCAAGACACTCCCACATGAATTCCTGCTGCTCTGCAGAAACTATGTCCTAGAAAACTATACTGGTTTTTTGATTTTAGCTAAAAATGACAGAATTGTTATTTCAAGACCACTGGGAAAACTGCACAAAAGGTCGAGGAACCTTTACGACATTGTGTTGTTTTTTAATAAACCCGTATCAAGTAAAGAATCAAAAAGGTTTGGACTGAACTAAACAGGATTGACAGAGGCTGCTTTTCATCTGAAACATCCTCTTTCCTCGCATCTGAAGCTTAACTGAGTCCACAGACTGGAATGAAACCAAGAATTTGAATTGAAAAGAAGTTGTGATTCCAGTATGTTAGCTTACTCATAAAATCTTAGCAGTGTGGAGCTACAGACATTCCTCCATTTTTTTTTATCTAACTCACTAAATGACTTGTTTTTGATTTGTGTCCAGGGCGTCTGGTTTGGACTCCAAATCCACCTGGCAAGCAAACCTCCCCGCTGTTTGTTGTCTAAATCAGGGAAGACAGGGCTTGTTTTCCAAGCAAGTGCCTCACTCGTACTGAGGAAAAAAATTCTGATCAGGACTTCAGTGTGGTAAAAGTAAAAGTAAAACCCAGCTCAGAACTGGGTTTTGAGTTCTTTCACTTTGTTTAACCCAAACAGTTGAAAATAGATGGGATTTAAAGAAAAAACAATAAAGATTTGACTCAGATGCAGAAACATGGGGATGATTTGATGTTTCCATCATATCTGCTTTAAAAAGAAACCACCTGAAAGATTGGGGGCAGCACCATTTATGTAATTTAAGAATGTTTGAAAGGCACAACAATGACAGGAAGACAGATTATAGATGGACTGAAAAACTGATGGGAGCAGGGATGAAAATGACTAACTTTTGTGACTGACAGCAAAGCAAACTGAAAGTAGCAGCCACTGAAGAAAAAAGATGAGACCTGTCTCCTTCACTAAAATTTGCTGAAACTTCATCTCGTAGTATGTGCTGTGGGTATTTTTATGTGGGGGTGTTTCTGTTGCTTAGGTCTAAGTTCTGAAATGTTTTTTTTTCTTAATGGCTGAATCTAAATTCCTTCCCCACCCCTACGGCTTCTCCTTATTTCTATATTTATCCTTCCAAGCAGAGAGATAATATATCCATCCATCCATCCATTTTCTTCCGCTTATCCGGGACCGGGTCGC
>BSAI01000012.1:783078-820949 GCA_036245035.1 Adrianichthys oophorus
CCCCCAAGAGAATTTCTTTTAAGGAGTTTTTCCTCATCGAGAAGGAGGGTCTAAGGGCATGAATGTCAGTTTAGTTTATTCTGTTGAGTTTAGTTTAGCAACCAGCTATTGTTTATATTTTATCACTGACTTTATGTTCTTTTGTACAAATACCAGTGTGAATCCCATTGAGACAACTGTGTTGTGATATTAGGCTATAGAAATACTGTAAAGCACAGCAGGTGAGATGGTGAGATCTTTCATGGAACTCCAGGTGGAGGGAGATAGCCAGTTCTCTTATATTTCTTATTTTTCTAAAAGTCGCTTCAACGCTTGATCTCTTCTCTCTAAGCTGCTTGTTTATTGTAGATTGGTTTATCTTAGTCTTGTTCAGGTCTTCAATATCCCTAAAATGGTGTCCTTTGACAGCTCTTTGGTCTAATTCATGGTGGAGAGGTTGCAGTCTGAGGGTGTAGTTTAAGGGTGTGGACAGGCATCTTTTATACAGATAACCAGTTCAAACAGGTGACATTAATACAGGTAACTAGCAGAGGATATAAGTAGAAGCTTTTTGAAGAAGAAACAACAGGTTTCTGAGGGACAGAACTCTTGATAATTTGTAGAAGAAAACCCTTATTTATGCTATTATTTATGGCTTTGTACTATTATATTCTTTCAAATCAAATAGTGTGGTTTCCTGGATTGTTATTACTATTTTGTTGTGCACAGTTGAAGTGCATTTATGATGTTTACAGACCAAACTCATGGGTCAACTTGCAGAGTCAGTGACTGACAAATGTTTTTTGGCCCACTTTTGTTGTCAGACAGAAAGAAATTGAGAGAAAGTCCCATCTTTGGAAGAGCAAGGCCCCATGTGACTGAGAGTGGCTTTTCTGTGATTCCCACACAGTCTGACGTGACTGGAGCTGAATCCACTTGCATTCTTAAGGGGCCCCTGTCTGCAAACTTCCCTTTCATGAGCTCGCAGCGGGAACCATTTTTGCCGATGATGTGCATGGCATCACCACACAGCATCCCCGTCTGCTCACATGTGCTCAAAATACATCTCCAGAACATCCAAGAGAGCATGTGGATGCTTGTTTCAATGTTCTCAGGGTAGGAGAGACTGATCCTTTCTCATTACTGCCATGATGATCATGGAAACTGGACCAGGACAATAAAGGGGCTTTAGCTTTCAGTTATGGAGGAGAACCTCATTCTTCTTTTCATTTTGGAATCACGCATCTCCCTGAATTAATTTAAATAGCTATTTAAAAAACTAAATATAATTATTACTATGCATTAAGGAGCTGACATCCATTAATAACTCATACAGGTAACGGTAGCATCTACCTCACCTTGACGGGACAGTACAGAACAGCTTCAGACCAACCCTCAGATATCTCTGCACATTCTGCATTTCACGCAGTTTCCACTGCCTTTTGGGCTTATCAAAACACCCATCTTCAACAACTAGTTTTTATCCATGACAGGAATGTTGTCCACCTGCATGTGTTAAATGTAACACTTAAAACTGCGCTAAGGAGCCAATATATGAAAAAATAAAAAGATGAGAAGGAACCATCATATTTGCGACTTAATGTGTTCATTATACATTTCAGCTTTCTACACTAACCCTTTAAAACTGGAGATGTCACCGGCAACACCTTAATAAACCACTCTTTGACCTTTGAACTCTCTTTGAACGGTCATGTTGACCGTTCACAAGAGTCAGCTGATTCTGACATGGAGAAAAGTAGCTTTTCACATGGGCTTTTCAGTGTTACTGCAAGGTTGCTTTTCTCTGCGTCAGAATCTGCTGGACTTACGTCATCACGTCAACAGTAAAATAGTTACAGCAGGTGAAAGAATGTCAATACTGGCGCTAAAGCTCCGGTGTGAAAGGTTGAAACGTTTGTCCTTTAATCTCATTCTGATTATGCTGTTTTTAGCCAAAATCCAAAAACCAGTGTCAGGACATAGTTCCTACAGAGCAGCAGAAGTTCATTAGAAATTCACCTCTGAGTTGTGGGCAGGACAAAAGTGCAGAGTAAACTTTTTCCTCTTTCCCATCATCCCTTTGTTTACAAAGTTTGTTATGGTGCAACAAAAATGGCGAGCTATATTGGAGCTATCCAGCCGTACAGTTCTGGGCCAAATGTGAAAAATAAAGAGGTACATGGATCTATGTGTCTACAAGTGGATGCATCAGAGTGGAGAAGGGAGCTTGTGGCGTGCTGTGGTAACGTCTACGGCACCAGCTTTTTTCCGATGGGATTTTTTCATCTGAGATACTCAGAAATGCACCAACACACCATTTTCATTGGATTGAGTCTTTCAAAGAAACATGTCAACTAAGAGAATAACTTTTTTCCAAAGCTTGAAATGGGATGGTCTTACCAATGACTAGAATTGTTTGTGGAACAGGTTTGATTTAAGGTCCGTATAACACAATCATTGAGTTTGCAAACATCAACATTATATGCTTGAGCAGAGAGGAGAGTGTCGTCACGGTTTTCATGCCCAGGCCATGTGGAATTTTGGCAGAATTTTCTCCTTCTGGTCCTTTGCTCCCCCAGGAGGGCTCAAGAACAGGGACCCTGCTTGTTTCCCATCTGATGGGCCACAAACAGAACCAAAAATGCAGTTGAAAGGACCACTCCTTACACTCCTACAACAATTGCTGCTACTGCAGCTGTCTGTCCGTCCTGCAGGCCTGTGGCCACTGTCCCACAATCTGCAGGGGCTTTCCCTGCTGTCTGGAGGCTATTTTTGTCCACTTTCCTTCAATCACCACTCCAGCGCTCCCTGGGAGCCCCTCAGCTTGGCAGAAGTCCCACATTTTGTTTTGTTATTTTTTTAATCATTACGGTCTGTTACATTAGCTAAATAACTTGATGAGTCCATTCTCAAGAACCCAGATGGTATTTTCCAGCTGCTTTTGTGGTCTTATCCTGGAAGGACTCGACTGTGGGTCCTCAGCTTCCTGTGACACTCTACAATCTGAGATGGAAACATCCTTTCCTATACATTTAGTACAAATGTGGGTTTAAAGGATGAATCTAACATGAGCGTTTCCCTCCCCTTCTGCCTGTATTTGGGTGAAGTGAGGAAATACAATCTGGAATCTGATCCACAGTGTCCAGTTGTTTTAAATGTTGTACAGGCCAAAATGAAGAGCAGCATTTTTGTTCATTTTTAAACTAAACCAAAAGATAAAGACAAATTGGGCTCAGTGTCTAATTTACAGACAAGAAAGGGTCCTGGTACGTTTTCAAATAATTCAGAGTTTAGTGTTGTGCAGTATGAAAGATCATTCCCAACTAGGAAACCTTCAAGAGACACAGGATCCTGCAGGCTGGAGGAGTGAAAATGGATGGCTCGCTTCTGACTGGAAAATATAGAAATATGAAAGGAAGATGTCTAATGTACCACCACCCTCGTGTAGCTGCCTAAATTCATTGCAGAGCAAGTATGGTGAAAACCACTTTTGGAATTTTAGAAGTAGAAACACAGTACCCACCGTGAGACATGGTGGGAATCGTGTGGGATTTTTTGATGATAGCTTAAACTTGGTAAATGTTTACACGCCCATTAAAATTCTGATCTTCTTTGGTTTGTACAGTACTGTCCAACTCTAGTCCAGAAGCCCCAGTGTTCTGCTGGTTCATCATGTAAAGCCTGGTCACATGTACCTGCGTGAGGATTGACCAGAACAGGTGTTGCAGGTTTGGGCTTGTGTAGCCGTTGTAGAGAGGAGTATCTTAAGAAGAGCGCAGTTGTCTCCTGCAGTTCTCACGTCAAAGGATGTCATGAAAATGGATCGTACCATTGTCTTTTGTTTGGTAAGTTTATTGTGAAGTATTTGTACGGATAATGTAAGGTACACGCAGTTGTGATAATAATTATTAATGATAATAATTTCTGATAATTATTCTATTTTGAGTCGCCAAAAGGTTCAGAATTTCTTTGTTTTTGAAACGTATCCAGAAATAAAGCTTCATGCAATGCTCCATGTCTTCTGCATCTACAAGCACGGCGGCAATAAACAGACAACTTGATGTTTTGTGTCGTTAAACTATTATTTTTCACATAAATGTATTACTTTTTTACGTGCAAAATGGTGCATTTTGTCATAAATGTACGATATTCATTAATTTTCTAAACCGTTTTATCCCTTTCGGGGCCGCTGGGCTGCCAGACCCTAAACTCATGAGCGAAGGCAGGGGACGCCCCTGGACTGGTCGCCAGTCTATCACAGGGGCCACAGTCACACACCCATGCACACTCACATTCACGCCTAGAGTGGCCAATGAACCTATGAAGCATGTTTTTGGAGGATGGGAGGAAGCCGGAGAAAACCCACACATGCACGGGGAGAACATGCACACTCCACACAGAAAGGTCCCCCATTGGTGACACTGTTTCAAGTCCCCCAGCCGGGACTTGAACCGGGAACCTTCTTGCTGTGAGGCAAGAGCGCTAACCACTGCTCCACCGTGCACCATGCAGCCTGCGGAGGTTAATAGATGACTAAACATTTAGAAAATGGAGGAAAGTTCTTTTGAACGTGAACAGGACTCAGGTTTGTCTGGAGTTAGCCTTGCTTGACACCTCAGGTGTTGGTACAGTCTCCCTCACTGTTGGAACCAACCGTTCCCCTCCTCTGGTTTGTTTTGGTTTCGTGATCTGAAAGTGTTGGATTAAAAAACATACGAATATGCACATCCTCGTTAACTCCCATTGTTGCTGTGAAAAGAACGATGCTCCTCTGCTGCATGTTTTACCGACTTTTACCAGAAAGTGTAACGTAAGTTACACCCATTTTGGTTTCACAGTGGCACAAGGAAGAGTGAAGAAGCACACACAGACGGGGAGGATCCGCCTTTCAGAGGGCTGTGTGAACTGATGAAGCAAAGATGGACTTCAGTTGCATCTTTTTTGCTCATCCGTGTTAATGGGGCGTGTGATGAATACCTGACAGTCAAGCATTACAGCCAATTTCCCAATCAAAGTATTATGTCACCGATCTTTTAATGCCGAGCTGTTCTTCCAGCTGACCCTCCGACAGACGCACATTCACTTCCTGCAGACTCAACAAGGAAAAGGTCTGAGAGCTGAGCGGAGACTGAATGAAACTGCGAGCCATAACAGTCACGGGTCAGAAGACTTACAATCCTGCAGCTCAGAGTTTGGGGAGTGACGCCAGCAGAGTTTTTGGTATTTTTAGTGCAGGAACACGGCGTGATCCGGCCCTTCGTCTCTGGTCCTCTTGGCGGTCTGGGGATGGGAGAGGAATATGGGATAGTGTGTTCCCAGACCAGGATCCGGAGCAGGAAGCCTCCCCTAAATTTCTTGGCCGTCCTGGCTGCTGCGTTGAAGTGTGTCTGGCATTGGCCTGAACCCTCCGCCCCCACCCACCCATTCACTGACCTTTAAAAACCTCAGCCCGTCTGCTCTCTGCTGTGACCTTCATTCACAGTTTCAGAAAACAAAGCAAAGAAAGAGCAAAAGTCAGAAACAAACAAGTCATACGATGTTCTTTTAGGATGGTCATAATTACCAAGATGGTTTTTGTAACCAACACCTTTTCTGAACTTTTATCTCTGATTTGTTTCAGGAAAGATGAAACTCTGCTTTTTTGATCCAACTTTTCTGTTGTTACAGATTTCAGACAGGCTCACTAACATTAATCTATTTTAAAACTTCAAAAATGTTTCATTCTTTTCTTCATTGCAAGAAGCTGAATGGAAAAAAGGTAAACATTTACAAAAATGTCATCAGCTTTGGAATAAAGATAAGGAGCACAAAATAAAAAGCTCTGAGCTGCTCAGAATCGGGGACTTTCTTCTTTCTTTCTATGTCATTTAATTTCACTTAGAAAGCCTTAATGAAGAGTTTTGCCCCACTGTTCTGTGGGGGGGTGTAGAGAGGGGCGGCAGTTCCCTTGAGGCTCGTACGCCCACCTTAACAGACCTCGATGAAAATGGAACACACCCTTGTCTCGAATGTGGTAAGTGTATTGTGAAGTATTCATAAGTATTCATAATGTAAGTTAGTACGGGTGATGCTGTCACAGAGTGTCACACGGACACACTCTAGTTAGTAGTAGGGTGGGAGTACTGGCCCCTCACTGACTGCACGCAGACGGTGCACTCACGGGTGTGCAGGTGATATGCAAGTGCCAGTAGGACATGGGTGGGATCCTCACACAAACTACACATTTATCATGTGTACAACACTATCGGGCTCCTTGTGCAGAAGGGGGTCAGGAAAAAAGAAAAATCTCTACGACACGTCTGCGTCTCACCTGCTGCACGCTTTCTAACCCTTGCATGTTAAACCTGTCGCACTCAGCATGCCTGTAGAAAACAATCAGCATCTTTTTGCTGTACAGGCTCCGTGAGCATACTTTGTCCTTTCTATTTGTACGGGTCAACCGCTGCCTCTTACAGGTTTGCCCATTTTTGTGCAAAGGGCATTTGGGCCTAAGCCTTAAAAAGTTCCTTATAGATCACAGTTTCAGCTCTTTAGGTTTCCAGACTGCCGTTTTTAACTTCCTGTTTAATATTATAGCTTAATTCCTCATTATGTTTGTCTGGTTTGGAACCTGGTTTGGAACCTGGTTTGGAACCTGTCCTGCTGCTGTGGCTCAAAAACTCCTTCCTCAAACACCTGTTTTGGGACAAAACATGCAGATAAAACGCATGCACAGGCATTCTGACTGGACGCTGCTGTTTATCAGGCAGGATGTCATTATTACATGAAAATAAACATGCTCTGAGATTTGAGACTGGTTTCAATTTTTTTCCTCAGAAGTATCTGCGTTTCAAATGCTTTTTACACTATAACAGGCACACTTGCTGATAGCGCCGTAAAATTAGGTTACTTCACGCCACCATGTTGATGACGTATCGAGAGTCAAGGACGGACTGTTTACATCTATGCTCATGCTATAATTTCTCTCCCAGTGGCAGCGCCAAGCGCGAGTTTTTCAAAGCCGTAAGCTAGTGTGTTTGATCATGGAGACAATCTGTGATGAAAACGAGAACAGGAGAGATAGTATTGAAGTGACCGATATCTCGGAATTATCCAATGAAGAGTTTGAGGCAGAGGAGGAAGATTCGGTGGAGCTTGCCCCCCCAGTTTGCCCCCTATATGTTTGAACCACAATGGGAACTTGAGGGTGGAGCTTCATCAAGCTCAAACGAAGACAGTTCCAAGGAGGAGGAGGAGGAGGATTGGAGCAGGCTGCACAACACAGAATGGTTGGTGAATTGCATTGCTGTGTGAATAGAAAAATCGGGAGTTGGCTTTCCCTCTTATTGATATTATTAATACTCATTTGTCCTGTTTCATGTTTACAGTAAACAGGTAATACAGATAATCCTTTAAAGAATGCTCACCCATCCACGGTTCCGCTCACTTTGTGTAGCTACAAACACCGAGCCATACATACACTTCGCCTCTCCTTACGTCACGCCTGATAAGTGAGTCAGAGGTCAATAAAAGGTCAACTTTTGCAGCGGGAATTCTGAACATGCCAATAGTTGTGTATTTTCTCTTCTTATAATAATGGTGGTGCTAATCTTTACATCAATAAATATCAAATATCTCCATCTGTTCTCACAGTCATATACATTTCAGAGGGGCTATGTCATGCTCTTCTTAAGCCTTTCAGAGTAAGCCATATCCACATATACGATCATATACTGCCTTTAGCACACTAAAGAACAGATTTAGAAATATGAGTTACTTTTGTAAACTTTTTTCCGACCCAGAAGTAGGTCGACGCGATCTCTGACGCTCCGCCTTTCGCTTCCTGTGGGTGCCGTCTATTTCATGACGTCAGCCAAGAGCTGGCCTCAGCAGCATGTCTGCGTTTCGCCCAGGGAAACCAACATCCGAGCTTCTGCAAAGATGGTGCATACACAATAAAAGCGTTTTGCTGATCCCGTTATAGTTCTGTGGAGAACGTATGTGAGTGATAGGCTGGGGGCGGTGCTGACTCTTCCTGGAAGAGACTGTTCTCACTGGTCTACGTCACAAAGTGAGGACCACACTTGTTTTCATGGATTGAGAGGGGCTGGGGCTCAGAGAGCAGGGTTTTAGAGGAATACTCAGATGTGTGAATAAATCAAAATACCACTCTGGAGGGGTTTTCCATGAGGAATTCATATTATACTACAATAAAAAGCTCAAATAAGTTGAGTGTGCGTGATATCGGCCCTTTAAAACAACAACTGCATTAAATTCACAGACCTGCTCAGATTATGACGGTAAGCTTGAGCTCCAGCTGAAAGACGACCTTCACAAGCAAAGAAAGGATTAGATACACAACCACAAACGGAGCTGTGAAGCGTGTGCACCATAATTAAGTTTCATGCTCACTGCGTCCTTCTGAAGTTGTGTAGTAAAGCGATCATTTGAAAAGAAAGCTATTAGTGAAGCTCTTTGCTAATCTGTGCACTGTCGTAGGAAATCAAGAATTAGCGAGGCAGCAGGCTTTGTGGACTCGCTAAACTGTCACACCATGGGCAGCAATAAGAGGAGAGCAGTAATAACAAAATAATATTTGTATACATAAATTGTGATGTAACCAAAAAATGTAATCAAAAAAGTGCAAAAATTGGACAAGAAATTACAAGTAGTAGTAGTATTAGTAGTACTTACTGTAACTCAGTTTGATTGAAACAAAAACTGCATTTGTAGTATCTCAAACGGTTATATGATTAGATATCTCAGAACAAAATACCATCAATGTTTCTAGAAACTTCACAGCCATGAAGAAAACAAGCGTATGCTTTTGGCTTATTGATCTTTCGTTAAATTATGAATGTTTCTAAAGGAGGGCGGGGTCATAGTGACAGCTCGGCATGAATGGACCCTTTCCTTATGACGCTGCAGGGGAACAAAGATCATCGTGAGAGGAGATTGTCACTCTTTTCAAATCTAAAAGAAATGAGCAGACGACAGATCAAGTGCTTTTATTGTTGTCACATTCCTGCACTGTCTTTCCCTCCACGTGCCAACTGTGGAACGCAGGCCTTAGGTTGCCGACTCCTGCATTAGAATGACAGAGTGGAATGTCATGCGTTGGCATGACACCAATCAATGCCCATGTGCCATTTTTCAAACGCTGTTAAGCAGTGCTTTAAGTGGCCAACAAGAAGTGGCGATACTCTCTTTCATGGAAGTCGAAACATCAAATGAGAGAATCTTGAATGTAAAATTTGATCAATAAAAAAACGTTATTTTTTTCTACGTGTCATAACATGAAATAAGAAAGAGGGAGCTCAGGTCAAGTCTATAAATAAATGTAGTCATACATCGACTGTGTACATAAAATTATTTTAAATGGGGGTATAATTACAACATTACGTCACATCGTTACGCCGCAGTGATGTCATGCTAAAGCTAGCTTGTAGTTCAACAATGAGACACAGCAACTCATTGACTCATTCACTGGGGTGAATGCAGGCTGGTTTAAACAACTTTGAACGTGATCCACATTGTTTCTCACTGTTTTCCAGACAATCTATTTATCATAAACACTTATCATCCCACAGTCATAGCCAGCATCTCCTCAGAACTGCAGTTGAGTTTGATCATTTGTAAAATCTCAATTCCATTTTCATTTGACATGTGTGGAAAAGATGTTAAAGTCTGATATGGATTCATTGTAAATATTTCTCTGCCAGCATATGCAGCATGTATGTGCATAAAGAGTGTGTGGATGTGTACTTTGAATGATGTTATTAATGGAACAGCTAAACCAGGCCTCTGCAACCTCTAACAGAACCATTTGGTCCACTTTCTTACTGACAAAAATCGAGCTAGAGCCACAAAATCTCACTACACTTTTTAGAAAAACACACTTCTTTTGTGGCCATTAGGCCCTTTAACTTTTAAATATGTAGAATAATTAAACTATAACAGTGTTATATGTTCTATAGGCTATATAACACTTTTGATGTATTTTAATCTGCCAGCAGCTCATTCAAGTTCCTTTCAAAATAAAATATAGTGTCAAAAAGATCCTCCTAAAGCAGCACATTTATTGTTATGCAATTCTCTCATTGAAGAACTTTGTTTCTGAACAGAAACTATAGATACTGCTGTGCAGCAGAAGATAAGAATGTGTGCTTTAAACTTATTACATATATTACAATAAACAGTTGTGACAATAGATTTGATCATCATTTTAATCAGTATTCTGGAGGATTAATAAAACACACAAAGCTTCTTAAGTTAGTGTCATGTCAGGAGTTTTTAAAAACAAGTTTATTTTATTATTGTAAGATCATCTCATTAAAAAATAAACCTAAATGACAAAATGTAACAAACAAACTTATTATTGATTCAAAATAAGAAAAAAATCAGCTTCTATGAAGCTCCTTACAAAAGCTTCTGGTGAAACATTTTAGTAAAAGAACATTTTTAGAAACAGACAAAATAAAACTCATAACTACAACTGCTCCTCTACAACTCCCCCTCCCCTCAGCGCCGCTCAGTGCACGTGCACGTGCAGCGACTCTCTCTCCTCTTGTCTTTTTCATGGAGGTTCTCCCGTGATTCGGGTCTTCACAACTCCTGTGATATTTGCATCTGAAGTTAAAGGGAAGAACTTGCTTGAGCTTTTATGGGAACATGTAAAACTCAGGGGAGGGAGGAAAAAATGAACGTCACATCTCTAGTGTCAGTACTGAGTACCGGCAATACCGGCCGTACTTCTGGCATGGAGAAGTGGACTCTAAAGAGCTATTCTTAGAAGTCCCGGTACTGAGTACCGGAGAGAACCGGCCCACTTAAAGCACTACTGTTAAGTTTATTTTTATGTTGTCGCCACATGAGCAACTACGGTCAACAGAGCTTGCTTTTTATTAATGGCATTAAAAGAAATATTTGTTTATTTATTTTTGATACATTTTTGCTGTCTACCGTCACATCCTCCCGGCCGATCGCAATCGACACAACGAGCACCTCTGAGTTTGGAGATGCTCTCTATTCCAGAAAACCCACAGAAGAGAGAAATGCCGGTTAATGGAACTCCATTTCACATCATCTTTGATCTTTAGGTCTATAAACATAGTCAACAGCAGAAGAGGCGGCTTGTTGCTGGCACAAAACAGAAATGGGCACTATTTTAAATTGTATGAGGTATCGTGGAAAAATGTTGTAAAGCTGTCTATAATGACATTTCATGAAATTGCCATTTTTCCCCCATGGAATGGAGACTATTATATCATTGACAGACCATGATACTGTGTTGAAAATATTACTTTTGAGTGGACTTGTGTCCTGATTGAATCCAGCCTCCTTGCTTTACTGTCATGTGCTGAGCTCTAACGGCTGTCACGAAGTGAAGTGATGCAGAATTAGAGAAAACAAACACCGAAGCGGCACATTAATCAAAGACGCAACCGTTGCTTTTTCCTTCCATCTTCCCAGAACCAGCAGCAGAACACATCATTCTGATGGATGTAAGGACAGAGATGTTATTGGAGAAACAACAAACAAGTTTTTTTTAGAAGCAAACATGGAAGGAACGCTGTTGTTGAGACAAAGCTCATGTCCGGAGCTGCTGCGCAGAGCCCATGATGCTCCATGGGTTCGAGTCTTCAGAATATTGATTGACTTTTACCATGTGTGAAAGTCATTTTTATTAAGCTGGTTGGGTTAAGGTGTTTATAAATGACAATGACCCAGGTCAGGAAACTTTTTCTGAAAACAGACTGTAAAGAAATGCTGTTAGTTTGTACCCAGTTTTCCAGACATGAAAAGATTCAATGAGACTCGAGAGTCAAAAACCTATCTTTGAGTTTCACTCGCAGCAAAGAGTGAGCAGAAGATGGTTACCTTCAATCTGCACACTACAGCCTGGATCACACTGGTTTCCCAGAAGATGAAGTCAGAGTTGGGCTCTTTTGGACTGGCTGCATCTATTTGAAGCACCACATTTCCGTCAGAAACAAAAACTCAGTCAATGTAGCGTCTAACAATTCTATCAACTAAAAACTATGTTAGTACGAGTAAAAGAAAATGTCTGATGAAATGATTTCAACTAACTAGCTCAAAGACTTTGGAAATACATTTTCTCAGCAGTTCACAAGGAAGATGATTTTAAAAAAGAACATAGAAACACTTAATGAGTGTGTGAAAGTGTTTCAGTTTGAAGCCAGTTATTATTTGTTGTTCTGTGATGCTGCCCAGGTTTAAATGTGCATTTATTTAGCAGAGAAAGACTTCTTCATCTCAGTGGGTGTGGTGAACTCAGTAAAAAGACATCATCAAAGGGCCTATTCCATGAAAAATCCTCGTTTTGAGCCTTTACATGTATTATCCTGTTCATTCCTCACTATAACGAACTCCGAAACGGTATTTTGACCCATTCACACATTTTTGAGTAATCCTTTCAAAAACCACCGCTGTTAGCCGCAGACCCTCCTATATGGAAGCAATTGTGACTCATAATTCAAAATAAAAACCTATAACGGAAATGCTTTTCCATTTTCAAAATACAGTTGCCTCCGTTGACTCAAAAATAAAATGACAACTCAAACGATAAAACGATAAAGAAAAGGACATTTGACATTTCATTTTCAAAGCGTTCTTTAGCAAATGTGTACCAAAATTCAATCAGAAATATGTAATTTGAAAATTAAAATAGATTACAGAAATGCTTTTTTGTTTTCACAATGTAACTGCATCAATTGACTCATAAATAAAATTAAAAATCAATCTTCCAAAATGCTTCTTCATTTTCTACTTCAACACCGCTCATTCTGTGACGTAATGAAAGCGATAATGCGATAATAATCCTATTTCATCAATGAGTTGTTCTTTAGTGTGCCAAAGGTAATATATGATCACATTCCTGGATATTGTTTACTCTAAAAGGCTTCAGATAATCATGGGATAGGCCATTGAGAGACCCACTCTGATGAAAATTGTGTTTGATGTGTTCTTAACGTGTTCTTGGCATTTTTTTCATGATGGAGGGCATGTTTAACATTTACAATTAAAAATGCATTTCTGAGTGTTTATTTATTCAAACTGGGATGAATCAGAAGCAGATGATAAAATCCAGTTTAAATGAGATTTCTCTTGTAACTGCGATGGGCGGGCCAACATCTCTCTGCTCTGCTCCATTCTGATGGATCCACTTCCAGCGAAAACCTGTAGAATTCATGAACGTCTTCATGTTTCTCGTCTGAGCTGGGATCTGGATCAGAACTGTACTGCTGGATAGCTCTGATATTGTTCACCATTTTTGGGTCATAAGGGGCTGTAAGCTAGTGGGAGCAAGTGTAAATAAAAGGATGATGGGATATCAGTGGAGGCTTACTTCTGCACCAACAGCTGCACCAACCACTCAGAGCTACATTTCTTATGAACTGCTACACGAGTTGTGCGATACACAAACTGTTCTAGAAAAGGACACCGTTTTTTTTTTTTTTTTAATTTAGTCTAAAATTGGCATAATCACAATTAAAAGACCTCAGGAAACACTTTGAAAATAGATCAAAAAGTGCTCTGAGTGGGTCTTTACAGATTTAATAGGTTTATTACAACAACATTCATTTGATTTTGGGATTTAACCATTTTGATACATTATCACTTAATGGCCCACTAGACAGGTCCACATTGTAACCTGCTGAGGTTATTGTGGACAAATGTCACACAGGAGCTGCTCGGTGTGCAGCATTCATAAAGTTCTGAAACAAAGGTTGTCCTGCTACATAAGTGGCTCTAAAATGGATCTAAAATGTATGGGTCCTAGGAAATTCTGAGGTCACTCCCTACAGGGGGCTCTGGATTGGAGACCATGTCCAAGACATTCTGATCACTCTGATCCTAAACTGTCAAAACTGGGAACACAATCTTTCTGGCAAAGAGAAGCACTCGTGCATGAAGTTTTAAAATGCCAACTGTAGTTGGGCTAACGCCAACACAGAGATTGGGCCTCTTGACAGTCTCAAGATGAAACGTGACGAGAATGTTTGATAGTGTTGCTTCCCAGCTTAGAGCCAGAACAGTAGAGTTACTCCTGATGATCGATTTCACCAGATTTACCAACACTTTAGAGCTTCCAGTGTCAATTCTCAGAAACACAAGTCAGTGAAATCTTCTGGAAATGTGTGGGTTTATTTTCTTTCATCATATCTTTAAAATCCCGCTCACTCAATGTCATGCGATAAGATCAGATTCATTTTCTAATTAGCAGCCAATTAGAGATCTGAAGTTTCCGTGTTTGCTTTCCTCTGGGGAGAGAAAAGTTGCGCTGTAGATCAGTGCTCACTCAGCCTGCAACAGTCTCTATGTGACACACACAGACACACACGTGGATGAAGCTTGGTTCGTCCGCTGGTCTCACTCTGGAAACATCTGGCAGGAAAAAAATAAACTTAGCTCGGTAAGGCTTGTTAGCACTGTTTCCTAGTAGTAACGAGTGCTTCTTATGTGCAATAGAATCAGGATGTACACCATAAATACTGTAGATCTTCTCATAGTATCCCCGGCATTTATTCCAAAAATGTGGCAGCCGGCCGGTGTTTATTACAGACCGGCGTTTATTCCATCACGGACAGAATGGTGATGGTAAATGTGTTCATTTTGTGGTGAAATTCGGTCAAAAAATGCAGAAAATAACAGATGAACATTTCAGGATTTATAGAAATGATGAGAACATTTGATTCTGTTCTGATTAGCACTGGCCGTGAACATCAACCTCCGTATCAAAAATCCTCTTCGCTTTCATGCCGATCATTTTCCTGGAGACACGAGCACCTTTCTGTCTTTGCTGAATAATCCACGTTCAAACCAGTTCTTCTGATTCGTTGCTGCTTTCTCTGCTCCTCCACCTCCTGATGAGCTGCTTTAGGTGTGTCCAGCCAGCTAGAACATGCCAGAGCTTGGTATGTTAGAGACATACCCTCGAGTTGTCTATCCCTGCTCTTTCGTATCAGTTTAATTGCATTTATCTATCACAAGTGAAGAATATATGGCCTGGTGTTCAGGGAATAGTTTAGAGTTTTCAGATTTTTTTAGGAGTTTAATTCTAATCAACACACCATTCAAAGTATTGTGGGTAAATCACCAGTTAGGATGGAGGAAAATGAAAACCCAAAAAGGCACTTTTTTTCTTTCCTGGAGAGCTTGTTTTTACACAGACGCGTTTGTGTGTTCCTCCATGTTTCATAATTAGAGCTGTCATGACATACATTTTTGTGGTGCCTTTATCATGACCATTAATGGAATTCATTGATTTTTAATCCAACCTAATAATTGTAGTGAAAAGATTAATTTTGATGTATTTTTATTTAATCCATGACATTGTGACAGAAAAATATCCAAATACAACCAAAAAAGAGAATTTATGTAGTTTTTATCATTCCAGCTTTTACACCACCAAGGAGGGATTTAACCTCAACCCATCCATCCATTTTCTAAACCTGTTTTATTCCTGACCAGGTCACCGGAGCCTAGCCCAGCTATTGTTGGGCAAATGCAGGGTACACCCTGGACAGGCCATCACAGGGACACCATCTCACAGACATAGACACACACAGCTAGTGACAATTAGGAGTCATCAATCCACCTATGAAGCATGTTTTTGGACTGCGGGAGGAAGCCGGTGTCCCTGGAGAAAACCCACGCATGCACGCGGAGAACATGCACACGCCACACAGAAAGATCCCAGCTGGGACTTGAACCAAGGCCTTCTTTCTTTCAGGCAGGAGCGCTAACCACTGCACCACAGTAAGTGCAAGTAGGTCCAGAGTGCTCTAATTTACCACATCGAAAACAGCAGGAACACTTTTCTGAACAATCTGAATGTTTTCACCACAAACATCTTATTTATACTATAAAGCATTTGTTGGCACACCTTATTCAGCAGTTTACCATCTGATGCCATCAACTCTTCACATACATACCCCATAATCGCACATTTATGACATCTCAGCAGTGACAGGGTCACGCTGCGTTCAGGGACACTCAGAGCGATGTGAGACCTGAGTTTAATGTTCATGCAAGTAAACAGTTGGACCTTGTTGTGTCTTTGAGAGCACAGCAATAATCATAGATTGAGAATTAGATTAACGCGATACATTTTTAAAAATGAAGGCACTACTTCTCTGTAATCAAGTAATTGCAATTAACACAATGATTTGAAGTTGTCTGAAACATTAGACAGTGATTTACAGGACCCTGTGGCGGTCCTACTGGCCCTGGTCTGGGTGGCTGATGTCGGGTTGCAAGGTGGATTACCTTGATCTGCCTTTCCGTGCAGATGCCTAGCCATCCTGGCTACGACTTCTCCCTCCCCTTTTGGCTGCGGTCTTTTGTGTGGGGGTGATTGGTAACTCCCCATCTTTTCTATTCTATCATCCAGCAGAGTAGAGCATAAACACTCACCTGAGCACAAGTCAGCTCACCTTTGCACTGATAGTATGTGTGTGACGGAGAGATACAGGCTTGACACATGTTTGTTTGTATGCATGTGCATATGATGTGCTATGTACTTTTATTGTAAACATATTGCTATGCATGTGCGTGATGGTTTTTGGAGCCAACCAGTGACGTGCTGGCAGGAGAGGCTGTGCCTCACCAGCAAAGTACAGCTAAAAATGCAGAAATGACATAAAGTGAATCTACTTTTTAAAGTGAAAATAAAAATCAAATATGATTTTTAGACGTGTCATTTCTATGTTTACCTTTTTCTGTGAGTGTTTTCAATGTTTCTTCGGTGAATTTATGAGTTTCCTGTTCAAATACGAGCAGCAGCCCCTCCCTCCCTCCCTCCTTCCCCCAGCGCCGCACGCGCTGGAGCTGCAGCTGACGCATGCGCTTTACTGACTTGGTCTTTTTATCATTAGCAACGACCCAGAGTCTTAAAATGACCTCATTTGTTTATTTCTCTCCACTGTCTGATTACATCGTGCCAGTTTGTGACTCATTTCGCCTTTTTATCCGCTAAAAATGCGCTTTAGAAATGCACTAGATGAGACAGGCAGTACGCCTGCCTCAAGGCAGAGGGCGCTGGCGAGCCCGGAGAATGTGACACTGCGGCTAAACAATGATAGAATTACAGGTAGAAAGTCAAGTCCAGTTATTCTTTCTTATGTTTAGCATCATTTTCTAAATGAAGGAATACGTTTTTAAACCCCTGAACTGGAGAATTAGTTTAGACATTCACTGCTAGTGATCTCCACTGAGACAGAAAGACTTTTCAAACTGAAGAAAGAAAAGGAAGACTTCTACAAACAGGTTCTGAATGCGTTTCTTCAGAAGGAGAGACCACAGACAGGAAACAAGGGAGCGACACACGCACTTCATTTACAACTAAAAGTAAGTCAATGATAACCATTTTGGGGATTTTTTTTCTCTGCTTCACTAAACAGAAAAAAAAAAAAGTTGAAATTTTAAACAACACACTTGAACTGCTGTCAATCAAATGGTGAATAAGCTTCTCTGTAGGGTTCATGTTTGTAAATCTGACTGATGACGTCAGAGCCTCACCAGCCGGGAACCTCACCGCACGTCACTGGATCCAACAGTATGGTTGTGTCTGTGGACAAGCCCCGCCCTTTTGACTAACATCTACATTTCAACATAAGAATGATCAAACTCCAGCAACTTGTTATCTACGTTTGTAAATCTACGCTTTTTAATCATCCTCCAAGTCCTTCCACCCATTTTTTCCCTTTTCTGTTGTACCCTTATTCCCCATCTCTGACATCCACCTCTTTCTCTCTTCTCTTTTTCTTCCGGTCCACAAAAGGCAAATAAATAATATAATGAATATTTAATGTAATTAACAATTACTATAGTAAAAATCTAATAAAAAAAATAAAGTTTAGCCTATTAAAGGGGAGTTTATACAAATATACACCTTGTTTGTCTGATGATTCATGACTATTGTAACAGTAAAATCTGTCAAACACAAGAGGCCTTCAGCTCTGATCTGGTTGCTCAGATGTTGGACAGGTAAAAAAAAAATGTAGTTTCAGTTTAAAACATTCATTTCCTGTTTAGTGACTGATGTGTTTTTCTTAGGAAAGATGACCGGATTGACTGATAAAACGGCTGACATTTAGGGACAGGTTACCTATTCACTATTAGTTAGTGTAAATACAACAGCTGCTGCACTTTATCTAATTATTATGATTAGGTATTTTCTTCTGTATTACTTAAAACATTAATTAATTAGAAACATTTTTCCAAAATACTGAATACATTTGAAATACTTAGTGGCAATATTGACTTTTTCACACTTTAAGAGTGGCAGCATTACCCGTTTACCTGGGAAAAGTGGTCATTTTTTTCCCACTAGTTACCGGTAAAGCTGTAATAAGTCTGGTTGTTTTCAGAAGATAAGATAAGATAAAAAAGGCAGAACAACTTAAAATAAAAAAAAAACTGGTCTTCAGATTCTCTCAGTTGGAAAAATGTGTCACACCAAAATCCTGTCTCTTTTAAATTTGACTCTTATCAGGCTTTATATTGTAAGTTTATTTTTTTTATGTGGTCAACCGTATTTGTTTTTAAAAGACTTGTTAAACAATTAGGATCTGTGTCTTATGTGCAGCCTAGTTTTCTTTACAGTGAGATATGCTGTTTTTCTCAACCGTTTGGTATCTATTTTATAATGTTTCATAATTGTCATTAAATTTTCATGATACTGTGTTTACATCGATGCGATCAAATCAAAATTGCGTTTGCTGCCTCTTTGACACTGTGCATCAAATTCAAGGATCAACGTTTGTCCAAAAATGTGTTCATCAGCTGGACGCTACCATTGTGTGTGGGAAGACCAACTGTCGTTATTACTTCGAAGCATTCATCTATAATAATGGAAGATGGAGAAGGACAGAAAAACTACAAACAACAATAATAATGAAGAGAAGGAGGAGGAGAACGATCCATGTTTGTTTTGGACGGTGCTTCTTCTTCTTCTTCTGTGTGGTTGCCAGTAGCAAAAACTGATAAACACACACCTGCAGTGCACTCTAGTGGTTGCTATGGTGGGAGACAACTGCTAAAGGGCAACCGGTTTGTTATTGGGAATATAAGAAAATATGAGTGTACTTGTGTTTTTAAAAAATCAGATACAAGTAGATCCAGAGAATAACAAGATATGCCAAAAACTGTGACTTATGTACCGCCTCTGAGGGTTAGCTACAGTAAACTTGGACCAGTAGGTTCGACTGTGACCGTATTAACTTTTACTTTAAAAAAAAACTAAAAGGAAAGACCACAGACCACAGTATAGTTTAAATTAGCCGGCTTATTATTGAAGCAGACATATATTAACAACACAATTACATATACACAAACAACAACAAAAAATCCCTGTTTGGGTTAATCTTGTAAATTAATTCAACAGGATTTTTGCTTCAACCTAGCTTGGCTAAATGCTTGCTCCATTAACTCACGTGAAAGCTCTCATCTCTGTGGCAACTGATAGGCTGATGCCAGTCACATGGATCACATCAACCGGAAAATGCGCACCTTTTCAAAATAAAAGTCCACCCACTTTTAAAACAATTTAACACAAGTTCACAAATTAATTTAATAAAATTTCAAATAAACAAAATAATGTGAATTTTAAACCTTTGAACAGTTTTAATCAGTTTTTAAAATTTATTTTAATTTTCTTGGTAAAGGTACTTTTTATAAAGGGCTTTTCTTTACTGAGTTTCATAGCTTATACTCCTGAAAATATATGTTTAATGTCGGAAAGCGCTTCTCTTTACGAGATAGACGGAAATGTCTTATTGAGTGCAATTCTCTGAGATGTGGTCACTTTTCAGAGCACTGATATTTTTAGACCAATGACCCACAACAGGGAATTTAGTTTTTCCAAAGCTACATATCATGGCCACTTTTAATCCGATCCGCCCAACTCTCTCCCTCCCTTTCCAAGCCAGGCCAAACTCCTGCCACCTCACAATTCAGAGGTTTCGTTTTGGCACTGCTGAGGCGTCCAAACTGCATTAGAGTGTCTGGCACCTTCTGTGCTTGTCTTGGAATTAGAAGAGAAATCGCAAAGGAAAAGAGCAAAGAGATAAGACGTTTCAGCAAGCCTCTCTGGTTTTTCATTTTCCACATAAATGTTGCAGCAAACACACAACAGAGTTCTGTGTCCTCGATCTTTTTTATGGGATTGTCATTCATGAAGCCATGTTTTTGACATTAAGCAGACTACTGTCCTCCTTATGTGATCCACTGTCTTTAACTCTGTCACTGAAGAAAAATACACTTCCATTTATTCAACATTATCAGTGTGATATTAGTCGCTTGTGTCTGTTTTCTTGACTCATCCTTAAAAAAATTGGTTTCAGTTCATCCATATTGGTGGGAAATGAAGCAATGAGCACAGATTTGAGTACAAAAGAAAGGAAACATGAAATAAAATGTGGTTCATGTCTGCTTAGCAGTGGTGAGTTCTGAAAAGTTTGAGACTGTTAAACAACAGAACTTCTGAGGAAGGAAGCGCAGATGCAAAGTTCGTACATCCCAACGAGTGCATGGAACGTCAAATTAACGTTTCCAACAAATTTACATTTGAAGATGAAAACCCAGAGGAAAAACAACACGTCCGAGTAAGTAAGGATGAATGAAAGGTGCAGGATGGATTTTTTTCAACCCCCAAGGAGCTCGCTAGTGCTGTTCCACTGATAGTTGGATGCTTGCAGCCTGTTTGAAATGGTACAAAGAGTCAGAGCGTCGTTGTATGGACATCCTAAAGGAATCCTACAGGCACCTATGTATCACATGTACACCTCGTGCATGTAGCAGTGAGCGCACCTTAGTAATGCCGAGTGTGGCGTTAGGACACCGTAAAACAGCATTACACAAACATCATAAGTGCTTGTAACTTACACTAACCTCCTGCATGACAATGGTACGTTCCTTTTTTATTAAATCCAGTGAGATGGCTGTTGGAACCCCAGAGGAACTGGAAGACACACCTGCGCTCCCATTAAGATGCGGCTGCTCCTCTTTCCAACCTTTTAAGAACAACACAAAAACCCGTAGCACCTGTACAGCTCAACCCTTACATGGGTGCAGGTGACAAAGGCGGAAATATCAATGTTTTTCACCCAACAGAAACAGAAGCTGCTGAGAAAGAAGAAATCCATATCTATTATGAAAACAGAAACAAAAAAAGGGAAGAAATCATAGAATGTGTCTGGAAGTCTTCAGTTCCTAAGAGAACACGTGTTGACTCAAATACAATTCCAGTGCTTGCGGGTCAACTCCTTTTCTTGAACTCTGGCTGCTGCAGTTCTGTGAGAATTTGACGTAAACTTTTGTCTTGTGCAAGAACAAATAAAGTTGGATTTTTTCTTTCAGTGAAGTTTTAAACCAAGTGAAACTATTTTTAAAAGAAAGCATCAAAAAGCCACTGAGTAATTTCCTTCGTGGCCTTTAGACAGTTGTAATCATCACCAGTCTCTGGATGTGTCTCCATCACGCAGTCGTCCCAAGCACGGTTATTCATTTTATTAGTGTTTCAGATGACATTTAACATTCTTGCTGTTCTTATCTGCAGTAGATCTCTCTCAGCGCTCCGACGTCCAGAATGACTCCCTCTCCAGTAAATATAACAAAGAAAGTGAAGAGATTGAACTTTGTGTATTTGTGAAAATGTGCCGTAAACACAGAGACTCACATCCTCACAGACCTCATCTTCAGAAGACACTTTAAATTCACCGACTTTCCTACAACAAAGAGAACGCAGACCGCATTGATCTGGAGAAGGCCTTTGGCTGTCTTTTCTGCTTTGTTTTGAATATGATGTGACACCTATTAAACAAGAACCGCATCTTGCAAGTATCCAAAGCGCTCTTTGTGTATGATGTAGCCGGTGCAAGCTCAGATCTCTGCTGGAACAGCAGACCCATTAATTTTTTTTTTTACCTTTGCAGATAAACAACTGCTCAGAAGCTCTCGGGGGGGGAAAAGGGACTTTTGGCAAATAAAAAGACAATTCTACACATGGTCCCTGTCATGTTAGAGTCGCGTCACAGCCAGACGCTCCTGCATCATGTCACTTTCAGATGTTTGAGAGAAGGAATGTGTGTACCTCTGCTCTGTTTATCAACCGTTCCAATGCTAAAGGACTCTGTCAGTTTAAGCGGGGATGTGGATCTGAAATCCCCACCGCCAACAAAACAAGACTTTGGAGTTCAACAAATGTGCTTTTCTTAGAAGCCACCTTTGCAGGTGACAATCTAGAAAGATTTTGGAGTAGGTTATTTTTGGAAGACTGTTCTTATGAAAAGTGATTATTTTCCTCAAAAGGTCAAATGTTAGCTTGACTGTCTCTCGACAGGCTTTAGAGTGCAGACCATGGATGTTCCGCTGAAAAGCTACTGCAAGAAAGGGAGTCATTTTGTTCACAAGCGGATGTATCAGCATGGAGCAGATCAGGGAGCTTGTGGTCTCCTGTTTGTAGCGCCTAAGTCACAATGACAAGCTTTTTGAAATTCTATCTGCTCCAGATTCACAACAATTTGAAAAAAGAAATGTAATTTCCTTTATAAATGTCCTCCATCATCAGAAACATGCTACAAGAACATGTTAAAAACACCATTTTCATTGGAGCTGACCACTTTTGTCGTCGCGCTGGTGTTGTGCAGGACTTAAGTCCAGGTGAATGGAAACTACAAGGATTTGATAAACAAACAAAAGCATGACTTTAACAAAAAAAGAACTAAACAATAGAAAATTTACATTTTGAAGGCTAGATCTGAGAACCTAAAAGGATAAGAAGGGTGTCCAACAGACACGATGAGGCCATCCCACAACCCCCCTTGGAACATCAACACCCACCCTCACAACAGAAGCGCTGTAGGGCACATTCTGACTTGGAGATGATGTTGCAGGATGCGTCACATCACGTGTCACAGTCACACATCACAGTCAAATGCAAGACATATCCAGTCGTGATGCTGCATATATATATTTTATCCATCATCTTGAAGGAGTTTTCTTACTTCTTTCTAACTCTAAAGTTTCATCAACCAGATGACGTACATCCTAACGAACAGGTTTCTTCTTAGTCAATGTGGGTTTGCTTTCATGGTTTTCGTGATGTTCTGTTGGTAGTTAAAAGAGCATTACAGCAAAAAGTTGTCATGTAGGCTTTCTACATGGATCATGATCATTTGTCGGCTAAGCTACAAAGGAACCTTTAAAGCTAACAAGGTTTCAGTTATTTTTGAAAATAACAGGGTAAAAGTACAAGTGACCACTGTAAAAATGTCGGTACAGTTTAGGGCTTTGATGCTCATTCATGGCACTACAGCACGATGAAGTAAAATTCTATATGATACATTGCTTTCTTTCCAATAATAACTCTGTTTGAATGTTCTAGACCCTCTGAGTCAACTTCTCTAGAATTATGCTTAAAAACAAAGCGGGAAAAATGGGCGGGGTTACATGAGTTAAATGTTGTCTGGGATCCACTTGAACCACCATGATTCACCGATGAGTCATTTGCATCTGAATGTGTGTAAATGAATAAAACTAGAGCATTAAAGCTGTACATTTTGCCCACATTTAGGGTTTTATCCACTGAATCTAAAATGCTTCTGAAGAAGCCTCACTCTGTCATGCTGCCGTCCAAAGCTACCGGACG
The DNA here is from genome assembly GCA_036245035.1 of Adrianichthys oophorus. NCBI lineage: Eukaryota > Metazoa > Chordata > Actinopteri > Beloniformes > Adrianichthyidae > Adrianichthys > Adrianichthys oophorus. The sequence continues at coordinate 806,711 of BSAI01000012.1, forward strand.
GATTACATGGGCTACTTTCTGACTCCAGCACCAGTATAAACATGGCTTCTGCTGGATGGGATTTCCAAGAACTGACTTCAGGGAGATTTTTTGATTATTAGCTTTATTTGCAATATGGAGGAAAAACAAAACAGGGCTGTGCTTCCTGGTCTTTTTGCATGATAAACTTGGAGCATCTCATCATTCACCACAACATTCCGCTACTTTACTGTCTCATCAGATCATCAGGAGTAGGAGGAGAAAGACCTCTTTTCTGTGCACAATTCGCTTGCCATAGTTTAGTAACTGGGCGGGCTCTGTGACCTCGATACTAATTGTTACAACATTTATTACAGATTTGTGCAAGATGTTTGCAGCTCCTGCTTTAGGACAAGTCCTCTTTCATGGTTAATTTTGCAGTCATGGTTTCACAATGACACATTAGATGCTGGTCATCAGTCAGTCTGGGGCAGGAGAGTCTTTGCTCAGTCTGGTTCTGCTGGAGGATAAAGGGTTTTTTCCATCTCAACAGTTACTCAATGTTGTGCTAAAAGGAATTACACCAATATGGTGTTGGAATAATCTTTGTCACCGCTCTTCAATAGCATTAGTATTTTGTTTTCTGTTGCAAAAATGTGGACGAGATTGGACAATGAAAATGTGACTTTTTTCATGCTGGTTGGTTTGATTTTTTTTTTTGTATTCTTTACAACATTGTTAAATCTGTGCCAAACGTAAACTGAAACTGGTTGTGAATCAGCCTGTAGCATGAAGAAGCTACTTTGACTAACCTTTATTAGCTGCACTGGTGGTTATAGTGGAACTGTATACGTATTGTCTCACCATTGTATTCATCCACAGGGGCCTACCTTTTTTTAAAGTTTACAATGTTATCATTTGATTTTGAAGTTATGGAACAGGTGATTTTTTTTCTTTTATGGACATTGGGGTTAGTCCATTGTCTGTATATGAGAACTGGACCAAGTGTGACGTCACACAAAGAAAATGGTTTGCTTCTGGCTCCAATTAAATGAAGTCAATTCAGCCACCGGTTTTTTCACGATAGAGGTGCTGCCATGTTGGAACTACACGTCATCAGTGATCAGTGACCAAGTGTTCAAAATTACTTTATATACTACTATAAAGTTTGTTTTTATGGCAGGTTTAGATAAGGAACACTGAAATAAAACCTCCCTTCCTGTGCATGTATGTAAAATATGCACGTTTGTTGTGTTTCAGTGAATAAAGTGGCAGAATTTTCTGCCTTTTGTTGCACAGTCACTAGCTTACTTTCCCACTTGCTGGATCAGTGTGTGCAGACTTTACTGCTTGCAGCAGAGGTTGGCGAGGGGCTTGCACTCTGCAGAAGACTCTGAGAAGATAAGTTTGAATTTTTAAGGCATTGCTCCCACACTGTGCACAGTGGCTGCTGTTCTTTCCACCTGCGGTAGAATTCCCTGACAGCTGAATTCTCATCACATGTAATCATTTCCATGTTTGCAGCTCAAACATGGAAACATGTCTGGATCGGAGCTTCTGTCCTGGGTGTTGACAGGCATACTTATGATGTGGCAGAATGCGACTTTTTAGAAGTTTGTAGGAATTTGCCAACATGTGAAACTGATATTTCAGGCATTTTGAGCTATTATGCTTGCCCAGCTTGGATCAGAGTGGCTCTAACTGGTGACACACGACAGGACACGGCGGTAAGCAGCCAGTAGCCTCTCGGCTTGCGGCCTGACAAACAGAGGCAGTATTAATTGTCAACGGAGCATTTCTGGGACGGTACACCTCGGGAAACTGGGGAATGCATGGAAATGCATGAATGGAAAGTGGCAGAGCGGATTCCAGGGAGGTCCGTGGCTGTTTTTGGGCTGATGGGTATGGTGTGTTAAAGCTTGTCACACAAAGCCCAGCAGAAGAACACTCACTGTAAACTTTCCGGGAGCTTTTTAAACACAGAGGGTGCCAGCCTACCCGGCCAGAGACGGAGCAGGAGGTGCAGCCAAGATGTCCCGCACCGTCCGCAGCCACCGGGCGCGAGATTATATGGTTCCTTTGTATTTATATTACCTTATGTATTTAGATTACATGGTTTCTTTGTGTTGAGCAAGTCAAACACAGGCCATCAGTCATGTCGCCGGCTGGGACTCTGCTGCGAGGGGGGGGGTCGGAGCACTGATGCCAGACAGGTGGAGGCGGCCGTGGTGCAGCGGTAGGGCAGTCAACTTCTGATTGGAAGATTGCAGGCTCGCTTCCCACCTTGCCCATCCATGTGTCCAAGGGTCCTTAGGCTGAAGTATGATGATATTTCACTGCATCGATATTTACTTACACCCCTATCAATTGCAATCCGCTTTATTCTGTTGTAGTTGCCTGATTTTAGTTGTTTTGAGTGTTTTCTTGTTTACATCCTGGTTTCTTGGGAGCACTTCCTGGGTCATCCAATGGGCCTAGCAACTGATTCAGCTTGCTTTGACAGGCCCCTTTCGAATTCAAATGCTTTTTTTTATTTGTTTTCGCTTTTTCGCTGTCATTTGGGGGTATTTTTGTTTGTTTTTGATTCACTTGTTACAGGTAAAACACATTTGCATGTTTAGTCTCTTTTGGATATGTTGTTAAAGTTTGAATTTGATTAGTAACTGGGTTGGTTTGGTGAAGGAGAGAAGCCAACCACCTGTAAAAGAGGACTTCTTTTCAGGGTGGCTGATCTTTGTTGTTGACTTTTACTGTGCTGCAATGCCAGCAGCTCCCCTGTTGTGCTGTTCCCAATGGATTTATGTTTGTTATGCTGTCTGAAGTATAAAACTAAAGAGACCTTTGACTTTTTATTGTGGAGAGCTGTTTCTTCTTCTGTCAATACCATTTCTGCAAGTTTCAATAGAAACAAAATAAAAAATAAACAGGAATGAAGGAGGGAAGTATCACATCTGGTTACATCAGGGATCAGTTTTAATTAAAAACCTGAAACTCTGATTAACTTTTTAAATAATTGACACTGATTTCATAGTTGTTTTAATCTCAGTCAATACTTCCAAACCAGAACCAGCAGATGGGTCACGTAGAAATAAGTCCTGGCTCCTCAGTGAGGGCAGATGAGTCAAACTTAGAAGGAAGAAGTCTGTGTCACGATGTGCATGTGACAGCTGTCCAACACCCAGACAAAATGATTTGACATCAGACACTGAACCTGCAGCTGACAGTAACCCCGCCCCCTGAAGTGTAGGTCAGTGACACAAGAAAAACAAAAATACCCGGGAATACATAGAAACAAAAAGAAAAGTTGATCATTATTGCTGTCACATGAAAATATTTCCTTTGGAGGGATTTCATGCACAAGCACACACGCATGAATCCAAGTCACATGCTCGAGTGTCCGTGCAGACCCCCACACACGTGTTACTACACACAGTACACACTAACTTACACAAACCCTTGTGAATTGTACATATATCATAGATCCACGCATATACGTGTCTCTGATGGTCCGAGGGTGCGCTGAGCAGGTGTTTACTGAAACTGTTGCCGTTTTGGAAGCCATTGTAACCTGTCTCAGTCCACAGGGCACTGCCAGATCAGGATAAATGCTGTAGAGCGCCAGTGACACGTTTCTCACTGGTGTACTCACCCACAGGTGGAGTCTGAGTCCTCGCCACGAATACAACTTTCATTCATCAAACTGTCCAGTCTCCAGACCACCAGAATTTTTGGCCCGTGTGTTTTATGGAGACAAGTTCCAGTTTTGGTTTGATGATTCCATTTATTACCTTGAATAATGGCATCCAAAAACAAAATCTTCAATTTTTCATGGGTTTATATGGGAGATAAAACATCTTAAATTGGTGCTCCGTGTTCCCATGAGTTGGACCGGTGTTGGCCCAGTTCAGACGAGGTCATGGTCGCTCTCCCCCCACATCTCTCTTTGATTCATAACTTTCTGCTCAATTTTAGCTTGAGACAAAGAAAAGGATGAGTTCAAACAGCTTTTCAAAGCATGCACATCATTTCACCAGAACACCAGACTTATTTAAATGTTTGTATCTGTACAAGTCCGGCAGAATCAGCGCCGGCTGAAGCACCTTTTTCATCAGCACCTTCTTAAAGATCTTCATGTTTAGGGAACGGCTTTCCATCAACCACGTGCCGCCGCCTTTGAAGTTCCTCTTGAAGGCAGATGGGGTTGGAAGATGACAGATTCACAAAGAACGTGCTTTCCATAACAATCTGGATCCATCTGGTGAACTGTGAAAGTTTAAGAGGTCCTCCTCTGGGGAACATCTCAGTGTCTCTAGTAATGTGTGACCAGATGAGACACCAGTCTGAGCTCTGCTGCCGCTCAGCAGGCCGCTCCAGTAAAGCTGTGTTGACTGTGAGCGCCTGGGACATCTTCAACTGTTTTCACTGGGAAAAGTGTTGATGAAACGCTCGTGGCTCGATTCCCGCCGTGACAGATGTGGACAGAGGCAGCAAAACTAAACAGTTTAAAGGAAGGGAATGCTAAAAGCGCAGCTGCATTGACAAGAGCAAAAACATGTCGGGCTGACTGCCGACTCCTCACTTACCCTCTGATACAAATCACCAAATCCTCACCGTTAATGCAGATACTTGACAGAGGCCTGGAAGACATGTTGGATGAGGATGAGGGTCTTCTTCTGAGTAGAAAAAAAACACGGTGCAGATGTTCAGAACTTACCAAAACAAAAAACACCTTATGATTCCATTCCGAGACTTATAGAAGCTGCATTGAAGGCTAAAGGGGGTTAAATAAAGTTTCTCCAAATCTAACAAGTGTTCCAGTTATTTTGTCCAACCCCTGTAAATAGCTGCTACTGAACAGTGAAGTTTTCCAGATTCTTGTGTTTCTTCAAGATAATCAAGTGTAAATAAATGTGTGTACAAACAAACAAGTAAACAAGAATGAATGTCAAATCCATTCCCATTTGAGTTTGATCAAGTTCATTTCACTGTCGTTTTTCCACATCAGAATAATCCAAAGGAACATTATTAGAACATTCTAGCACACTGTATGGTCACATGACTTTGTAAATCCAAAGTGTTTCCACACATTGGACTGGAATGATGCTTGATCAGTTTCTGCTGCATCACATGGGTGTTGTTCTGGGATGGACTTGGTTGTTTTTATGCTATAGTAAAATAAACCCACCAACATTGAAATAATCGATTTATTTCCTTTTGAAATAGAATGGTATGGATCGATTTGACTCAATGAACAACTTGCCTCAGACAGATCAATCTGGTTGCATTGTAGGACTATACTGTAAATTCATTCATCAAGTGAATCGATTAATAGGTTAGACACAACACGTCCTCATTTGGTAAGATTTTTCTTCATTTTGTTCAGCCTGTAACACTGTAGGATGACCTCAGTGGTTAATTGGTGCTTCAAAAATAATACAATACAGTAAACTTACACAAACCTTCCTGACTTTTTTGACCCAAAACCGTCTCAGATAAACCAAAAATCTAAACCATTGCTTCTTTTCTTTTTTTTTTTTTTTTAAAACTTTTTTCAACAGACGCTGTTTAAACTATTCAGTGATATATTTCAATTTTCACAATACCCGTTGTCAAGTTGTGAGAATAGAAGCAGTAAACAAACATAATGAAAGCACTGGTTACACAGACAGCAAACTAACCATGTGGATGCAGATTCTGGAGTCCGTTCCTAATGTCTTTCTACCAAAATGTGTTTTTTAAAACACCAAACTTTGATTGTTGACCCGTTTTGGTTATGATACTGAAAAGAATCCTCAAATATTTTATAGATTTGAATAAATATTGAAGGATTTTTAAAACCTTAGAAGACAGGAAAAAAATGCATCTTAGAACAAGCATGTCTTATTTTTGATCAAAAAAATGATTAAAGAAAAGTCACCAAAAAAGCAGGAAATTATTGATTAAATTTTAGGTTTCTATAAATTACAATATATTTAGCCTGGATATCAAAAAACATACTCCAAAAACATACATAAAAATATATACATTTTGTACTTATTGGATGCTTTTTTGTTTTTTTTTTTCTCTACAACAAAATACTGATCCTTAAATAAAGATTTGAATTGAAGTAATAACACAAAAACCTGGCTCCCTGAAGAGCAGCCCAGGACGCAGAGGCAGGGGCCCAAAACCTGAATCCACCCCCCCAAACCATTTTTCCAGGGGATTTCCCTCACAGCATGGATAGAAGTCCTCATGTGGAAGGAGCTAACAAGGATACCAGCACTGAACAGCTGAAACCTCCTTTATCAGGCCTTTTTTATGCAATAGTGAGGATTAACCAACTATTTCAAAAACAAACGTTCATCCCCTCTGTCTGAGGATGAAGCTGGACCTTTAAAACTGTATTAGATGAACTGGTTTTAATTTCTTTTTCTTTTGAACTCTGTTTTCTTCTCTGTTAATGCCTCTATCGCCTTGTCGCCTTCATCGGGATGAGTCTGCGATGGACATATCCACATGCATATCCACAGAAACACTTCCCAAATGTTACCACCAAATCCCAGTCCCAATTGGTCAAAGTTCAGCTGGTTTAACTTTTGACACGCTCAGTTGCCAAGAGCAAAGAGCCCAAAAACGGACTTAAAAACTGCCGTAGCGATGCATGAACGCAAGAGTTTTAAACACGAAAGGTCGAAATGCGCACATGCGCGCGTTTGCATAGACTTTTGTATGTAAGTGGCCACTTGAACTCTTGTTTCCGAGCCCGGTGTGAACGCAGCATGAGGGCAGTTGTTACAAAGGTTTTACATGGTTGTGGGAATTGAATGCACCCCTGAAAAACGTTAAAGGTGGTTCAGTCTTGTTCTCTGGGTATTTGGAGACTCCAATTGTCTTTTTTTTGTTTGAATCTGTGAACAGAATCGTCAGGCATGTGACGTCACACAACAACAACAAAGTCTTTCAAAACGTGAAGAGAGTCCAGGTCACTTTGAAGTAATTTAGAAACACTTCTGAGCATCACAAAACCCTTTTTGCTCATTTAAATAGGTTGTAGTTTAAGACCTGCTGTAAATATTTACTTAGGTATGTTTTTTTCTTGTTTCTGTTTCAAAATGGTTGTTGTTTGTCTAGTATTTTCCTACTGTTGAACAGCGGAACAAAGACATTCCTCTCTGTTGACTCGTTTCAGAAAAGAAATGATAGCTCTTTCAAGATGTCCAACCAGCCAGTTGTTGCAGCCTGTTCTTGTATATTTGAAGCATCTGACCTCTGACCTTTCTTTAACGCTCTTGCTGCCATACGTTACAGCCGCTCTGTGTATTCGTCAGCTGTCACCCGCTGCTTTTAGGGCTCTTCTAGACTAAACCCCGTTGGTCATAAAATAGGTTAAAGTAACAAAAAAAATGCGGGGATTGTTTAACACAGTTTGAAATGAATTTGCTCAATAATCCCGTTTACTGTAATAAATCCCAGAATGAGGTGAGGCTGGAGGAGAGTTTATAATCTGGTTTTAACTTCTTTTTTTTCTTTGTGCTTTGTGGATAGACACTGTTTTCTTTTGCAGCCTCGCACTTGAACTTTTGAGTCCAAAGCAATGACACAAATCCCGTAAATGTAGGACAAAAAAAGACCAAAGCCTTCTCTTCCTGGATGCTTCTTCAAAAGCCGGGCTCTGTGTTTACAGGCTGAGAAAGGGCTGGGCTCAGGGACGGGGGCCTGCAGTCTTTTACAGTGTTGTCTTATCTGTCACATGACGGCTGACTGCCACGCAGTGCCCCCCCCCCCCAGAGCTTACCGCTGTGCTGTGTTTTCCATTAGAAAAGAGGGGTCACCGGCAGAGTTATAAACCAGCATATTTACATAGCCTGTGGCACCTGACGCCGTTACGACATTCAGTTCAGTCACCAAAGTTGCCATAAGTCACTTTGGAGAACTAAGTAAATATTTTCATCAAAGCTACGGCGCTGCCAAAACCCTGTTAAGAACGGGTTTACCAGCAGCCTGTCAGAACCAAAGTGTCATGAACATGAAGCCGTGTCCTCCTCACTGTTCTGGAGTCTCTTTACAGTCAAACAGCCTTGGAAAATGCCACCTGAGGTGTGAGAGGCGCACCGCACCGGACCGGACCGGACCAGAGCTTCACTCACTACTGCAATCGCAGGAGGATGAAAGCATTCTTCTGGACCCGTCCATGTGCACATTGTCTCGTTCAAATACGGCATGTCACCCATCACAGGCGCAGCCTTACATTCCACTCTGCTAAGTATTATCATGTGGCTGGATCAAACCAGCAGGAGACATGAGGATGCACCGTGCTGGATTGGATGCTGAAGTTACAGAGATTAGCGACTGGCCTGATGAAGTAAGAGGTCAGTGTTGCTGAAAAGCCCCTGAGATGAAAGCAGTTGGTGGAATCTGTGGAAGTTGTGACTAAGCAGACTTGGTGCAGCAGCAGCAGCAGCAGCAGCGTACAGCACCAAAGTACGTAAATTGATCTAATGTGCTTTTTGTTTTGGGGTTTTCCTCTCTGACCCCAAACGCTCACAACAGATGATCACTCCTATTGAGTCTGGTTCTCTCTAACGTAGACAGAGTGTTCGTATCTACTGTTTGCCAGAGAAACTAACCATTCTCTTTTTGCAAATCCAAGTGGGGTTTCACATGTTAAGCTACGTTAACACCGCCACTTTCAAGCGACCACTTCCACTGGAAAGTCAATGTAAACGTGCATACGCGTGTTTCAGGCTGCAGGTTCTCGCGTTCACGTGTTGCTCCACAAGTTTCCACGACCACTGAACATGCATTGAAAGCAAGCGGTCCCTCTAGCGGGCAGGAGGTGAAATCAACCAGGAAGTAAGAAGACGCTGCAGTACCGCGACTGACCAGAGAGGCTGGTGCTTAGACCGAGCATGTTCCCATTGACTCCAATGTTAAAATCATCATCTTCACCCCTCAAATAAACCCCTTTAACGGCTGGTGATTAGACTTTTGATTTCATCAATGGTTGCAGATTTGATTCATGACAACTCTGAGGGGAGGGAATTTTTTCTAAGTGTTTTTTAACTGCCGTTCATCCAGTGGAACCGGGAGGTGTGGATTCCGGCTGAACCCAAATGGCTGTAATGGTGTTGAGCGTCACTTTCTGATGCCTGACAGACACGATGATCCAAACTGTCATTGGAAGGCAAATAAAATAGATTTTACTTAAATATTTGGACACATGCTGTTTTTGCAAATATGTGTTGAAAATACCCAATGGAAAATATGTAATCTTGTTTATGCTCAAGATTCATATGCAAATATCTTCTGAAAAAAATATTTTAAGAAAAGTAGTTTGTCTTGAACAGAACATAACAGTATTGACTTTTCTTTGGATTGTCATTAGAAGATCAGCTTCAGTCGTGTTTAATCTTTTAGACCTGCGTCTACATACAAGAACATCACATTTTAGGTAGATTACCACAGTAATATTCATTAATCCTCCTTAACTGGGCCCTGTGACTGTGTGTGTAAAGGGTTAGCTCAAATATTAGCTCCGGTCTGAAGAGGTTAACGACAGGATGTTCAACTTCACTAAGGGGTAAACAGAAAAAAATCTCCTTACACTGTAAAAGCATTACATGTAATCAAATGCCAACAGTTTTATTAACATGAGAAAGAAATTATTTTTTACACATTCATGTATTACTGTTATGATGTATTGTCTTAAAAATGTGTTCATAAAGGCTACAATAAGATATATTTTAATATGACATGTTAGGACCACAGATATAATTTTTGGAACTTGTTATGAGTGGGAAGACGGTTTATAATAAACATGTGATACAGGTAAATATGTTTGTATTGTTGCCTAAAAGTTATTTGCACCGCTTTACATATTATGTGTAAAACACCAAGTGCTAACCCAGGGATGGGCAACTCGAGGCCTCGAGGGCCGCATTCCTGCAGGTTTCCATCATACCATGCTCTGGCGTGTTCTAAATGGCTGGACACACCTGAAGCAGGTAATCAGGTAATCATGAATAGAGCTTGGGTATCTGGAAATCCTGCAGACACTATGGCCCTCGAGTTGCCTTTTCCTGTTCTAAACCATAAAGATTTTGCTGAGCTGGAGACTTTAGCTAAAGCTGTTAGCCGCGTTAGCATGGAGGGACCGCCATAAACCCGTAAATCGTGGGTGTGGACAAAAACAAAAGGGAAAAAAAGAAAAACTAAATCCAGTCTTTTCCCTCTTTTCTCCATATTTGGAGCATCCAAGTTAGGCAGAGTTAACTCCAGCCAAAATGGCTGCGCCCGTGAGTTGACAACTCAGGCTTCAAGTAGGGACTGCAGAAGTCAATGGGAGGCATCAGGGATGATTCCTCTAGTTGGATATATGTCTATGGTTGAAAGTTGAACTAGTTGATTTTTGACCAATTGGGGACTCTAATTTGGGAGTGACGTATGAATGGCGTCCTTTTTAATTCACGGAGGTGCCAACCATTTGAAACAACCTGCTCTCTTGTCATTGGCTTGTCATAAGTTCAATTCCAGTTTTAAGGGGTGGTGGTGCCTTCCTTTTTTCCAGTTAATGTTCCTCTACCAGCTTCTGAACACCTGGAACAGGTGCATTTCGCCAAAAACAAGATTTAATGTCAGGGCTGGAACTCAACATTCTAGATCTCTAGTCTCACCCTGGTCCTCTGGGAACACGGTCCTGCAAGTTTCCCATGTTTCCTTGCTTTTGCCTCGGCCACAACTGCCCTTATAGTGGATATGGACTGTCTGCAAGTGGAAAAAGAAGGTACAACTGTATTAAATTTTAAGATTGTAAACCGCTTGGTGAGGAAATGACACAGACTGTAGTTTGTGTGGACATCCTACGGGCGCTTACGAGCCACCTTATGGTCAGTAAGATCTGGTCTGGAGTGCTGCATAGGGGCATCACCTGTATGTCATAGGTGTGTGTAACCTCCATTATCCTTACAAATACGGTACTTCAAAATACATTTATCACACCCACGACAATGGTATGTTCCATTTTCATGACGTCCCGCACAAGGGAACTGCAAGACCCGCCTCTCTTTAAAGTGCAGGCAGTCCTCTCTACAACCTTCCACGGGCTCAGACAATCCAAAAACCCAAATCTCGTACAGGTCAACCCCCATTCGGATGCATGTGACTAAGGCCTAAAGTGCACCTGATTCAGCTCATCATAAAGTTCTGCAAAAGCCTGGTCATGGCTCTGATTGAAGCCCCCCTTTGACACTGTTTAAGTGGTGCTTTAATTAAAATTATGACGTTTTTAATCAAAATCCCCCAACTTAAATGTCATAAAAAAGCATTTAAACATTTCATGTTTATCTGAAGCCACTGTTTCCACAATGTCCTCTACATGGGCGAGACCGTTGGTCCTGAGATGAGTAGCCTTGTCGTTGATCCCCCCCATTTCTGATGATGACAGCTGTGTCTCGCTAGCGTTTATATTCACCACTGCCATGGAAAATGTCAATCATTATGAGAAATGTCCAGCCGTATCATTTTGAGCCAGATGCCAGCTCGGATGAGGAAATGATTTCTGAGTGCAGATGTTTCTGCAGCTCACTGCTTCTAGAGGGAATGGAGCAAATGCAGAGAACACGTCACGCACACAGGGCAACTGCCACAGCTAATGTGACAGCTAATGTGAAATTTAATTTTAGATACATGCGGCCAACAACAAAATTCAACCTTGGATGCACCTAAAATGTGTGCAGGCAGTGCAGCAGTGTGCATCTTGGCTGCGCCTATTATGTGAGGCTAACATGAATTTCTATCCGTTTTTGTGCTGATCACATATACATAAGTGCGAATGACATCAGCCTAATATAAAACCTACCGGTAAAGGTGCAGGCTGTCCACTTGATGGTGTCTTGATGGAGGGCACAGCATCCTTCCTGTAATTAATTTCATACAATAGCAAATTATTGAATGTTTATTGAAGTGACCAAGACATTCAGTCCATCTGTTTCTCAAAACAGTCTTTAGGAATAGAATGAAAGCTGATTTCTCTGTGGCCTTTAGGGAGGCAGGAAACTGTCAAAAAGAAACTAATTCATAAAGAAAAAATTGTATTCATGAAGACAAAGTTGTGCACAAATTTATATTTTGTGCACAACCTTGCAGAACAAATATGAATACAGCCTTTAGTTTTAGTTTTCACGTCTGTTTTGAATACGACTCTTGCTTGTCTTGAATATGAATTTCTCCTGTTAAACCACAGTCAGAAATAAGTCACGGGGTCACAGGCATAAACATCGAGTCCCGGAGCATCGATTCTTCCAACAGCGCATGTGTGATAAAGATTCTTTATTAGAATAAAATCAAATACAACCTGTAGGAATGTTATTGATCCCGTAATGAGAAAATTATCTTGATAGCCATAGCTCTGTGGAAAAGTAGACAAAATAGATTTAAAAAAATAACAGAAATAACAACGTTTCTGTTTGACAGCTATCCTACCTCATAGGCCTTTCATTGAAGTCCTGAAGCCCTCTACAGCACAGAAGTGGGAAGATGCCATCCTGTCTTCTCCCGCACCTCGTGCACGCTGGGCGGGGCTAGGTCCAGTGTGACATCACGGCGGCTCAGAGCATCTTTGCAAAATATTTACAGCATAATTCATTTCCTTTTATTTGGTCTCTGTCATAAGAAAAATACCACACGTCCATGCCAAAAACTCAAAAACATGATTTTCATTGGAGGGGCTGTTTAAAGGCATTTATTGGAGTGATTGAAAAAATGCAGGACGGAGTTCCCCAAGGACCATTTAGAAATGAGCAAGTGGTTTCTTAGGTCAGGAGTCAGTCATTACAGTTCTAACAGCAACTAGAGACTCAATAACAGGTGTTTAGGGTTTCTGCAGCACCACAAATGAGCAATAAAAAGAAAATGCAAATACCTGTACTAAACTATAACTGCATAACTAACTCTTAATAAACTGGAATTTATTGGAATATAACAATCATAAATAATTGCATTTTTGCTTTGGTTTGAGGTTTTTCTCTACATTTGTAGTGTCTTGAGATGACCTCAGATGTGAATGGGTGCTCTATAAATAAACTCAATTGAAATATTAAGCAGATGTCTTTATTTAAAATAATGACGATAATGAGCTTGAGAATTTCTACCAATTTGTTGATTGCAACATAAATTCATAGGAATCCCTTGGAAATGTTGAACTGTCTCCAACATAAATACTGCTCACCCGTGAAGGAGCCTGGGCGCTTGGCTCGGCCTCAGCCTGGCTGGTGGTCGCCTGTAAAGCCCGGAAAGTGTGAGCGCAGCGAGACAACATGAGAGAAACCGACCAGATGTGACCAGCAGCCTTAAAAAGCTGATCAGATATCAGGGCTGATGGAGAGATCTGATGCAGGGAAGCAGCGTGAATCCCAGAAAGCAGACCGTTGTAATTCACAGCGAAACACAGCAATCTCTGGTTTTCATCCAAGTTAAATGAAAGAAATGCATTGAAGTGGCCCATGAACTGTGTAATGACACTGTCAACACACAAGTCTTCTATAATAGGAAGAAGACTGCTTGTAAACAGTGGCCAAGCTTTGCAGGTCAGAGATGTGAATGTATTTTCCCCAGCTATGAAACTGCCAGAAGCATAAAAGAGCCCAAACTCTGTGTTTATGTTTTCAGAAATGCTTGTCTCAATTCACTGTAATTATTAGTGAAAGAGACCTTTCATGGAGCAGAAGTTAGCAGCGGATCACAGACGCACAGCAATTCACAAGGGGTCGGGGGCGGGGCTGCAGAGATGAACTGTTTAATTCTGGAAAATATTTTTATTTTTAAAGGACAAGTGTTCTAAAAACCCATATTCAGACTTTTTTATATTAATTAGCCGGCACATCTGTTTTAAAAAGCTGAAAAATGTCAAGTTTCACCAGATATTATCCACCGTCTAAGTTCAGAGCGGCTGATCAGAAAACTCTGATGACCCAGCATTCTAGTAGCATTTAAACGCATCACTTACGCACGAATCTGGGAGACGTGAAAAGAGTCTCAACTCAGATTCGTGTGTAAATGTGGTTTTGTGTGTGCGTAGCAAGTGATTCATGCATATTTTTTTAAGATTTGTGCGTGTAGTTAGTTTCAAGCTGTCGTAATTTGAAGTTCTGCATGTGTAAATTGTACTTTGTATTTTTTAATATTTTGTAATTTTTGTAGTCATGCACAAAATGTATTTTATGAGTTACAAATCAAGAATTACGCACGCACAAACTTAAAGTTACGCACAAATCAAGGATTACGCACGCACAAATCTAAAGTT
>BSAI01000012.1:821168-840973 GCA_036245035.1 Adrianichthys oophorus
CACAAATCTAAAATTATGCATGAATCAAAATTACGCACGCACAAATCGGACTGATACTAATTTCTCTCCATAAAATACGTACAAAAATCAAAAAGAATAAGAAACTATTTAATCTTCCAGATGACTGAAGCAATAACTGCCTAAATACAATATACAGTTAAACATACTTGAAATATGTTCAACTGTATCTTTGATATAATGTTTAGAGAAGACTTTTTGTAAAGGACGAACATTGTGACAGGTCACTGATTCTGTATGTTGTCAAAATACCGAGAGGTCTGTAGTGTTCATCACACTGCAACTCTGAGACAGATTTGATTTGAGACATGTTTTATGGATGGATGGATGGATGGATGCATGCTTTGTGATTTTTTAAAATAACTTATTTGTGTGGAGTGGCAGAAAATACTGTAAATATATTTTACAAACAAGCCAGAATTCTGTTCCTCACAAACCTGTGACTTTTTCTTTAAGTTATGTTATCTTTCACCCATTCCTTGTAGTAATGTCCCCTGTTTGAACTGGTTAACTGTGTAAAAGACACTTGTCCACACCCTTAAGTAGTCAGACTGTAACCTCTTCACCATCACAAGCTCAAAGAGCTGTCGAAGGACACCAGGGAATAGATTGCAGATCTGAACCACATGGGGGAACTGGTCAAAGGCAAAGAGAGCTGGGACCACAGTAACAAAGGTCACTATAGTAACCGTCTTCATGGATTCAAAGATTCTTCAAAGATTCCTCTGCTTAAACCAGCACATGCTACTGAATGAACTCCTTCTGGTAACTACAGAGGACATTTGGGGCTTTTCAGTGATACCAAATGGAAAGGTGTTAAACTCTGGGAATTGTACTTTTTGGCTTTAAGTAAAATTCTGACTGGACATTTGTTTCTTTGGTAGTCAGGGGATTAAGGGTAGCGCAGGTGTGTCTTGGAGTTCCCCTAAAGCTCAAACGGCGCCTCAAGGGACGTCGTGAAAATGAACTGTACTATTGTTATGAGTGTGGCAAATGTATCATGAAGTATTAGTAAGAATAATGCAAGTTCCACACATGCAGCATAATGTAGCAGGTAACGCTGTTTTATGGTGCCCTTATGCTGCAATCTAGTCAATAGTAAGGTGTGAGTACTGGCTCCTTGCTGACTAATAAGTGTTTCCTATGACCTGACACCCACAGCGCACGCTCATGGAAAGAAATGTGCATGAATATTTTATCTATCTGCGGTCTCACAAAGTGGTCTACATTAGACATTTCATGCGGGCCACCTGCGTAACCCGTACAGGTTTGCCTGTTTTTCACCCACAGACAGCCCATATCCACCTGTAAGGGCAGTTGGTACTAAAGCTTTACACTGTTCATCAGGAAACAGTTGAAATGTTGAAAAGTCAAATCTTGAAGTGTGACTGTGAGCAGAACACTCTTCAGGGAAATGTATGTGTCCAAAGCCTGTGACCAGTTACCCAAAGACTGCTGTGTAATAAAGTGCCACAGCCCACTGTGTAGAAAGGTTGTAAAGCTGGCCAGATGAGTGCCTGCCTGCACATCGCCTTCATTCTGAGTCATTAGGAGAGAACAGATAATGCAGCAAGCGTTCAGCCCCATCAGTGGGAACCAATAGGAGGACAGTTGTTTATTGGGATGTGCTATCAGCTCATCTTGATGCAGCTTTAAATGCCACGTGTCTTGGCTCTTGCTGCGTTGATTCAGCGATACAGGCCACCATTCATGGGATAGCATCAGACAATAACCTGACCCTTTGAAAAGCTTTGCTTTCCTTTTTTTAATCTACATAGTTTCTATCAAGCCTTCAAAGTGGAGATGCTTTATTTTCCAGGCAATCTTGAGTCATATGAAACAGATTCAGAAACAGATATCCTATCATCATGTGAGCTGAGATGAAACAGAAACTTGAACCCAGGTGTCGCTTTGGACTTTCTTTGTTTTCCTCTGCCTGTCCTCGGCTGTCACAGTGGCATAAATTGTCGGCGTGTCTCTGGGTGGGCTTTTGGAGCAGGCCCATCAGTTAAGGGTTCATTAAAGAGGATCCTCCTGGTTCTGGGAGGGGGAGTCTCTATTTGCTCTGGCCTTTTAGCAGACCATGATTTCCTGTCGCTGTTGTCTTGTTTCAGAGGTAAATGCACAGGTCTGTTATTGTTTGCCTGGGCTGATGTTTATGCGGTGTCCAGCCCTTTTCTTCTTCAGCCGTGCCTGCTTGTTATCTCTGTGTCAAGATATGGTCTGAGGAAATGCAGTGTCCTCAGCACGGTTTCCCAGAATGCTGGACTCTAATCCAGGAAAAGCACAAGGGCATCTTCATTGGAGCTTTTACAAGAGGTCATGCCATGTAAATGCTCCATGAACCTTTCATTGCCAAGTTGTGTGGCATTTACTGAAAACAGACTCAAAGTGAGACCACATGCTTTTATTGAGGCATCTGATTGGTCATTTTATAACTTAAATGCCTTGCAATAAGGAAAATATATCATTAAAAAAGCAAGACGAGATGGTCTGAAAGAGGGGTCAGAGAAGCAAGCCACGTACATGTCGTACATGTCAATAACTCTTCCCTCAACAAAGAGAAGTCGTATTTACTATACAACCGGAGAAAGGTGGTTTGTCCTCTCTGGATGGGTAGAGGGCTCCTTCCTCAGGTGGAGGAGTTTAAGTATCTTGAGGTCTTGTTCATGAGTGAGGGGAGATCAGAGCGTGAGATCAACAGGCGGATTGGCGCTGGTGAAGAGAGAGCTGAGCCAGAAACAAAGCTCTCAATTTACTGGTCGATCTACGCTCCAATACTCACCTATGGTCATGAGCTCTGGGTCATGAATGAAAGAACAAGTTCCCGGATACAAGCGGCTGAAATGAGCTTCCTCTGTAGGGTGGCTGGGCGCTCCCTTAGAGAAAGGAGGAGAAGCTCGGAATAGAGCTCCTCCATATCCAGAGGAGCCAGTTGTGGTGGCTCGGGCATCTGGTTCAGGTGCCTCCTGGACGCCTCCCTGGAGAGGTGCTCCGGGCATGTCCCACTGGGCGGAGACCCCGGTGAAGACCCAGGACACGCTAGAGAGACTACGTCTGTCGGCTGGCCTGGGAACCTCTCAGGGTCCCCCCAGAGGAGCTGGAGGAAGTGGCCGGGGAGAGGGATATATGGAAGGATTGATCACACTCCCCCTTCATTAGTTCCAAAGAAGACCCAAACTCCAGTGTGATCACACCCAACGACCCTGTGATGGACCCAGGAGTGAGTACAAGAGGAGAGGCATTTCACTCTGGTTTCTCTTCATGAGACAGGAATGTGGATGACCCACCTGCAGGATAGAAATGTGGACTGAACTCTCCACTACTACGTGTTGATTAAACCACTTGAATGAGTGGTTTACAGTGGTAATCAGTGGTAAACATTTTTCCAACCAAATCGTAGAAAATCCCAGTATTGTGAATGCTACATTACCATTCAAAGTGTATTTTTGATATCCAGAGAAAAAGTCCTGCACACGTTTCTGTCTGTGTACACCCAGTTCTGAACACCACCACCACAGACATGATAAACATACTTCCTGGAGTAACATTACATTACTATCACAACTAACTCTGAATAACAGCTAACCCTTTTTCATAGAGAGGCAGCAGTTTGTTTTCTTTTTCTTGCCAGTACTTTCATCTATTCCTTGGTTTGCCTGTTTCTGACATCATTTATCATGTATTTATCAGATTTTGGCTGCAGTCAGGTTGTATTTTTGGTTCTTGGATGTGGATGGAGGAATAAAACATCCTTGGGCATGGTAAACTGCAGTTTCTTTCCACGTAGGTTTCATGCTGTGGTGCTCAGACGTCTTGATAGAATGCAAATTGCACATCATTAAAGCAGAGTTCTACTGTATTCTACTGCCTGGGTCACACTGTTTCTCTGCTAATGGCAGCACTTATCATGTGGAGCGCACACGGATTTTCCATTGCAATCAGTTTTGTTTTGTGATATAAACTGACTCCAGTTTAGAAATAGTTTGACTTGGTAGTTTAACTCCAATATTGGCTTATCTTCTATTAGCTGTAGTCCAGGTATTGTTCCTCATTAAAATACAAGCGCATTAGGACATATTTTTATAAGTTTTCAGTTGGCACAGTTTGCCAGGACCTTTAAGAGGAGTCTCTTAGCTCCTTTGTCACAACAGACAAAGCTAAGAGAGTAAACAAAATCATAGTTTTTAAATAACATCTTTTTACTTCGTGAAAAGGATTAAAAAAACAACAAATGGTGTTTCAGAAAAAAATCAATAAAAAGTCTTCTTTTCCATCCTGTTTTCCATCTTCTAAACTTGATGCCTTTTGGGATCATGGGGGTGCTGTGGTTGGTGCTCTCACCTCACAGCAAGAAGATCCCATTTGGACTCTTGTGGGACCGTTCAGTGTGGAGTTTGCATGTTTTCCGTGTGCGTGCGTGGGTTCTCTCGGTGGCTTCCTAGTTCATTTAAAGTCAAGTCTGTCTGTGGTGGCATCATTTGGAAGACATAAGGCTCAGTCAAAGTTTTTTTTCTCTCCTATTGAATCCATTGTGTTTCCTCTGGCTTGAGCTGGACTCTGACTAAAAACATGGCTTCGGTCCAGCTCCTGGCACCATCAAGGCCTTTCTCGACTCAAATGGAAACTCGCAAATGTGTTTCATGCTTGTTTAAACTCTGTTAACTCTGGCTTTTTAAAGGTAGCGGTCAGGAGTTTTGACTGCAAACAGCACGTGCCTTCATGGTGTCTGTTTTTCTCCGTTCTGCAGGGAGGTGACCCTTAAAGAGATGTCATCCAGCAGGGAGTGAAGTGGGAACAATGAATGCCGTAAAAGCCTCTGAGATGCACAACAACGGTCTGCGGGACAGACGGCACCCCGTGCTCCAGCAGAGGCCCACACAGGCTCAGCGGAAGGCTGGACAGAAGATGGAGAGGTCCACCAATGGAGCGGGGACTCGGTCAACACAAGGCAAGACCTTAGATTCCTGTTGTGTTTTTTCCACCGGGAGTCCAGACAGACGTGTCCCTCAGGCCGACAGGAGCTCTCCACCCGAATGTGATGTAGGCCAGCTTCAGGTCTCCTGCTGATTCTCTTTACACTCACTTGGCTCTTCAAACATGCGGTTGAAGGCTAGATTTGTGGCTGAGTGTTGAACTCAGCACCGCGTCAATCAATCAATCAAATCAGAATTCTGACAAAGAAAGTTCTTCAAATGAAGGGAAGGATCGGAAAAGGGGGTTTCAGTGATTCCAAATCATTTGGCATGTTTCATCTCCACGGAGACTTCCACCTTCTGAAAGTGAAAATCCACAAAGACCGGTGGCACTTCAAAGCACCCTCACACATTCCATTGACAGAAGACCACACTTGCTGCAGGGTTGTTATTGGAAGTTCCCACATTTAAGCTTCCTAAATGCATTACATTTTCACTCTTGCTGCGCGCCCAAGGAATATTTGATTGCATTTTAAACACTTGGGCCACCGTATTTGCGTATTCCTCCTTTTTATCCATGGAAGTGTTTCATATTGGGTGACTCAGCCCCTCCCACAGCTCCAGATTTTCTGTACTTTTGCTCAGAGATACACGTTTTGATAAAAGTTCTTTTCCCAATTCTTACACTTTGGCAGTTTTTTTTAAGCTAAACTGAAACACAAACAGAAAATATTCACAAAAGTGTTGCTTTTGCAAGCACCTCAAACTTCACTATAAAGAATAAAAAAGGTACGTGTTTCTTTATTCAAATTTGTTTTTATATATGCACAAAAACTTTGTCTTTGAAAACAATGTTTACTTAAAGAGGCCATGCAGAACAGAGCCCTTTAAGGATTACAGAAATATATTTTTTTAATTCTAAATTTACACAAATACAAAAGTGAAGAGCGTCATCTGTTCTGGAGGTGGCAGGCATGGATGTTGATGAACAACTATAATGAAAAAAACACTCCAGTCTTTCACCACACCGGACCCACTTTGACACCTCATAGTGCACGGCAGTCCCTTTAGAACCACCACAGCTGTAAAATACAAACATTACTTTCCACTTCGAATTATGTTTCAGTCATCAACTGTTTGGGGTTTGTTCCTGCTGTAAATTGCAGCTCAGAGGGCAGGTCTGTGGTATGGAATAGAGACGCAGCACTACATGTGTTCAGCGGCTATGAGTTATGTATTGCCAGAGATGGCAGGTGGCCCATGTCCACTGTCCAAGATACGAAAGAGTGACGCCATATTGGAATGGGATAAAAACACTGAGACACAGCTTAACAGATTCAGTCAAATGAGCGTATAATGCTTAATTTTGGTCTGATTTTAAAAAGAAAAAACTCTGATCATCAGAAACATAAGACCCAGCCCGTATTAATGTTTTTGTACAAAGTGCAACGACATTTCAGACTTTTCTATAAATAAATACATCATGATATTGGAAGTGCAGTGCATACCTGATGCATGGTTGGGATTTTATTCAAATCCACACACAGACTTAGGTTTACACAAACTGTTAGATTCCTCGGTCCCACATCAGCCTTGTTTAGGCTGTAGGCCGGTCTCCGCCTGTAGTGCCGCCAGTCCGGGGGGGGCCGACAGTGAGCACTTTATCCAAGGCCCTGGAACGGGGTGGTGGTGGGGGCAGGGGGGCCAGCAGCGTTCACTTTAAAGCCCACAGCAGCCCACAGGGGTTTCAGATCGAGCTGGAGCCAGTCAGCACCTCAGCAGCAGTGATGTGCTGGCAGGAGAGGCTGTGCCTCACCAGCAAAGTACAGCTAAAAATGCAGAAATGACATAAAGTGAATCTACTTTTTAAAGTGAAAATAAAAATCAAATATGATTTTTAGACGTGTCATTTCTATGTTTACCTTTTTCTGTGAGTGTTTTCAATGTTTCTTCGGTGAATTTACGAGTTTCCTGTTCAAATACGAGCAGCAGCCCCTCCCTCCCTCCCTCCTTCCCTCCTTCCTTCCCTCCTTCCTTCCCTCCTTCCCCCCTTCCCCCCTTCCCCCAGCGCCGCACGCGCTGGAGCTGCAGCTGACGCATGCGCTTTACTGACTTGGTCTTTTTATCATTAGCAACGACCCAGAGTCTTAAAATGACCTCATTTGTTTATTTCTCTCCACTGTCTGATTACATCGTCCCAGTTTGTGACTCATTTAGCCTTTTTATCCGCTAAAAATGCGCTTTAGAAATGCACTAGATGAGACAGGCAGTACGCCTGCCTCAAGGCAGAGGGCGCTGGCGAGCCCGGAGAATGTGACACTGCGGCTAAACAATGATAGAATTACAGGTAGAAAGTCAAGTCCAGTTATTCTTTCTTATGTTTAGCATCATTTTCTAAATGAAGGAATACGTTTTTAAACCCCTGAACTGGAGAATTAGTTTAGACATTCACTGCTAGTGATCTCCACTGAGACAGAAAGACTTTTCAAACTGAAGAAAGAAAAGGAAGACTTCTACAAACAGGTTCTGAATGCGTTTCTTCAGAAGGAGAGACCACAGACAGGAAACAAGGGAGCGACACACGCACTTCATTTACAACTAAAAGTAAGTCAATGATAACCATTTTGGGGATTTTTTTTCTCTGCTTCACTAAACAGAAAAAAAAAAAGTTGAAATTTTAAACAACACACTTGAACTGCTGTCAATCAAATGGTGAATAAGCTTCTCTGTAGGGTTCATGTTTGTAAATCTGACTGATGACGTCAGAGCCTCACCAGCCGGGAACCTCACCGCACGTCACTGCACAGCAGGGCCACAGTCCCCCAGCAAGGGGCAGCAACGCTGGGCTGTGGGGTCCCGTTCTACAAGTGAATCTCATTTAGCCTTTTTAGAAAGACTCAGGCACACGCGCGACACCAGGCTGGCAGTTTTCCGTACGCCACATGTCCCTGTCCGCCCGCCGGACGGGGATTCGGTGCTGGGATCTTCCCTCTTCACTTCTGAGGAAATCCTGGTCAGTTTCTCTTCCTCTGCTTAGTAATCTGCTTAAATTCAACAGTCATCCGGTCTGATCGGAGGTCTAACACACATACAAATACCATGGTCATCCTCCAAAAAACTAAACGTGTGGTCCTGCCAGAAATTATGGAAATAGTATGAAGTCTAAAGCTGCCAATGGCTTTGAATAGGCTACAAGATCAGCCTAAACGTTCACGGTTCTGAGTAAACTCACTCAGATCTTCCTAAAATGTTTTCTGCAGGTTCTCCTTTAATGGCTGACAGTAATAATTTACTTGTGAAAAGTCTCATCCTTGTTTTTCCAGCTCTGTTTGTACAACTGTAGCACAGTGAACATCCTGTATCCCATTCCAACATGGCCTTAAAAACGTTACATGATCAATCCAAAGCAGCTGTTGTCCTGAGTCATAAAAACTGATTCATTGTTACGGTTACAGATGTTGTCACAGTTCTGTTTCCTCTCCCTCACCTTCACCATGCGTAGACAAATTAAGGATTAGGCCTACAGCCAGGGGCGGAGCTACAGGGGGACAGCCCCCCCAGCAAAAAGCTTTGCCCCCTTTCTGAGTCAATATTAGTTTCATTATTGACAAAGATTAAGAAATCAAAATTGAGCATAGCATTCATTCATCTTCTAAACCGTTTTATCCCTTTCGGGGTCACGGGGTTGCCGGAGCCTAACCCGGCCACTTATGGGCGAAGGCAGGATACACCCCTGGACTGGTCGCCAGTCTGTCGCAGGGGCCACAATCACACACCCATGCACACTCACATTCACACCTACGGACAATTTAGAGCAACCAATTAACCTATGAAGCATGTTTTTGGACGGTGGGAGGAAGCCGGAGTCCCCGGAGAAAACCCAC
Organism: Adrianichthys oophorus; assembly: GCA_036245035.1. NCBI lineage: Eukaryota > Metazoa > Chordata > Actinopteri > Beloniformes > Adrianichthyidae > Adrianichthys > Adrianichthys oophorus. The sequence goes on from BSAI01000012.1 coordinate 829,987, forward strand.
GCATGCACGGGGAGAACATGCACACTGCACACAGAAAGGCCCCCCATTGGTGACATGGTCCCAGTGGGAACTTGAACTGGGGGCCTTCTTGCTGTGAGGCTAGAGCGCTAACCACTGCGCCACCGTGCAGACATTTTGTGCAATTGAGCATTGCAAAAATAGCAAAAGTTAATAAAAACAGTAACATTAGTAATAAAACTGTTGGATATGTACTTTTGATGTTTTTATTTGGAAGGGTGTAGTGGTGTTTTACCACCCTTCCAAAGTGTGTGTCTCCCCCCCCCCTATGTTCTAGCTCCACCCTTGCCTCCATCTCAGTGCATCTGCTGATCAGTGGATGAAGGGTTCCTCTGTATAAATTTTCAGCCACATATATTTCATCATCACCTGTAGGATTTCTCCCAGCAGCATTTCCTGCAGCTCTTTTACCGGTGGAAACCGCGCCCACACACACACAGCTCAAACTGGTGACCTCTCCTCCACTTGGTCCAAAGGGTCTGAAATGCTTCTTTAACAGTTCTGTTGTTGCTGAAGACTTCATAAACCTCTTCAAACATCAGACAAACATCACCAGCTGATTGGAAAAAGCTCATTTTTCTATTCTCGCTGTGCTGTTGCAGTGGGAGGAGCCTATGATGACTCTTTGTGAAGTGTCAAATGTCCCAGCTGACGATAAAGACTGTCCATCCATTCATTCATTCATTCATTCATTTTCCAAACCGCTTTTTCCCTTTCGGGGTCACGGGGTTGCCGGAGCCTAACCCGGCTACTCGTGGGCGAAGGCAGGGGACGCCCCTGGACTGGTCGCCAGTCTGTCGCAGGGGAAAGACTGTCCAGTGCACTAAATTTCAATGCAATTCAGACACATGCTCACTAATAAAAATGGCATTTTATGAAGACTGTTTGGGAATCCAATGGGTTCTGATTAATAAAAACTGGGATGGTTTATTATTAAAAGCAGCATTTCTTTAAGTTACAACTCACTCAAACACAATGCGCTGTGGTTAATATTCACAAACCGAGTAAGCATTGATGCACACTGGCTGTTGCAGAGACTTCTGGGGAATTTAAAGGGCACTGGACTTTGAAATGGTAAATTCATACACCACAAGAAAAAGGTAAACGCACTATACGGTGGGCTGTATAATGAAATCCAGATCCAGCCCTCGTCTTGTTCTCATTGAATTGCAAAAAGGCAGAACTTAATTTTTTCAAACGATGAAGGACTTTCTGCTGTGACAATCAGAAATCTCCTCTTCAACCTCCAATTAACTTATCATACAAAGAAAATATTTCTCATTAGGTTTATTTCAGCAAGTTTTTCCTGTCCTTGTTGGTTTTTTTTGTTGGAAATACATTTTCTTTAAAACCTTTATTCTGAAAAAACAAAATAATTTACAAATTTGAGAGGAAGAAAAGAACTACTGAAACTTTTCTTTGTTTTCACACTGACTTGTTTAGATTTCATATTATGAGCAAACACATGGGTAGGATGTGAATGCAACTTCAGAGCCTAAGAAGCTGCTTTTCCAGAAAACACAAAGCTGTTGGAACATTTGATTGAGTATCTTCAGAAATATGTCTGCTCTTTAGCTTCACGGCCCACATCAACCCGGCTTATTTGCGCTTCACAGGCCTGAAGGTGGAAACGTGAAGAATCCTGAGCTTCAGAATGGTATTTATAGTCCGATGAATCCCTGCCAACTTTCAAAATAGAGCAACAGTCTTCCTCGTTCCCCCTTTAATCCCTACAAAGTTTTCCGTGATGTCATGGAGGAGAAGACGAACAAAAGCCTTCTCTGATTCTGTCATTGGTTTCATCCGGTCGGGTCAGCGTGAGGACGGAGAAGCTCCGGTGCAGGAGGATCCAAACACAAACCAGAAAAAATGATTCTCGTTTTCTCTAGAGATTCATAAACACGGAAAAGTGGTGTTCTAGGAGCTTAAAGGATCTAATGAACAGTAGTGGAGCGGCTTTCTGCATTTCAACACTTCCCAAACAACAACAAAAATCTGCTCTTTTATCAAGTCGAAAAATAATTAATGACAAAAGACCTTAAAAGAAAAAACATCAAAACTCCATTTGAAAGAGCAAATATTTTAATGGATAAAGGAACTGTATGGATCTTTAGGATCATGCAGTCCAAAAATGGTGAAAAGCGAACTAGACAAGTTGAAAGAGCAGAACTCAGTTCAGTATCATGCATCTCTGAGCATTTCACATAGTATTTATTTTTAATTGAAAAGTCCAGGTAAGCTTTGTGTGGATAAGTTGAGAAAGTGACTCACATTTATTATTTAGGGCTTCTTAACAGAAGAAAAGAAGTGTGGAGGTCTTTGATTTATTTAAACTATTGTGAAAAAAAAACACATTTGGGATGTTTTTATAAAGTTTAGACAGTAAACAACAACAACTTGACCTACCGGTTGACCCTTTGAGAATGGAGGTGAAGATATACTCTTGAATTGAGGATGATGACGTTTATGAACTTAACGTGACTCCTGTTCTGTTACTGATCTGTACAGGGTTTAAACAGTACATTCTATGTGCTCTGAATGTACTGTTCAAGTGCCAAAAGGATAGGTTTACATGGTTTCAGATAACAGTACATTTAGTAAAACAAACTGTCTTGGGCACCAACAGGTTCATTCTATGTTCCAGGTTTCATTTAAGGGCCTGGTTAGTGTGGACATGGCAGAGTTATCCGACCCCACATGAGGACAAGCTCCACCTGTTCCATGGTGTCATGGACACTTGTCCAGCCAGTTGCAGACCAGACAGCAAGGAAAAAAAAACAAACCAACTATAACCTCTTAACACCTGGAGTACACATACGTGGACAACACATTTTGGGCTATATTACTGCAGTACTTACTTCTACTTTACTGGGCCCGGATGACTACATGTGTGGACACTTATACAACTATTTAGTGGTGTCAGAAGAGTACAGCACACTACAGAAAACATTCAAAATGGCAGAGAACAGAAGAATAAATACAGACCCGGTGTGCTCAAACGTGCTCATCATTTTTCTCTAAAATTACTTAATTTCAAAATATGACACTTAGTTTTTATACCAAACAGGCTTAAATAAGCCCAAACAACTAAGTGAATTTAAAAAAGGCATCTCAAATGAGAGCTCGGGTCCTTAGAGGAAACTTGTGAGTCAGATAAGTACTTTCTGAAATGCAGCGGATTCCCCGCCCTCTGACCTGCAGGATAAATCATTGCAGAAGAGACCTGCAAATAAAAATGCACCGTGCATTTTCCCTCTGCACTGTTAAATCTGCTCCTGAAAAGACAACTGAACACAAAGAACAACTGAACAAAGTGTTCTGCAGTGCATTCTGTCAGAATACTCTTTTACACATCTTCAAATCACATCAAATTCTCTCTTTTGTTTTCCTAAACAAACCTCATGAATCTTTTGTAAATACTGCCAATTGGGATCGACACTTCAGGCATTGCAACTCGCTCTGCACAGTCACTGAACATTAATGGGTTGAATGAAAGCTCTGGTTCAAATCCCAGCTAGGGCCTTTCTGTATGGAGTGTGCATGTTTTCCCTGTGCATGTGTGGGTTTTCTAGTTTCCTCCCACAGTCCAAAAGCATGCTCCATAGGTTAATGTTGTCTCTAAATTGGACCACAGTGTGAATCTGTGACTGTGTGATTGTGTGTCCCTGCAATAGACCGGCGATCTGTCCAGGGTGAACCCTGCCTTTGCTCAGCAGTAGCTGGGATAGGCTCCAGCAACCCCATGAGCCCAAAATGGATTCAGTGGGTTTGGAAGATGGATGGAAGTACTTTCTTTTTATTATTATTATTTATTTTCCATCCATCTATCCATATTCTAAACCCATTTTTGTCCCTTTCTGGGATTTTTTATGACTTTAATTTAGTTTGTTGTTGCTTTTCCTTAATTGATATGACAGGATCATTTTCACTGTTTTTTTCCTGGTTTTGCTATCATTAATTCCTATATTTTAAGAATTTCTTCCCTCACCACCTTCCAGTAAGTTTGAAGAATTCCTTCTGTAGATGTGGATGTTCAGAGCTGCTCCATCATCTTGGATGTGGTTTCTCTCAGAGGAAGCAGCTGTTGGACAAATTAATTAAAAGCTGGTGATTTCTTTCCCCTTCTCTCTGTTTTGACAAGAAGAAGCCGATCAGAATGCTTACCTTAAGTCATACAGTCACATGCATCTTATACGGGGGGTTGACCCAGCCGGTTTATGAGTTGTCCAGGCCTGTGGAGGGTCATGTACAGGAACAACATATGGGAGCTTCTGCATTCAAAACTCTCACATTCACTCGATGCTGCACAAGTCCGTTTTCGGTCTCTACATACAAAGCGTGCAGGCGTTGAATATGCTAACCATTAAAGAATTGATCACGGAGGTGTTATTAATTAAAAGTTATTAATTGCATTCTGTGCCTGAACAGATATTCACTGACACCAAGTCTTTCAAATATCAGATTAGAGCTGTGAAAGACAAAGCCTGGAGCAAGATTCACCAGATTTGCATCACGTCAACATTTCACGCCAAGCCTCTTCCAACCAGTAGGTACATGCGTTGGTATCAGGTAGCGACAGTCCCGTGTGAAGACCGTGTGCTAAAAGTGCGTTCTTGAACCCACATCGCATGCCCAGTGTGAATGAGCATCAAGGGGAATGCAGGCGTGTTACAAATCCCTCGAGGCACGTACAGCCGCCACATGGGACGTCATGAAAATGGAATGTACCATTGTTGTGTGGTACATGCATTAACGTATTCGTGTGGCTGATGGAAGCTGCACGCACATATGACGTGAGGGTGAAGCTGTCATACTGTGACTTATGCCACACTCTAGTTGTTGGTATGATGCGAGGACTGGCTTCTTAGTAACCAAATGCATGTGACACACCTGCGTCTCACCTACTAACCCTTATGTGAAAGCGTTTGTGCTACGACCTGACGCCTGCAGTATGTTCATAGAAAAATGTGCTTTGTGATTTTTGCTCTACGGGCGCAGTGGTCTACAAGCTCGCTATGTCACCTGCGTACGCTGTGCAGGATTGCCCCTTTTTCTCACCCACACGCAGCAAGTTTCTACCTGTAAGGGCAGTTCAGATGGTAAGGTCAGGAAGTGTGAGGACAGCTTCTACTCTTCAACATCATTAAACTGAACCTCAACAGGAATTTCTACAGGTTGTCCTTCAGGTTAGAGTTCCAGTATTGCTGTTTGATTGGTGAAATGAGAGCAGTTTGGCAGCTGGAGGAGCTTCAACAGAACCAGAACCCGGCCGCTCTGTTCCTGCTCATGCAGCACCTGAAGCTCACAATCATTTGAAGATTTGGAGAAGACTAGTTTGTGGTGCCGACTGACATGAGCGTCTCATTTCATGCAGCTAAACATCGTCTCTGCACGAGCCCGACTGGTTTATTTTCATCAGAGGAAACTAATAAGATAATCGTGGATTGTGTAAGAGCTTCACCTCGACTCCTCTGGTTAGAGTTTGAACTTTCCGTGCAGCAAAAGGTTCCTTTGAGTCAACCTAAAGATCAGATTTAGGTCTACAGACATGTTAGGAGCAGTGAGTTCTGAATGTTTGTCTTTCAGTCGTAATTATCAAAAGTGATTCTGCAGACCTGCCACTATCTGCCCCAAGCATCAGCACCAAAACAAAGCAGCCTTCCCTCTCTGTGTTTTCAGACAGCAGGTGTGCCGATGCACTTCTCCTGCTGTTTTTTCTAGCTCCTAATTCATCCATGAAATTACTCCGATGGTTATTCATCATCCAAGCGAGGCCCAGATGAGAAGTGGTTGATGGATGGAACTTTTTTGAGAGCAAATATTACCTCAGTGTTCGCGGGCAGTAAACAGATTTATTATTTACCAAACTGCTCTCTGTGATGTGATGAAAAAGCAGAAGGCAGAGCATGAAACACATAAGATATGCCCCCAGCCGCTGTGTTTGTAGTACCAACCCAAGTTTGTAATGGCTTTCATATTTAGTTACACTACAGTGAAGCTTATTGAAATCTATATCAGGACTCTGTGAGCTCAGACAAATAAATAAATCCTAGTTTGTTGCAGAAAAGGGTCTCCTCGTGCCAAGTTCTCCAACTAGACACTGATTGTTGATTTTTTTTTCCCTTTTTCCTGGTAAGCTTTGAAATATTTGTCTGCTGGAGCCAAGTGTTGTTCACCTACCTGGAATGCACAGTTAAAATTGCTCCACGGCTAATCTAAACAAAGACCTCTGCTGTTGTTCTGCAGAGATGGCTGACGAGCAGCTCTGAGTCACCGCCTTTTCCACCAATGACGAAGAGGCTCCTGCTAACTTTTACGGTGATGGATTTGTGTGCGTGTGTACGTCTGCTGCTGTCCTCCATCACTGGTGAAAACTGAATAGGGTGACACACTGAGAAAATCTCACCTCGCCTCACTCCTCTGGTGATAGTCTTTCTAAAGGCTGAAGGAAAATCTAGCAAAGATATAAAGCCCACTTCCATGTAAATCCGGTTTCTGATGTGTTTAACATGTTTCTGTGGCATTTTCACATGATGGAGGACATATGCAAAGAAAATTGAACAAAAATTGCGTTTGTGAGTATTTCTTTATTCAAATTGTGAATTGGGAGCAGACGGAAAAATGCAGTTGAATGAAGATTGTATTTGTGACATAAAAATGTGCTGGCTGGGTGGGTCAGAATCTCCCTGCTCCTCTCCATTCTGATATATCCACCTGCAGACAAATAGATCCATGTACGTCTTTGTTTACCTCGTCTGAGCTGGAATATAAACTGTACTGCTGGATAGCTCCAATATTGCTCGCCATGTTTTGCTGCACCGCTAATGTTAGGTTGGGTGTGTGAGGGGCTGTAAACTTGCAGGAGGAAGTGTAAACTAGAGGTAGGCAAAGTACGGCCCGGGGGCCGCATGCAGCCCATTAAAATATGTATCTGGCCCTCCAAGCTGAAATAAATTATATTGATGATTCTTATTAATGCTTTATTTGCCCTGTTTTTTCTGGTGTCTCCCCATAGATGGCGCTCTGCAAATAAATTAGCCTTTGTCAGTTATTTGTAATTCTCCATTTATGTGGTGTTGGAATTTCTGTTGTTTTTCTGATGTTCATGACCACACCATTTTCTCAGTTTGTGTTTTGTTTTTAGTATATAAACATATATATTTCATTTCTTTTTATATGTAGTGCATACAATCTACATAAAGAACACTAGTAGGATGAAGACCAAGTCTTGTTTATCCCTACCCGTCTTATTTTGTCAAATAATACAAATAGATGACAAAATTAAGTGGGCTTAATCACAACAAAACAAAATGAAAAGAAAAAATCAATAACACGACCTGGAACATACCACTACTTTTACACCAAGCTGCATATAAATCAATCATTTGGTATTTACTCTTAAACTTAAAGCAAGCAATAGTTACTCACTTATTCAGTGTTTTTCAAGAAATGTTTGGCCTTATACATTACCGGCAGTGTCTGTAAAGAACATAAATCTTTAAATTTCAATAACCTGTTGACTTCAGAAATAGTTCATAGGTGTGCTCATTATAGGAATTATGATTATGTATTTTTTTTCATGATTTTTGGGGGAAAATTATTAAGGGCTCTATGTTTTAATTATAAGAATTTCCCCAAAAATCCAGACAATACAAAAAAATCTGTAAAATCAAAGAGCAACACAGAATAGGGTATTTCACTTTGTTGACCATTGCAAGATTACAAGTTGCAAGATCAACAATAATCCCCAAAAATCTAAATTCATTAACTCTTTCTATATTAACACTATTCCACATTTAACATTTGAGGAAGATTTTTTATTAGTGAACGACATAAACTTTGTTTTGTTTAAATTGAGAGAGAGTTTTTTTGGGTTGAATATTTCTGAAGTAAAACCATTTCTTGTTCTATAGTAGAAGCTAATGTACTCAAAGTTTTTCCCAGAACAAAAGAAATTTGTATCGTCTGCAAAAAGGGCAAATTGCAAGATTGTTTATGTATAAAATTAAACATTTAGGTCCCAGTACAGAGCCTTGTGGAATACCACAATGTATTTTTTGGTATTTTGATAAATGCCTTGCATATTCCAGATAGTGCTGACGATTATCTATGTAACTAGTCACCCAATGTAATGCAACACCTCTAACATCATAAGATTGGAACTTGGCCAAAAGAATACTGTAATCAATTATGTTAAAGGCCTTCTTTAGATCGATGAAAACACAAATTGTATGATTTCAGTGTATGAAATCTGTGATATCTTCAGTAATTTTCAACAATACTAAGGCTGTTGAACGATTGTTCCAGAAACCATACTGATTGTCATTTATAAGAGAATATTTTTCCATAAAATTATCAAACTTTTTATACAAACATTTTTATTACATTTTAGAAAACCTAGAGGGGGCTGCGTGGTGGCGCAGTGGTTAGCGCTCTTGCCTCACAGCAAGAAGGTTCCCAGTTGAAGTCCCGGCTGGGGGACTTGAAACAGTGTCATCAATGGGGGACCTTTCTGTGTGGAGTTTGCATGTTCTCCCCGTGCATGCGTGGGTTTTCTCCGGGTACTCCAGCTTCCTCCCACCATCCAAAAACATGCTTCATAGGTTCATTGGTTACTCTAAATTGTCTCTAGGTGTGGATTTGAGTGTGCATGAGTGTGTGATTGTGGCAGGGATGAAGCGGTTTGGAAAATGAATGAAAATTTAGAAAGTAAGGAAATGGGCCTATAATTATTGATGTTGTGCTTGTCACCTGATCTGAATAAGGGTATTATTTTTGCTATCTTCAAATTATTTTTTTTAAACTTTATTTTTAAATATTTTTCGCAACACAAATGAGAGCATTTCCTGTTCAAACAAAAGCAAAACCAAATATAAAAACCAAATATAAACAGTGGGGTAAAACTAACACATGGTATCAAGGCCAGTCCGAGTGAGCAGTATATTGTGTCCATGTCTTCCATCGAAATTCAAATTTTTTTTCCTTCTTGCCTTAAGTTCATCTTCTCCATAGAGAAAACTTCCTCCCTAATGTCTCTCCATTCCTGCAGTGTTGGGGTTTCACTTCTCAGCCAATTCCTCGTTATAGCCTTTTTACAGGCTAATATCATCACCTTGAACAGATACTTGTCTTCTGCTCCAGTGGCGTCCGTTGTTAGGCCAAGGTACAGTGTCTGTGGGTCAGTGGGTATTTTTAACCCCCTAGAATAACCCAAAAAGTTTTACCATAATTTCCCAGAAGGCAGAAATGTTCCTACATGACCAGAAGATGTGTGAGTGGTTAGCATTAATGTCCCCGCACAGCATTGTTGTGGAGTTCCCAGTTAATAACGAGTTAATAAAAAACCTTGTCAAGTTTTTCAATCCAAATTTGCTGCAGTAGGCAGATTGAATGCCATACATCTTCTGACAGTGAAATCTGTAATTCTGATTCCCACTTTTGCTTTGACTAGTTTATAATCCACATTTAAAATTGATATTGCCATCTTCATTTTATCAGGAAAGGTACATGAATTGAATGAGAGATTAATAATTAATATACTTCCGTGACTTGACAATGCAATCTCTAGTTTATTTTTTTCACAATAAACATATCTAAGCCATCGCTATCACATTATTTTTACTATTAACTTTTGAAACCGTGTTTAGTAATTTGTTTCACTGACATCCCCAAAATAAAGAGAATGAGGGATTTTGCTTTTAAATTTCTGCTTTGATTCTTCTGTGTTGTATTTCATGGTTTGGACAAGATTTGCTCCTACGTTAACAAAATAAGAGTTGAATTCTTTTGCCACTTCTGTTTGATTAATTTCTTTGTTTAATTCATTACAGAAATATTGTTGCTGGGTTGTTTTTTTTTTTTATTCCCAAAACATCAGATAGGACTTTCCAAGTCCCTTGATTGTTGCTTTTGTTTAGAGTTAATTGATTTGAGTAATGATCTTTTTTTTGCATTCCTCAGTATACCCGTTAACTTATTTTTATAAAGTTTATACTGTATTTCCGCAGTAGCTGTTTGAAGTTTAAGCCAATAGCGGTACAATTTATTCTTCTTTAACACACTTTTTTAATGCCAGTTGTGATCCAAGGCTTTCTTTCATTTTTAATGTTTTCATCATTTTTTTTGAGGGGACAGTTCTTATCATACAGCAGAATATATGTGTTTAAAAATGTATCATAGGTCTCCCTAGGACATGACTCCCACATCCGGGAGAGCTTCAAACAGGTACCGAGGGAGGCTGGTAACATTGAGTCTGAATGGACCATGTTCTCCAGCTCCATTGTCTCTGCTGCTGTTCGGAGCTGTGGTCGCAAGGTCTCTGGTGCCTGTCGTGGCAACAACCCCCAAACCTAGTAGTGGACACCGGAAGTAAGGGATGCTGCCAAGCTGAAGAAGGAGTCCTATCAGGTCTGGCTGACTTGTGGGACTCCAGATGCAGCTGACAGGTACCGGCAGTCTAAGCGGGCTGTTGTCGAGGCAAAAACTCGGTCCTGGGAGGAGTTCAGGCTAGCCATGGAGAGGAAAGCAGTTTTCTCAAAGGAATACTTTGAGGATCTCCTCAATCCTGCTGACACGCCTTCTCTTAAGGAAGTAGAGGCTGAAGATTTCGGGGTGGGGCTGTCCATCACCCAAGCTGAAGTCACTGAGGTAACCAACAAGCTCCTTGGTGGAAAGACACCGGGAGTGGACGAGGTCCGCCCCGAGTACCTCAATTCTCTGGATGCTATATGAGTGTCTTGGCTGACATGCCTCTGCAACACTGCGTGGCAGTCGGGAACAGTACCACTGAACTGGCAGACATGGGTGATTGTTCCCCTTTTCAAGTAGGGGGACCGGAGGGTGTGTTCCAACTACCGGGGAATCACACTCCTCAGCCTCCCTGGGAAAGTCTATGCCAGGGTACTGGAGAGGAGAGTCCGGCCGATAGTCGAACCTCAGATCCAAGAACAACAATGCGGTTTCCGCCCTG
>BSAI01000012.1:852828-880171 GCA_036245035.1 Adrianichthys oophorus
CGGTCTCTAATAAACGCGGTCTCTAATAAAGGCCGGTCTCTAATAAACGGCGGTCTCTAATAAATGCCGGTCTCTAATAAACGCCGGGTTGGCCGACATTTTTTTAAATAAACGCCCTGGCTACTATTGAAAGATATAGTGTATTTTAACATCCATCTCAGTGGTCTTTTAAGTACAATTTTGCTGTTTTTGCCAAAATCAAACAAATATTTGAATAATTTAGAAATGCTATTTAATCTGAATTTTCATAATATGTCCTCCATCATGAGAAAAATGCTACAAAAACACGATTTCTATCAGATGATTTTCATGAAGCTGTTGAAACATCAAAGTTCAATGGATTTACACCTGAAATTGTGTTTTTTGGGGGATCAAGTTGAAATGTATTGTTCCAACAAACCACTCATTTGATCAAACTCTTCTCCCTCTGGTTCCTCAGTCTGTGTGAAGCATTGACATCCACACCAGCAGCGTTCAGACGAAGTTTCAATTGCACGGTTACTTCAGCTTTGTCTGCTTCTCTCTTAGTTTGTCTTCAATCTGACCACTCTCTCACTGTGACAGGAATGAAGTTGTTAGATGCTCTCAGATGAAAATGGCCTTTTCCAGATGATGGAGGACATATATAAAGAAACTGTATCTCAAAACTGCATTTCTGAGTATTTCTGTATTAACATAGTTGTGAATCAACTGTTGTGAATCGCTGTTGGAAAAAGCTTCTAGAGGGACGCAGAGAATAAGTTGGAGCTTCCTGCTGCGTGCGTTCTGATGCATCCAGACGCAGACAAACAGATCCATGAACGTCTTTGTGTTCCTCGTCTGATCCGATACTGCTCGTCACTTTAGTTGCACTGTTGATGTTAGGTTGGGGATGTGAGCGAGAGAGTGTAAACAGAGAACTCTCAGCAATGAGTAGGGAAAGAGGGCGGTGCTGCTACGCGCCAACAGTCCCGCCAACAACATCAGAGGTGAATTTCTAATGAACTCCTCCTGCTCTGCAGAAACTAGGTCCTAGAAAACGACCCAGGTTTTGACCTTGGCTAAAAACAGCGTCATCCAAATTCAAAGCCCAGTGGGAACGCTCTGGAAACCGATCAGAAGGTGATGGGAGTGGGAAACATTTCTGTTCATAACGAGAGGTTCTGCTCAGCAGTCAGAACCCTTTGGTACGTCTTTGTTTTTCAGACTAAAACGTCTCACTGAAAGATGTTCATTTAAGAGCCTGTAGTGACGGTCATGGTCGAAATAAACGTCTTTGTGGTCAACACGTCAGATGACGTGACTGCACGTCACTGCTGCTGGTTCCGGTTCGGGTCCACTTTCATACCCGGCGGACAGTTGAGGTCCTGGTTCTGGTTGAACCTCCGGATCAGGTCCATGGCCCCGCGGTGCTCCTCGCTGGACTCCTCCCTGCCCAGCAAGCTGACGTCATAGGCGTCCAGGACCACGAACGTGAAACCCGGAACCGGAGTGAATCGGTACGCGTAGATGTCAGGCCGGGCCGGGGCCGCGCCCGGGCCGCTGTCCGCGTGCATCCTGCTGTTCAGCCGTGAACGCAGCAGCGCGCTCCTGCTGAAGTTGTAGAACTCGTGGTTCCCCCACACGTGATGCACCTGCGCGGGGCCGGAGCCGAACCCCCGGAGCGCCGCGTCCAGAGCCCGCTCTGAAGCGCCGTGGGCCTTGTTGAAGCCGTCGATGAGGTCTCCCAGCTGGAGGACGAACAGCGGCTGCACGCGCGCCTGTCTCCAGGCGTCCAGGGCGTTTTTCAGCAGCCGTAAACTGCTCCGGTAGTAGCGCTTCCTGGTGCGGCTGTAGTTGTAACCGTCGTCGATGTCCGCGTATTGGACGTCAGCTATGACCCCAAACGTGAACAGCGGCTCCCGAAGACGACACTCGTCCATTCCCGGAGCCCTTCAAGCCGCAGCGGATGGCCGAGTTCAAACCAAGACCCTACAGCGGACCTCACCACAGTTTGGAAGGACACCGGATGTCGAAGAAGTTATTTCCGCCGCCTCTTTCAAAATAAAATCTGGTGACTCTTGCTCCAGGCTTTTTCGACCCAGTCTGACAGACTGGGTCCATTTTTGTTGTCCGGCCCAATCACTGACATGAAAGACTGTACATGAGAAGGGCATTCCAAACAGCCAAGACAATCCCAAAGACTTCCTTTCTTCTATTAATTTAATACAATGTTAATTAAATTTTATATTAAAGTACAAGAATTATTTCTTTCATTTATTGTATTATTAATTTATACTTACATAAGTAGGTTTGTCTGCTTTTCTTGGAGTACATTAGATAAAAATATCACACTTGAAATGATTGTTTTTTGGGTATCAGGTTGAAATGTATTTTTCCCCCAAACACAGAGGAAACATACTCATTTGATCTAAATCTTACCACTTAGATAAAAGAAAAATTAGACATTTGTCAGAAAAATCCTTCTTGATCTGCTACCTTTTTATTAACATGCTCTTGGTCATCCTCATTTATCTATTTGTTTATTTATAATCATAATATCTTCTCCTTTATTGTCATTAAGTTATAAACTGACCAATCGGATTTCTCGGTGAAGGTAGCTGGTGCCTGCAGCAATGTGAATGTTGGTCGCAAGTATTACATTTGGCCAACATGAATTCTGATTCGTTTTTGTGTTGGTCGCACATAAAGACGTGTGAATAACATCAGCCCTTTTTTATTATACTGCAAAAATGTTGTTGCAGAAATCAGACGATGTGGACTGTTCTCTGTTTTCCACTTTCTTCATGTGAAAGGTGTATTAATCTTCAGGCAGATATTTTTCAAAGTCACGCTCTGTTTCTGGTTTCTGGTACAGTCTTGGGATATATCAGAGTATGTATCGTATCGTGCCATTCGCATTGAGATACATATTGTCAGACTCTTGCCAACACGCACCCCTAGTTTCCTTGGCTGTGCAGATATTGTGTGCGTTTTTGGCAGGGTGTCCACACATGCTGTAAAGCTAAGCTACGTTCTCTCTGCCAGAATTTGTTTTCTTGCTTTCAGGCATCGTTGATTTGTTTTGTAATACTCATATTTTGTCCCAAAAACCGTTTAAAGAAGGTAGATGATTATGATATACCTTAGTCAGGGTTTTTTTTAAGGAGTTGATTGTTATATTAGCATATTTTCCACAAATTCTACATAAAACAACGACAGCGTTTTGTGTAAAAAAAAAGAAAAAAAAACAACATTTGTTTGGTTAATTTAGGATAAGAAATGCAGTTTATGAAAGTGACTTTGGTGTGCTAACTTTTAACAACGGACAATTGATAAATAGACTTTTTTATATTGTTTATCGGGCATATCTGTTTGGGGAAGTGAAAAAATGTCAAGTTTCACCAGATATTATTCATAATATCTGGCCGATAAGAAAACTCTCGGCATTCTAGCAGTATTTAAACGCATCACTTCCACACAAATCTTTTCTTTCTGGGAGACATGAAAAGAGTCTCCATAACTTTTCTCCTCGCCAACACAACGACCGCGCTCTGGCCCTCTCTCTTTCCAAATCCCACTCATGCTCCTGCAGTGACTCCATTTCTACTGCCGTTGTCACAGTGCTTTCTTTCTGCGCAGACGCAGTGACGTAGAAAACGTTGTCTGCCCCCTAGTGATGACATTAATATACTGCACTATTGACTCCTGGGTGTAATTATCTTTTCTTCCTGCAGAAACCACGAAACCAAAAATGTGTTTTTCCAAGCAGCGCATAGCTGGTTAAATAACTATCGATTATGATTTATTGAGGGCCACAAAAACTCCTCCTGCAGGCTGCACTTTGAGAACCCCTGCTTTAGGGTTTCTGGAATGATCAAGCCAGAGGCAGTCTGTCTGGACCTGCCTCTTACTGTGCCTCTTTACTCTTTGCATCGCTTATCACAACGTTTAGCAACTATACCACTTTCCTCTGCTGGTTAGTCCTCATACACAAGCTGCAGCAGAGTTTGGTAGCCGTTACCATGACAACGCGTCACACCATGCATCAAATAGTCGGTTTCTCGAGAAAAAATATTTAAATTAAAAAACAAACTAGAATAAAGAACTAATAATGAGTTTACTATTTATTTCATCCGTAAGTGGCCATGATATGAGAGGGATACTGCTGATTCAGTGGGTCTTTTGTCAGAATTTAATGGACGACCTAGAGGCGTCACCCGTCCAACTCAAAGGACTCCTTGTAGGGTGTTATACTGCTCATACCATGGTCACTTCTGAAAGAAGTAAACATTACATTTTTATCTAGTTGTATTTTTGTGTTTAAATCTTTTTTCACAAGAAGCGGACTATTAGATATGCGGCGTGACGCGTCATGGTAAAGGCTACCGGGCCTGCACTGACCTCACTTTGAGACAGCGAAGGAAAGTGGTTTACATGTTTAATGTCACGTTAGAGATACAAAGCATTTTCAGAGGGAAAGTTCACTTCTTATTGCTTGCTTTTGTTCAAATGGTTAAGCAGGAGTTTAGATCACTGATCACTGGATCGCTTTTATTGGCAGAAATGTCCTCCATTACCACTGATCTTTAATTTTGCATTTAAAAAATGATTAATTTCATTAATCAATAATAACATTTTTAATAAAATGAATAATTAATAATACGATTATATGCATAGACATATTGTCTTGCTCTTGTGATAAACTGTGGAATAACATCTGTCCACTTGTGTTCCAATAGGTTTCTGTTGTCCTGGGCCCATTTTAAGACACAGGTTTAACTAACTCAGAGTTCAAACCTGCACTCAGAGTTGACTGACTCAGAGTTCGCAAACTCAGAGTTTTGGGTTTCAGAACAGCTGAAAAGAGTTGGTTCAATCAACGCTGAGTAGTTGGGCCAAACACCAAAAGGGCTTCATACTTCACGCCAACAGAAACGGATGTGCTTCTACAAGCAAATGCAGACGGCGAGCACATTTCCTGCAAAAAGAGCAACACAGCTGCAGCGGCAAAAGAGAGAGAAAACCGCTGCCAAAGTTCATTCTACGGTGACATGTTAATCATTTCAGTTCAGTATGAGTACTAAATGGTGTCATTTTGTTAAGTAAGAAATGGTTTTGATCTGTCAATAACTTAACGAGTAATCTCAGTAATTGCATGAATTACAGATTTTTGTACAAATTAAAGTACATTTTAATGTCTACTCTTCCTCCAAATGTCAGTGGTTGAAATATGTCACATAAAGTCATGATCAGTAAGTATTATCCAGAAGATCAATTTCATTATTCAAAATGCTTTTCTAAAATGTATCCAACACCCAAACAAATACTGAATGGTAATTTTCATGTAGAAGTAATCCAGCAGCATAAAAAGAAGCCGGCAGCAGCTAAACAAAAAAAACTAAAACTAAACTAAACTAAAAAAAAGCATCATTCAAGAAGGTGAGGCTGATCCTGTCCTGGATACTTGACTTTACAAATATCAGAGATTTGGAAGAAGTCAACAGCAAACAGAGTATAGCACTGCAGCAGCATTTTAGCATGTGTGTTTTCACACAATGAAGTCATGTGACTTCCGCTCAGTCAACAGAAAGACGGCAGAAGTCAGAAAAACTGGAGGACCTGCAGCTCCACCACTGACGGATGCAGAGGAGACGGCCCTCAGTCTGACCACAGAAGACCAGTGGCTGATGGGAATCCTAGGGGGGGTTCTTCTGCCCTGGATGTGAGGGCACGTGTCTCATGTTAGAAACCTACCTATATGTTGTTCTTTTTAAAATAGGTTACGTATGATCTATCCATGTATTACACTCTGTGTTGGGTTTGTAACAGATTCTGATGGTAAAATCTGCCTTTTGGAGTCTCCTGTCACAGCAGAACCTCAGGCTGTTGTCAGTATTATTATTATTTCTTATTCTAAGTGTCCCACTACAGAATGGTGACATTATGACAGGTAGTACTACAAAGTCGGCTCTGACTAAATGCTGGTCTTCATAGGACTGTGAGGATGTTGAAATGATGTCAGCCACAGAGAGATCAACAGAGGGCAATTATACACTGCATACACACCAGATGATCTGCTCTCTCAGATGTGGAATTTTCTGTGTGGAGTTGCTGTAGGATGTACACTGACAGTATCACGCCTCCTCTGTTCCAGAGTGTGGAGGAACAGCAGCAGGAGGCTCCTACAACTTCTGCTGCACAGATGAAGTCAGTTCAGTGATGTTCAGTAAATGCTAGAATCCAGCCTGTGACATCAGTGAGGTTCTATGTCTTCAAACCCTCAATCCTTTGGGTTCACAGTTGCCAGAGAAGGAGTTTTATGAAATGAGTCTCATAAACACACTCAGGAGTCGCCATGACTGAACCGCCAAATAGAAAAAGAAATCTTGAGATTTGATTCTCAAACACAAATTAGAGGAGAGTGTAACGTTACAGGTGGTTTGAAATATTGAAGGAATCCTGAAATCTAACTGTTGCTTTTCTATTTGAAACCAAATAAATGTTCATTTGCGTTCAGTCGGTTTCTATCTTTTATTGGTGGTGTTGGTGGTCGTCTACTGCCAGAGTGCACTGCGACATGTCCCGTCTCTGACGGTCCTTCCATAGTGGTCTGCTGGTTGGACGGGGTCTTCCTCTGGCTCTTGAGTTGGTATGGCAGGGTGTTGCTCTCCTCTAATGACGGCAATATTGTGGACAACAACACAGGCCACAAGACTGTCAGCGGCCCTCTCAGGTGTTACCCTGAGGTGACGTAGGCCCTGGAAACGGGCTTTTAACAGGCCCGTGGTCATTTCCACCGGGCTCTTGTCCTGTGGTGATCCTGATTAAACCACTGCTGGGGGCCTGCTGCAGGTTCTGGGTGAGTGGTCATCAGTGTGGGCTGGTACGGGTAACCCCTATCCCCGAGCAGAAAGCCCTCAACCTCGCCTGTAAGAAAGTTCCCATCAATTTAGGGCTTCATAGAAGTGCTCCTGTGAGTGTGTAGGGCATAGATCTACTTCCCACACTGCAGCCTGTTACTGAGGGTTGATTCATGGAATATTGGTGAGTCATGAACAGAGCCAGGCCGCCTGATCTCCACGTTGGTGACGATGTGCAGGATCACATATGATCTTGGTGGAGCAGAGAATCCATATCAGTCCCAGTATTGTGATGTGGTTTTTACCATTAGAGTAGTTGGTGTGTCTGCACATTCATGCTGTGGATGGACCTCCTGTTCACAGAGTCCCCTCATATTGATGGGGATGTGTGTGCCATCCAACCACATTTGGAAATGCTGAAGGGAATTCATATTCTTGGTAAATTAACAAAAGTCACAGCAAGATTGAATGAAGTGGTCATTCTTCAAGATGACCTTTCTGGAACTGTCTCAATACCACTGACCTGCAGTCCTGGAAAATCACTCTGAGGGGTTTGTTCTCCGGAAAAACAAAGAAAAGGGAAAAGCGCTTGAGGCACACTTCCTGATGATTCTGCAAACAGCGGCCTTACTGATGTGCTCGCCATCCCTGTTACTCTAAAGAAAACTACCGTTTGCAAAAAAACGTGATGCAGCACAAAGCATCTGCTCGGATCTCGGAGCGCGGCAACGATGGGTGGCGTGCACGATGTTTGGGCCGATGAGATTGTGAATTTATCACACTGAGTCCCTGGAAAAACGGTATCAGTCAAATAAAATGAATTGGGAAATGCCAGACAAGCGACTCATGGCCTCAAAATCCTCTCCCGACGTAAATGACATTCCCTCTGGATGAATCCTCCTCGTCTACGGGATCCTCTAGAAATGGACGTTGTGGTTTCAGCGTGGCGGAAATGTACAGTCTCTGATGTGAACGTTCTCAAAGTTTAAATGAAGAAGTCCTATTGACCGTCCTTCACTTTAAAATGGGCGGAGTTTCCTGAAGGAAGCCTGCTCCAGACCAGGTTAGGTTCACAGAGTCAGTTGCCATAGTGATGAACTCTGAGTTCAGCTTACCCCGCTGTGAAACGGCTTTGGTTTAACCCACTTTCACAGGTTTAAGTTCCCTCTGTTTCTGAAACCAGAAACTCAGTTTTCCTTAACTCTGGGTTAACAAACTCAGAGTTTCTACATAACCTGCTTCTTGAAACGGGCCCCTGGTTACCAGCTGGTGTTTAGGCCAGCACCATATAGAACATTCAGGCTATCTGAGTGGAACTTCTTTCTTAGGTGTCCATTATCACATTTTAATGGACACCCTGCAGCCAATCAGTATCCAGCATTCACTCGGACCGTGGTGTAAATATGGCTTTTGTTTGGCAGGTAACCGCTCCTTTTCTCTCCCATATCCGCAACCCAACCATTTCCATGTGCTCTCTGAAGGAGAGACATACATCACATGAATACACAGTATTTACATTCTTTTTGTGATAGCGGCACACACAGACAAAGATCAGAGTTTTGCTCCAAACAACTTGTTTCTTTTTCTCCGTGTTTCACAAACAGCGGCAGTACCTGCTCGGTAAAGAGATTCAGAGACTTACTCTGACAGGATCATCCAGCAACACTCACCACTTTATTGGATTCTTCCTGGTAACAGACATTTCTAAAATGTTTATAGTTGTAAAATAATGTTCAACATTTCTTTCTTGGTGACATTTTTGGAGTTTCTGCCTCTTCTGATGAATCCATTTCACCACCTGCCAGAAATAAGAACATCGGTGAAGATTCTGATGACTCACATTCCTTTGCTCTCCTTCAGCGTTCCTAGTGGATGCAACACTTTGAAGCAGAATCCGTCATCTTTATGCATCAGAATCTCTAATGGTGTCTATTTGAACTGCAGTAAAGAAGCTGAAGAGTTTATCCAACATTTCATTGACATAATTCTTCTGTTCCAATTCTACCAGTTACCTTCTGTGGCTTTTAAAATGGAACGTTTGCAAATAAATGAACTGACATTTAGTGATTATTATTATTATTGGATGCAGTTGACAGAAAGCAGAATGAGCAATGTGGTTGGGGTCCTGCTTTGGAAAGAAACACTGAGATGCATTCACCTCTCTGAGAGCGGCGGTCAGGACTCCATGCCGTCAGCTCACCGGGGAAACCACCAGGGGACGTCTGTCTCATCCCACTCATCGTCAGAAAAGTTCTGTGAAGAAGAACAAATCCACATTCTGACATGTCTCAGCTTGAGTGCTAACCCCTACACCACCATGCCGCACGCTTTTCCAAATAATGCAGTTGAAGAAACGTCACCATCATGTCAGCCAAACTGCTCGTGCCATCATGGAAGCATTCTGATTTGAAAGATTACCTGCTGAAACTGCTGGAACTCTCCGTGCTGCTCA
Organism: Adrianichthys oophorus; assembly: GCA_036245035.1. Lineage (NCBI taxonomy): Eukaryota > Metazoa > Chordata > Actinopteri > Beloniformes > Adrianichthyidae > Adrianichthys > Adrianichthys oophorus. The sequence goes on from BSAI01000012.1 coordinate 862,102, forward strand.
CAGCCGATGTCAAACACAAACCTCCCCGGACCGGCAGGCTGCAACACAAGAAGCTCTTCAGAGGAAGGTCTTTGCTGCCGCCATGAGACAGTCCACAGACGCGCACCCAGAACGGCTTGTTCTTGTCTCACGCTATTCCTTTCCATGTACTCTCACTGGCCACTTTATTAGGTAACCGCTAGTTACTGCAAATCAGCCAGTCACATGCATTTATGCATGCAGACATGGTCCAGACGATGTGCTGCCGTTCAAACCCAGCATCAGAATGGAGATCATGCCATTTTTACCAAAAATCGGTGCTGTTTTCTAGGACATAGTTTCTGCAGAGCAGGAGGACTTCATTACAAATTCGCCTCTGGGTCGTGGGCAGACAAAGCCTGTCAGCGCAGAGTTATATAGCGGTAACGTTTGGAGTCCGATTCCAGCTCGCACAAGGAAAACGATGTACACGGATCTATTAGTCTGCAAGAGGATGTCTCAGAATGTAGCGGAAAACTAGTGACCTGCCAAGTGTAGTTTCTACATCACAAAAACAGCATTCTGCTCCTGATTCACAACTATCTGAATGAAGAAATACTCAGAAATGCAAACCTGAGCTTTGTTTTCCATATATATGTTCTACATCATCAGAAAAATGTTACAAGAACACGTTAAAAACACAACTTTCCTAAAGGAAGAGATGTCTGATTGTGGATCAGGAGAAGCACAGGTGTACATGTGAACAAAGTCCATGAGTAAATGAAGTCTCACCTTGTTATTGAAAAAGTTGCCTTGATACCTGTGGTTGACATGGATGTACTCTCCAGCTGACTGCATCTTGCCGTTCACCCAGGAGCCAACGTACTTTGAACCGGTGTTGTGGTAATGGTAAACCCCCTGACCATGCCTGGTGAACAAATCAAAACAATTAGCTGAGCTCAGTTTACACCAACGGACTCTTGTTTTCTAACAAAAACTTGGTGATCAGACCAATGAAGCCGTACTAAAGTACAACGCCGCTGTCTTTCCAGCTTGAAAGGCAGCTCTTCCAATCTGGCCACAGAGCTTGTCCTTCCAGAAACCACCACTAAGAGCATAACCCTGTAATCAGCAGGCGCAGGATACCTGAAGTGGTTCAGCCACTCTCCGTCGTAGGTGTCTCTGTTGCTGTAGGTATACACCCCTCGGCCTTGTCTCAGGTCATTGACCCATGAGCCTGCACTCAAACACACAGCACAGCAGGGTTTCACCATGAAAACAGCCTGATGAGATGACACATGCAAAAATCAGACCAAACCTAGATCCATTTAAGGTCCTGCAGCTTTGTTTTAGTCCTTTGGATTTCATGGATTAAAAAAGCTTTCAGTTTTAATGGAAAAATGTGTAAATGGCTGTAGAGTAGGCGGTCGACCTCTGAATGAAAGATTGCAGGTTTGCTTCCCAACCTGGTCGCCCATGTGTTGACATGTCATTAGGCAGGACACTGAACCCCAAATTGCTCCTGGTGGTTACAGGTTGGCCCCAGAGATCGGCAGCTGAGCCACCATCAGTGTGTGAATGAGACTGTGACTGCAGTAAAGCGCTGTTTAACGATACTATATTTACCATACTGTACTTATAGAGGCTGCACAGTGGCGCAGTGGTTAGCGCTCCTGCCTCACAGCAAGAAGGTTCCCGGTTCAAGTCCTGGCTGGGGGACCTTTCTGTGTGGAGTTTGCATGTTCTCCCCGTGCATGCGTGGGTTTCCTCCGGGTACTCCGGCTTCCTCCCACCGTCCAAAAACATGCTTCATAGGTTAATTGGTTACTGTAAATTGTCCCTAGGTGTGAATGTGAGTGTGTATGGGTGTGGGATTGTGGCCCCTGCGACAGACTGGCGACCAGTCCAGGGGTGTACCCTGCCTTCGCCCATGTGTAGCCGGGTTAGGCTCCCCTGACCCCGAAAGGGATAAAGCGGATTGGAAAATGAATGAATGACTGTACTTATAGAGTATTTTTCTACCTTTTTAATGTAAGGCCCAGTGTGCTTTACAGTAACAGTCCCATTCACACACTGATGGCGCCAGCCTCAACCACCAGGAGCAATGTGGGTCAGTGTCTTGATCAGGAACACTCATGGATGGGCAAGGTGGGAACCGAAGCTGCGATTTTCAGATTAGAGGTTGACCGGTCTACCACTGCACCACGGCCACCCCGGTGCAGAGAAGAAAACGTGGTAACAGATGGTAACGGCTCTGGCCCCAGCATTTCCATTTTTGTATGTTCACACTTTGAATGAAAACATCACCATCCCGACATTCAACGAGCCCTCCACATGTTTATTTGATCCCATCTGAACTCCATTGATGAAGACTTTTACCAGTGTTGGGGGTAACAGATTACAAAGTAATGAATTACTGTAATTTCATTACTTTTGTCAGTAACAGAGTAAAGTAATGAATTTCAGTTTTACATTTCTGTAATGAATTACATTTACTGGACTTTAGAAACTATCGTTACTTCATTACTTAGCTTTGGTGGACTCTGACATTTTCTCTCAGTTCGATGAAACGAAACAGAGATTAATAAATAAAACAGAGCAAGTAATGCATCTATGCACACGCGTGTAGACATGAATGTAGACATGAATTTATAGACATGAATGTAGACATTAATATGACATAACAGGATTTTCCACGTGACTCTGAGCTGTAGCACAGACTACATGTGTTTTAACTTGTTTTTGTGTCATTTTTCACACTGTTGTGTGAATGTCTTTTGTCTTGAACCATGTTCATATTGCACAAGGTTTTTGCTTTAAAAATGTAGTTTTTATTATTCAGTTTTATTTTATTTCTGTACCTTTATGTAACCAGATAAATCCTATTGAGATTAAAAATCTCTTTTTCAAAGAATCTCTGTTAAATGAAAGACGAGAGGATCTTGTTTGTGTGAAACTGTTCTTCCTTTGAGAATTTGTATGAGTGGAAAAAAGTGAAGAAAGGAGTAGGGAATTACCTTTATAAGTAATTTAATTACAATTTGGATCCAGTATTTAAGTAATCAATTACTTTTAAGAAGTAACTTACCAAACACCGCTTTATACTGTCCATTTGCATTTCATCAGCAGTCTAATACCTGACTAGCCTTTCTGGGAGTGAAGTTCCCCTTTAGACCTGAGTAAAATAAACTGTGCTGATCCAGAAACAGCTTTTGGTTAAAATCATTTCATATTCATGTAAAGCTGCCATCACCCCAAGAATTGTGTCGTGCTAAAACAATCAACAAGGGGAAGATAGTTACTCTTAACACTGTCATGTGTAGTTCTTTTGACACTCTCTTGCTGTAAACTTTCTTCAGGCTTTTATTTTGTGGCACCTCTTCCCTTTTTGTGTTTACTTCATTTCCTGTCCGTCCTCATGTCTGTTCAGAGATGTTTCATGTCATTTTCTGATTCACTAAGGGGTTTTCTTGTCAAAAGTGTTCATTTTCCAGAAGTCAGTCAGGTTAGAGGTTTGGTCGGAGTAATCTCTGGTGACTCAGCTGCATTCACAAGCAAACCACCTTCTGCTCCTTATTTTCTGTTTCTTTGTTTTCAGACAGGCCTTTTCGTAAAGTTTATGGATATAAAAGTCCAACAAAAGCTTCATCACTCCATGGATAGAAGATCTTACTGCCTCACAAATGGACTCAGAAGATCCCTTCAGAAACGACTCATCTGGGATCTGTTTTATGATCCGTTTGCCGGATCAGCAGAACGACCAGTTAGCATTGTCTCAGTGCATGAATGAAAACAAGTTTTACCTTCATATTTGGAGCCGTCTGGATAGTAGAAAGTACCCTGTCCGTGCTTCAAGTTCTTGAAATATTCTCCTATGTACATGGCGCTGTTCTTGAAGCGATACGTCCCCTGGTTGATAAAAACAGTCACACGTGGTTAAATCGGGTTAAACTGGTTCAACCTGACATGAACAAAGCCTGAAAACCAGTTTAACTCTCAAAAGTAATCTTAAAAAATCTGGTGTTTTCACAGAACTTTCCATCGTGATTCCTAAACATTTTCCTACTGGAAAACAAGCTAAAAAATCCTTGCTGAATCCTCGGGGTTGAATGAAAGTGTTCTCTGGTGAAACAACGACCGTCTGGCTAACAGGCTTTCAAAGTGCTAACAGGTCAGCGCTTGTGGACCTACTCCAATAGTGATCCGTCAATTCAAGAAACTATAGGCGATTGTAGCATACAGTATACGCAGCTGACTTTGTGACCCTGGTTGTAAAAGTATTATTAATAAAATGTTATACAAGCCATCACAGTGTCTTTGGTTACACTAACATGCAGCACTTGTATTTTGATCTTTTACCACAATTAGGGTAAAAGAATACTTGGATACTCACGACCTGCTCCAAAACATCTGAGTATGAATATCTGCGATGTGCGATGCAACTGTCACGTCAACAAATAAACAGTGAACAAATCTTCAAAATAAAGTGCAGGTGAAGCTTTCCATTTTCAAAGTAAAACTATTGAGGGCTTTTATTCTGTAAAAAAATGAGGCTGAAGTTGCGTTAACTGATATAAGTTCTGAAAAAACGAATTTGCTTTAGCTCTGGTGTTTATATTCTTTTGGTTATGCTTCACCTCAACCAATGACGCTATTACGTCATTCCAGCAGATTCTGATGCAGAGAAAAGCAGCTGAAATGCAGCGCTGCACCGTGGTAAAGTGTTTCTGTGACCAGCTGATTCTGCTGATCTGAAAAAAGAGACTTTTACAATCAATCAATCATTCAATCAAAAAGGGACTTTTACACCGGCTTTGCACCAATATGCACTTCTTAACGTGTAATATGCTATGCTAACGTAGAGTGTTGCAGAAATTTGAGGATGGAAAAACTTTTTCAGGATTTGTTGTTCAATGATCCAAAACAACGGTGGTGTTTGTGTTTTGGTTTTTTTTATGTTGTTTATGTTTTTGCTGAACCTAACCAGAACGTTAACGACAAAAAACTTGTTTAAAGTTACAAACACTATTTATTTTCACATAAATCTTTGTGTGCGTGTGCGTTTTATCTGATTCTGATTTCCTGTTCTAACTAAAGGTATGCATCATGGGGATTTCATACATTTAATTTTAATACAGCCAGTAAACAGAGATACGTATAGTAACAAAAAGGTTAAAAAGTAAGAATTGTGGTTCACTGTGAATTGTTGAGCCCCTTTTGTGAACTGAATCGGATCACCACCCATGAAATGATCCAGCCCGAGCTAGCCACAATGTCACGCATTTTAATCAAATGACCTCAAAAGGAGGTTTTGAACAGCAAATACTAAATTACAGGTCATGATTAAATGATCACACAAAGAAATGTATGGCGTGACAACACACACTTTTTAAAGACTTAATTAACATAACCCCCCGCCCTATAAACCAACACTAGAAATTGTTTTTGGGTATGCACTGAACCGGTCCTGAGAAGAAACATTTCATTAAAACGTTTTAAACGGGAATTAGAAATCAGAGGACGTGGTCAGGAGTCAGTGAGGCCCCCACCTGCCCGTGCCTCTCTCCGTGCTCGTAGCGGCCCTGGTAGATGTCTCCGTTGGGCAGGACGCTCCTGCCTAGGCCGTGCCTCTGTCCTGCATCGTTCCGGTCGCCCTCGTAACTCTGTCCGCAGACAACATAAACCAGTGAAGTGTCAGCCGGAACACGAACACATGGTTCCGTGTGCTCTCCTGCTTACCGCGAGTTTACTGAGTTCTTCGTTCAGATCTTCGGAACCAGAGAACGACATATTTGAACTTTCATCAAAAGGAGGCTCGGAGCTTTGAGCAAACCGCTGCTGCGCGTGCGTATGTCACTTGTCGTCGCCGTAGCAACAGCCTCGGCACGCGCTTTCGGGGTTGCCAGGTTTGGCAGATTTCCGCACAAGTGAGGCCTGTTTTTTATTGTTAAGTGAAGTCTTCTCGAATGTGCTAGAAAATAAAAACCATTCTCATCCTTCTGGCTGTCTTATTATCATTAGCTGAGTTCAATGATGACTGGTTCATCTTTATTTAAACTGTGTTTATTTATGTTTACAAACTCTTTGGAAAATTTGGTGAGATGAACATTTGTGAAGGACCACGCAATCAATCAATCAATCAATCAATCAAACAAACAATTAATCAATCAATCAATCAATCTTTGAACACTTTAAATAGCAGCAAATGCAAAAAAACTATGTTATGGACATTCTAATGCAATAGGATACTTTTACTATCTTTTTGACAGAAACATGTCTTAATACATGTGTTATTTACGGATGACATTTTATCAACGAAGTGCCACAGAAGGCTTCAGCAACAGAGTTGACACAGTTTACAACAGCTTATAACCCAATATAGCCAAGAAAGCCGTTCTTAGACAGCACTGCGGCTGCGCAGAAGGACTGATTTGTGACTGGAGCACGTGAGCCCGTGGAAATTTGATTTCCACATTGGGCCCATGGGTCGGACTTTGGACATGCCTGACATTTCTGTCAGATTTTGTTCTGAAGATGCCTGCAGTTCTTTACACTTCTAACCCAAATCCCTAACTTTGATGAAATGTTTTTGGTGATGCTTTGAGTTTTTCTCTTCAGCGTCACGCCTGATGTAAACGTGCACTTCTGCTCAGTGGCCAGCAGGCGGCAGCAGAGCTCTTCTCATCTGAGCAAAGTTTCCACTTACCACCCAAATAAGGTGTGATTTTGTGAGGAACACACACACAGAGACGTTAAAGATGGTGCTCATGCATTTAAGAAACAGATATCTGTAATAAACGAAGCACACCCTGAAATGGTTTTTGACTGATTTGACTTCAGCAACCTTCATCCCAGCAGTTTATGGGAAATTCTCAGGAACTGTTTTGTCTCAGCAGCATTCCGACAACAAACTTTGTTGTTTTCAGTGGAAACAACGAAAGAAGCTAAACAGTTTTTCTGACTACTACAACAATCTGTCATTTGAATGTTTGATTGTTGAGATTAATATGAATTGCTGAATGTGATGATTTGTTTTACATCCCTTGTCTTGTGTTTTGTGACAGTATAATGCTGTTCATCAGCAGAGCTGCAACCTGCCTGATGACTGTTGGGGTCAACTATCAGGTCAGCTTATTCCTTTTTAGCACAGAACCGGCTGAGAGCTCCTTTTTTTACATGTATGATGGACAGACGTAACGGTTTGATCTTTTAGATGGAGCGTAATGTTGGTAAGGAAACGAGAATCATCTCGAAGTCCTAATGAGATGCTTTTGGATGCAAACTGACGTGAGAAAATGATTTGTTTTTTATTAAAATACTGTGTTCCTACAAACACACTTAGATATAACCACCTTCTACCCATAATTTCAATATTTTTTCATAAGTTTCACATTAACTTGTGGCGTTTCAAAATAAACGTCGTGGTCAGACCCTTTCAGAATAAAATGCAAACCGTAAACAAACCAAAACAGTCACGATTGAGAAACGAGGAAGCAGATATTCCCTACAAATCTTTAACAACATCGTCCAAACATCTTACCTGTGTGTGTGTGTTTTAAATGTCACCCTTTTGAAAGGGAAATGACGCCTCAAATACAATCCTACTCGATGTCCCAGATAATGAAAATGTCAAGGCAAAAAACAAATACAATTAGTATTCATAAAAAGCTGTGCTCATGTATAAACGTAGTTAAAATATTGGTCCACAAAATACCCTCCTACCCTTTAGTGTAAAAAGATAATCAGTTGGTTATGTTTGTTTTTGATTTATTTGACTTTTAATCGCTTTACAGAAGTTATTTTGAGAATTTATTGTAAAATTGACCGATGCTGATTCGAGAAACGATAGTTTTAATGTTACAGAGAAACTAAAATAAGTGTTATTTCATGTTCATCTTAAAGAAGTTTTCGGTAATAAAAATATTGAAATCAAATCAAACTTTTTTTTTTTTTTTTTTACTTTTTTCATTTAAAAAATTAAGATAACATTTGTGTCACGTCTTTGTATTAAAACGTTTTCCATGATAAACTAACACGAGTTGACATTCAAGCGTTGAAACGAAAAACCTTTCTGTGTTTTAAAGCAAATGTTCGAATGAACACGTCTGGAAAAATGAACGTTATTGGCGAGGGCGGGTCTTTTATTTTGAAGGGAGAGCGGAAGTTTCCGCCGGCCGTCCGCGCTCACGCGCCTCCTGGAGGAGACGCGGCCGCATGCGGGGGCGGGGGCGGAGGAGGAGGAGGGGGCGCGGAGTCCTGACACCGCGGAGGAGGAGCGGACCCGACATCCGTCCAGCCTCACTCGTTCCTTCTGTTCTCACTCCGAACCAACTTTTCCCTCTGAGTCCGGGAGCGTCCGCTGAAGTTCGGGCTGGAGATGTCCGGGTCCTTCTGCCGAACCTTGTACCCGTTCAGCGGGGGGCAGCACCAGCAGGGACTGAGCTTCGAGGCCGGGGAGGTGCTGAAGGTGCTGCAGGCTCTGCCCGGAGGCTGGTGGGAGGGAGAGAAGGACGGAGCTCGGGGCTGGTTCCCGTCCAGCTACGTGCAGGTCATGGAGGTAAGACCAGAACCTTCACAGAACCTGGTCCACATACAGGACTCGAGTCACTCACACAGAGAACTTTGTTGACAACTTGTCCAACCACACTGAACTGGATCCAACAACGTGGTCCAACTTTACAGAACCTGCTCCAGTCACGGAGAACTTGGCATACAAAACCTGGTCACCTATCAGAACCAGATCCAACACAAATGCAAAATACTGACTAACAGAACCTGAACCTGGTCCTCTTGCATCCAGAACCGGGTTGCGTAGAATTGTGTGCAGGGCAGCGTTCCCGAGCTTCCCATCCCAGTGGGACAGAGCGGCTGGACCAGCTCCTCTTCCTCATTCCTGTCATTCCAGAGCGGCTGCTCCTCCTCCACTGTGAGCCCAGAGCTCTAGAGCTGCAGGTGAGGATCCCCCACCACCGCTGCACGGTGATGGTGGTGGCTCCACCCCGCGCTCCTGTGGTTGCTGTGACCCCGCAGGAGCCGGGCCCAGACCCGCTTCTGCCATTTTATCACATCTCCACCCAGGCTCAGAGCGGGACCAGCACGACGAGCCGGGTGTGTTCTGATGGAGACACAACAAAGTTTTATCTCCTCTCAGGAATGTGGGGGTGGGCGGGGCGGCACAGCAGCAGTCCGGACTCCGTCAGCCATCCTCCTGCTCAGCTGTTTGGAGGATCAACATCTGACATCTGAACTGGAAAGTTCTGTCGCTCGGATGTCCAGTACCAATGATTCTGTGTGAAGCATTGGTACTCTGTGCTGACTCTGCTGTTTGGAGCGCTCTCTCTGATTGGCTGCAGAAAACAATCCACAGTTGTGGTGTTGTTTTGTGTTACATTTAACCGTTGCGTCTCAGAAGCCGGGCATGTGATGTGGGTTAAACGACGCACTGAACTCGTATTCTTGAATGCATATTTGACCCTTGTGCTATGTCGTGGGGTCCAGATGACCCCACCCTTACATTGACCCCTCCCATGAGAAAGCTGGACAGGATTTCCTGTCTGCCCTGGACACCAGTGGAAATCCAAAATCGTTGAAACAAAAGGTTCGGCGCGGCGTCCTGTGGGTTCCAGATGAGCCCACTCCCAACAGTAATGTGCCGGGCTGGCACAGCCTATGGCGTTCACACTGGACAAGCAGGGAGGGGCTTCTTTTTCTCTCTCTTGTTGTCAAAGTCATCATCGTTTATCAGCCAAAACATGTTTAAAATTCTCAAAAATGCACACTCTCCAGTATCCTGGCTCCCTACTTGTATTTTGAAATGGATTCCTAAAAATGATTGAATAAAAAGCCTGTAAATCTAGACGAGGAGGATGATTCTGTTTCTTGTGGTTTCTAAGTGATTGTTTGAAATCATCTTTGGAATGTCAATCTCTTGTTGTGTTTCTGCTTCTTCACACTGATCTGCAGTATCAGACATGGACTCTTTAACCTCTGTGGCCCTCCACTGGTCTATATGCTTTCTTTGAAAACATTTGTTTTCTATTTGTGGTCTTATTGCATCTCAACAAGTCGCTTTAAAAAGACAGGAATTTTCTGGCTCCATCCCATCATGTTAGAGCAGTTCTTGCTGTTCTGGAGCCTGCAAAGCTCCAAATCCAACACATCTGTTGTATGTTTTGTGTTAGCTGGGAAATCGGAATGTTATGGATACAAATTGAGTCCCTCTCATCTTCCTTCTCTAAACTTCAGCTCTAGTTCTCTCTGTGTACAGTGATTAATGTTTAGTCGTATATTTATTGGGGTAATTAGTTCATTTATTTCCTCTGAGCAGGAAATAAAAGAAGCACAAAGAAGAAAAACTGGTGTGCCCTGCTAACTCTCTGGCTTTCAGGTGTCTGTAAATTCCTGGACCTTCTCATATCCACCTACCAAACATTTTCAGAATTTCTGAGATTTTTTCAAATTTGACGAACCGAACCCTGGTCAAAAAAGAGCAGCGGTGACTCAAATGGAGTCAAGCACTTTAGTACTCAGTCTGGACTAAAGGCAATGAAGTCGGATTTGAGCTTTAAGCCCAAAACAGTTTGCACATGTCGTTGTAAACGGGCATTCGTTAACCATCGTAGGGCTAGCTGGACCCTGCAGTTTTCTTTGTGCTTGTGATCAGAACGTGTTTACTGCCCCCATGTGAGCAACTGTGGTAACTGCAGAATGTTGGTTCCCCTCTGTGAAAGTGAACCTAATAAAGAATTAAAGACTTACATTCTTCACCCATTTGAGCCAAATCTACAGGATTATCCTCAAACGAAAGCTGCCTACTGCCCCAAAAAAGAGGAAACAAATTCCAGTCTCTTTGCTACCTTATTCCTCTTTTCCTAAACCCAATGACCAAAGTAAGCCGAAACTTTCCATTTGCACAACTTAGAGAGAAGCTGTTTTTCTGAAATGAACATCTAAATCTGCTGCTGCTTTTGTCCCAAAACCAGCTGTTTTACTGTTTTATGAAACAGCAGAATATGTGGAGATTTCTAACAGGATCCAGTCAGAACTGGAGGATAAAGCTGCTTCACTTAAAGCAGCAACAGACAGATTCATAAAATGTGTTGATTCATTCAGACAGATTCATAAAATGTGTTGATTCATTCAGACAGATTCATAAAATGTGTAGACAGTGCTGTTGTTAGACACTGATGCTAACTTGTTAGCTGCTAATGCTATGGTGCTAACTAGCTGTTCTGTGTGTCCTGAGTGATCACGGACCGGTTTAAAGTGAGATAGTATTTTCACGGACCGACCTTTAAGACGCGGTGGATAAATACAACAAGGTGAATTCATAGAACATTCATAAAAACTGTATTTTCTAAATAATTACAGAATTGAATCCACTGTTTTAGCAGTGTCTGTGTAGCATAGAATAGAATAGAATTTAACTTTATTGTCATTGCACGTCTTAAGTACACAGCAACAAAATGCAGTTTGCATCTATCCAGAGTGCTTTAGCAGAAATAAATATATTTACAAATGTACATTGTATAATAAATAGTTATGGCAGGTATTAGCAGGTTTTCATAGTGTGAGAATTTAGCAATTTCAGAAGTCAGGAGGCAGAGTTCAGAATTATGACAGCTGTTGGAAAGAAGCTGTTCCGGAACCTGGTGGTTTTGGTTGTAGTGCTTCCCTGAGGGCCGGCGGTCAAGAGTCTGTGTGCTGGGTGGCTGGGGTCTTTAATCATTGTCCCTGCCCTTTTCCGGCATCGCTTCTTATAGATGTCCTTTATGGCAGGAAGTGGTGCTCCAGTGATGTGCTAGGCAATTTTCACTACTCTCTGCAAAACTTTCCAGTCAGCAGCAGAGCAGCTTCCATACCAAACCGTGATGCAGTTGGTCAAGATGTTCTCGACGGTGCAGCGGTAGAAGTTCACCAGGATATTTGTAGGTAGGTGGTTCTTCCTCAGGGACCTCAGGAAGAAGAGGCGTTGGTGAGCCTTCTTTATTAGCTTGGAGCATCCAGTAGTCCAGGTGAGATCCTCAGTGATGTGAACTCTCAGGAACTTAAAGCCGTCCACACGCTCCACTGCCGTTCCCTTGATGTGGATGGATGTGTGTGGGTCAGCGTTCCTCCTGAAGTCCAGAATGAGCCCTTTGGTTTTATCTGTGTTGAGTAGTAGTAGGTTGTTGGTGTTGCACCACTTCGCCATGTGATCCAGCTCCTCCCTGTAGGCGGTCTCATCATTGTCTTTGATGAGGCCGATCACCGTGGTGTCATCTGCAAACTTGTTGATGGTGTTGGAACTGTTGACAGGTTTGCAGTCGTGGGTGAAGAGGGAGTAGAGGAAGGTGCTCATCACGCAGCCTTGTAGTACGCCGGTGTTGATGGTGGATGAACACTGATTATCTAGTCGGACATGCTGGGGGCGGCTGGTCAGGAAGTCCAGTAACCAGTTGCACATGATGGGGCTAATACCTAGGTTTGTGAGCTTTTCAATTAGTTTTGAAGGGATGACTGTGTTGAATGCTGAGCTGAAGTCCAAGAACAGCATTCTCGCGTAGGTGTTCGTATTGTGCAGGTGCGAGAGGACAGAGTGCAGTGCTATGGATACTGCATCCTCTGTGTTCCTGTTCTGCTGGTATGTAAATTGGTGGGGGAACCACAGTTGCAGGGAGACATGATTTGAGGTGTGCTAGGACTAGTCTCTCAAAGCACTTTGTTACGATGGGGGTGAGGGCTATTGGGCGGTAGTCATTGAGGCCTGTTGGGCTGAAGTTTTTTGGAACTAGTATAATGGAGGTGGATTTGAAGCAAGTCGGTAGGACAGCCTGGGTTAGGGATAGGTTGAATATGTCTGACATTACTGCTGCTAGTTCTGCACAACATGCTCTGAGAGGACATCCAGGGATACCATCAGGACCCGCAGCTTTGTGGACTGCAATCCTGCTCAGCACTGCTCTTACGTCGGTGGGGGACAGAGTTGGTGGTCTGGAGTCACAACTACTTTGGTTGCAGTTGTCACATTTCCTCTCTCAAACCGAGCATAGAAGTTGTTAAGCTTGTTGGGAAAAGAGGTGTCAGAGGAGGAGGGGGAGCGGTCGGTGGTCCTGTAGTCTGTAATGATCTGAAGTCTTTCCACATACGTCAGGGGTTGGAGTTAGAGAAGTGTTCTTCTACCTTCTTCTTGTATTGGTGTTTGGTCTTTTTGATTCCTGTCTTCATCTCAGCCTTTGCTGTGCTTTAGGCCTGCACATCCCCTGACCTGAAGGGGATGTTCTGGGCCCTCAGCAGGAGACGGACGTCCCTGTTCATCCAAGGCTTCTGGCTGGGGTACATGGTTATTTGCTTCTGGGTGGTGACACTGTCCACAGTGGAGGAAATGTGGTCCAGTACAGATGAGGCTTACAGGTCCAGGTCTGTGTTCTTGAACCGGTCCTGAAGCAGGGAGATATAAGGGTGTGCATTTGACTATGAAAAACTCCACATAGATGAACAGTGTCTCTCGGTAGTAGAACAGTCCGTGCACCAGGCTTTGTTGATGTAGATGTACAAACCTCCATGTCTGGTCTTGCCAGAGTTATCTGCTTTCCTGTCGGCTCGGTGTACGTGACGCCCTGCTATCTCAATAGCCTTATCTGGGTAGCTGTCTTTTAGCCATGTTTCTGTGAGAAACATGCCTTTTGAGTCCATAATCCGTCTGTTGGTGGTGGTCGAGAGCCGTATTTCATTGCAGCTTTAATTTCAATAATATTATATAATGACAATAACTCAAAACATTTGACTGTTTTCATGAGTTTTTTGTTATGATTTAATATAAAGGTCATTGTTTGATTCCCAGCTGGGACCTTTCTGTGTGGAGCTTGCATGTTCTTCTCGTGCATGTGTGGGTTTTCTCCGGGAACTCCGGTTTTCCTTCCTAAGTCCAAAAACATGAGTCATAGGGTTAATTGGTGGATTTGAAATGATCCCTATTTGTGAATTAGACGGAGTGTGTGGTCTTGCAACAGATTTGGGACTTGTTTAGAGTGCACCCCACCATCACCCAACAGTAGCTGGGATAGGCTCCAGCAACTCAGTGAACCCAAAATGAATTCAGGAGTTTCAGAAGACTTGTCTGTCTTTAGAAACTGTCTTTTAGAAATATCTTTTACTGTTTTTAACACACTGTGTTGATGTGTCCTCAGATGTGAGGTTGTGGGTTCAAACCTCAGGTCAAGTGTCCTTGTTGCCCTGTGCCGCTAAAGGGGGCAGTTTATGCCATGGAGAAGATTGGGGAGGTAGGAAGGACCGTGTCCTTTGGTGTTTTTAACTCTCTGCCGTTGTTTTTCCAACTCCATGACATCAGGAGTCAATCGGTGGGAACACCTTCATAAAACAGAGCCGTGTCATGGAGCGGGGGCTCCCCTCACCTCATAAATGGAGTTTCCAAGCAGCCAAGCCTCTGTGAAATGCTTTAAGGTGGATTCACAGGTTTTCCGAAGGAGTGCTGATACTTTCAGTGCTTTTTCATCACCCATTGCCGTTTCCCACATCAGTCTGTCTAAAAGTTTTTAAAAGACTTGAATCCCAGAAAATCCACAGGTTTCAGGTGTCGCCAACTCGTCTGTCCAATCAATACTTAAAAAGCTTTGAAATGTTTTTATAATTTCAATTCATTCTTTTAATTCCTGAGTGCTGAAATAAAAAACCCTTAAGCCCTCAGGAAGACTCCAAGACTTTATCATATATTTAAAAAAAACTAGGAATGCTGGGGATATGAAGCTGCGGTAAAAAGGGTTCTCCTCGTTCATGGAAGCTGACTCATACTGAAAGTGGCGTTTCCACACTTTGTTCATAACTTTGGTCTCTGCAGGCCGTTTGGTAGTGTGGGGAGGATGGAACTGTATTCAGACTGGACACAGTCTTGCCAGTAACCACCTCGCAGCGTTCCTCCGCTGAACCAAAGTAGCCGTAACAAGTGTTATTCCTCACGTTGATACAGACGTTCAAAACTGGTCAGAGAAATTTAAAGTTTGAAACAGTAAAATATCCTGACAAGGTTTGCAAAGCGCAGGACTTCCATGATTTTGGATTCTAATTGCTTTGCTCCACCCTCGTATTTCCTGGCCAATGAGTGAAGAGATCTTTAGTCACATGCATTTGTTTACAAGCTTTAGGTTGAAACAGGAAACTCCGCTTGATGGGAGTCTGAATACAGACCAAATGCAAGCTTCAGGACTTCAGGACCAAATTAAGCGGGCTCAGTACCAAACAATTGTCCCAGTCTGAACACACCCTGAGTCACTGACCCTTTGGACCCTTCGGTCGTCCTCCAGGTCATCACTGTCTGCTGTCATAAATTCTGAGAATGATGTGGATGAGAAGATCATTCAGATATTCTCATTGGTTCTTGGTTCAGAGTTATCACAACGGGTTTCCTGAACCCTTCCTGTTTCTTCAAACACGGTCAGAGAGAGACGGAAACACTGCGGAAGCGGCCATCATCCAGACACTATAGCTTTTTTTTTGTGGGTAGATGGTTTATTTTTTCATCATTTATATGTGATGGCCGCGTTCTACTTGGAGACGTGATCACTGATGTTTTTGTAGAACTCTTTGAAAAAGAAAAAACGGATCTCTAAACATCATCTGTGTCTTCCATGCGTTGTAAACTAAATCCAGACAAAGCTTCATGTCGTGATCAGCAACATTAGCTGCTAGCTCCTCCCACACGTAAACGAGTTGGCAAGTTTAGAGAACACGATTTTGGCCATGCAGCCAGCAGTGAATTTGCGGCGGGGCGAGAAAAAGGGCCAGGCGAATTGGCCACGCGAATCGCGTTCAGTGTGAATGCACCTTAAGAGTTCATTGGTTAACTGCACTTGGTTGCATTTGCGTTTATTAGCAGCTTCAGGCCTTGTCAATCTCAGATGCAGCAATCAGCCCATATGGCACCAAAATAATGCGGGTCACCAGAGGGATTAAGCAGTGTTCTAAAACCAGACAGAAACGGTATAAAAACATAGAACTATTTGTCTGTTACCAACTCCACTAAATGGTAAATACTTGTATAGTGCTTTTCTACCTTCCTTGAAGAACTAAAGGGCTTTACAGTCACAGTCTCCCATTCACACACACAGCTACTCAGCTGCTGAACACTGGCACCAACCTACCACCAGGAACAGCTTGGAGATCAGTGCCTTGCCCAAGGACAGTACAACACATTGACAGGCATCGAACCTGCAACCTTTTGACCAGAGGTCAACCCCTCAACCTCCACACCACAGCCTCCCATTTTAGAAGTTGTTGCTTTTTTTGTGGTTTTGAGCTCTCCATTAACTACAACATCCAATGCAAATGAGATCAAATTCAGTTAAAGGGTCTTTATCATCTTTTTTGAGCTTTTAAGTGTATTATAATGTTAATTCCTCAGGTAAACAACCTAAAGCATCCATTCATGCATCTCTGAACATTCCTCCAAAACCCTGCTCTCATATATCCTTTTATATATTAGGATATAGTTCACTCTGAAAGGCTAAAGAATAGCATGATATTTGTTCTGAAATATACAGTACATGATATAATGACCTCAGCTGGCTGAATAACTTGGTTACTAATAATAGGACTGTAACGAATATCTGAGTACTCGGATACTCGTAAACGTAGTAGTGTACCAAAACAGAGCCGGATGAGAAGTGCTTCTGTCACCAGAAGTAAACAAATCTTTTCCTGTTTTCAAAGTAAAGCTGGCGATTGCTTTTTTTCCGTTCCAAAATTGAGACGCAAGTTGCGTTCACTGACACAAGTTCTGAAAAAAAAGAGCTTACACTCTTTTGGTTGTGGTAACTGTTCAGTAGTTAACGCAATTAATGTAATTCCAGCGGATTCTGAAGCAGAAAAAACATTTTCAGGTTTTCCAAAACAACAGTGATGTTTAAGTTTCAGTTTTGGTTATGTGACCGCTGGATTTAACCAGAAGGCTGATGGGGAAAAACAAACCTGTTTAAAGTCACAAACACTAAATCTTTGAGTTTTGTATTCGTGTTGTTGATTCTGATCTCCTGTTCTAAATAGAGATAAAAAAGATGGTGATTTAATTTTCATACAGCCAGTATAAAGACAGACATATAATGCGTAAAAAAGTAAGAATTGTGGTTCGATTGGTGAATTGTTGAGCTTGATTTGTGAGTCAAATCGGATCGCCACCTAGGTAACGGTCCCCAGCCTTACCTAATAAAGAGATGACATTGGAAGTAGTACACAGACTTTGAAGAACAGATTCATCTGAAATTTGACAAAAGTCATGAGGAAATATCCTGTTGAGCAACCAAACACAGGGTTCCCTTGACAACCGCGCACAAAGCCTGCAACTTGTTTATCAGCAACTCCAACTTCTTCAAAAACACGCACCAAACAATTAAAAGAAAAGATGAACTGCAAAAAAAAACCTTTTGTGTATTTACTTTGAAATGAAAGCATATAAGAGAAAAAAACAACATAATTTCAGGTTTAATGTGGACACTTTGAAAGTCATTTGGTCTGAAATGAAACTTGTTATAGAATTTGACAAAGCAGTGTTTCAAACAATTCAAATCCAGCTTTAGCAGCCGTGAGTATCCGACCATCAACTTTCTATTCTTTTTCTCAGGTTCTTTATTTTCCTTTGTTTTACTTTGAGACTTCCTCTATCAAGTACACAAATGTTGGGAGGTCAACAAATGTGTGTTCACACATGGTTTGTAGTGTGATTTTCATCACTTCAGCATGTTTGTGAGTGAATGTTTTTGTGTGTGTTCATGTGTGTGTGTTAGCACATGTTTGTGTGTGTGTGCATGAACATCATGTCTGTGCATATGTGTGCATTTTGCAAGTTTGTGTGTTAGCATGTCTATGTAGATGTACTGGATCTATACCTTGTTCTGTGTGTGTGCATGTTTGTGTACATATGTGTGTAAGTATGTTTATGTGCATGTATGTTAGCATGTTTGCGAGAAAACGTCTTTGTGTGTGTGTGTGCATGTGTGTGTGTTAAGCATGTTTATGTGTGCATGTGTTTGCGTGAATGGGAACACTTGTGTGTTCATGTGTGTGTGTTAATCATGTGTGTGTGACTGTGTGTGTGCGTGTGTGTTTGTGACTGCACATGCTT
>BSAI01000012.1:883328-899268 GCA_036245035.1 Adrianichthys oophorus
AGCTCCGTGTAGCTAACATGCTAAAAACATTAGCTGCTACCTCCGTGTAGCTAACATGCTAAAATCATTAGCTGCTAACTCCGTGTAACTAACAGGCTAAAAATATTAGCTGCTATCTCTGTGTAGCTAACAGGCTAAAAAACATTAGCTGCTATCTCCGTGTAGCTAACATGCTAAAAACATTAGCTGCTAGCTCAGTGTAGCTAACATGCTAAAAACATTAGCTGCTAACTCCATGTAGCTAACAGGCTAAAAACATTAGCTGCTTGCTCCGTGTAGCTAACAGGCTAAAAACATTAGCTGCTATCTCCATGTAGCTAACATGCTAAAAACATTAGCTGCTAGCTCAGTGTAGCTAACAGGCTAAAAACATTAGCTGCTAACTCCATGTAGCTAACAGGCTAAAAACATTAGCTGCTTGCTCCGTGTAGCTAAGATGCTAAAAACATTAGCTGCTAACTCCGTGTAGCTAACAGGCTAAAATTATTAGCTGCTTACTCCATGTAGCTAAGAGGCTAAAAACATTAGCTGCTAGCTTTGTGTAGCTAACAGGCTAAAAATATTAGCTGCTTGCGACATGTAGCTACTAACAGGCTAAAAACATTAGCTGCTAGGTCCGTGTAGCTAAGATGCTAAAATCATTAGCTGCTAGCTCAGTGTAGCTAACAGGCTAAAAACATTAGCTGCTAGCTCAGTGTAGCTAACATGCTAAAAACATTAGCTGCTAACTCCATGTAGCTAACAGGCTAAAAACATTAGCTGCTAGCTCCGTGTAGCTAACATGCTAAAAACATTAGCTGCTACCTCCGTGTAGCTAACATGCTAAAATCATTAGCTGCTAACTCCGTGTAGCTAACAGGCTAAAAATATTAGCTGCTAACTCTGTGTAGCTAACAGGCTAAAAACATTAGCCGCTATCTCCATGTAGCTAACATGCTAAAAACATTAGCTGCTAGCTCAGTGTAGCTAACAGGCTAAAAACATTAGCTGCTAACTCCATGTAGCTAACAGGCTAAAAACATTAGCTGCTTGCTCCGTGTAGCTAACAGGCTAAAAACATTAGCTGCTATCTCCATGTAGCTAACATGCTAAAAACATTAGCTGCTAGCTCAGTGTAGCTAACATGCTAAAAACATTAGCTGCTAACTCCATGTAGCTAACAGGCTAAAAACATTAGATGCTAACTCCGTGTAGCTAACAGGCTAAAAACATTAGCTGCTAGCTCCACATATCAATTCTGGGGTGAACCCTAAACAGCAGAGAGGCTGCAGAAAGAAAGAAAAGGAGCAAGCCTGGTTTCCTGGTGAGCAAAGAAAGCAGCAACAAATGAGAAGAACTGGTTTGAACATGGATTACTGAGCAAAGGAAAAGGTGCTCGTGTCTCCAGGAAAATGATCGGCATGAAAGCGAAAATGATTTTTGATACAGAGATTGATGTTCACAGCCAGTGTGAGTCAGAACAGAATAAAATGTTCTCATCATTTCAATAAATCCTGAAATGTTCATCTGTTATTTTCTGCATTTTGTGATCAAATTTCACCACAAAATGAACCCATTAACCATCACCATTCTGTCGATGATGGAATAAACGACAGTCTCCAATAGACGCTAGTCTCTAATAAACGCCGAGTCGGCCAACATTTTTTTAAATGAACATTCCGGCTACTATTGGAAGATATAATCTGAATTAATTCTGAAGCAGAGAAAAGCAGCTTCGCGCTGATACAGATCACTATAATGAAGTGTTTAACAAAATTGTCAATCATCGTGGAGAAAAGTGGCTTTTAAAGTGTTGGACTTTAAAGTGTTTAAAGTGAAAAGCTGATATGAAAAGATGTTTTTCTGTGCATCAGAATTAGCTGATTCATGGGGATCACATAAACGCTATGTTAAACAGCGTGTAGGAGTGTAATAACTAATTTTAACAACGATTAGATTCAACATTTGTGGATAACGATTTGATTCACTTTAGATTTTGGTTCAGTTTCAATCATCTGATTCTCTGAATTAAAATGGATCCGGAGCGTCTGGTATGGTCACATGACTTTGTAAATTCAAAATGTTTCCACACATTGGACTGGAATGATGGTTGATCAGTTTTTACTGCATTACATGGGTGTTGTTCTGTGATGGCCGTTTTTACGCTATAGTAGAATAAACCCACTACATCTCAATCCAAATGTTATTTTTTTGGTAAAGGGTATCAATATATTTTTGAAATGGTTTTCAATTTTTAAATGGTATCAATCGATTAGATCGATCTGGTTGGATCGTAGGAATAGAAATCAATTCATCGTTACACCCCTAAGAGCGTGTGTATTCAGATGTCGCCGGCGATGTTACTGTCAAGGGCCGCAGAACAATACATTTGATGCATCAGCTCTCTGTTCCTGATGTTCATTCCCTACTCTCCATTTCACTGATAGAATGTGCACAAGATAGAGGTCACGCTAAGTCTTATTTACAAACTGCAGTTTGTGCCTGTTATGCCTTTTAGTAAACCAACCATAAATGACATAGCACATTTACCTTGTTTACATGCATATGTAAATTTGTGCTCTTCATTTAAATTTTTTTTATTGGTTCTAGAAATATTACGAACCCCTGCGACAGACTGGCGACCAGTCCAGGGGTGTACCCTGCCTTCGCCCATGAGTAGCCGTGTTAGGCTCCGGCAACCCCGTGACCCCGAAAGGGATAAAACGGTTTGGAAAATGAATGAATGAATGAATGAAATATTACGAAAGCTATAGAGTTGTAACTAACTAGACTTTCCACTAACCTGTTAGCTCATCTCATCGAGGTTAACACACAAGGTCCAATGTGTGTTCTTTACATTCAGATGAAAATGGGAAACTCAAAAGAGAAAAAACACCTAAAATGAGCCAGTCGTCATCCGTGTGTTGTATAGTCAGTCATGATTGGAGGTTTGGGTTGCTTTCATGCTCAGATAGTCCCATGGACTGAATGTTATTCCTCACTGTGTCCAAAAATGAACCTTGAGTTTCGAATTGCAACACAAAACCACATTTTATCCAGAATATAAGTTTGGAAAACTCCTGAAAAAGAAAAGTTTGTTCCTTCTCTTCATCAAAGCTAGATGGATTGTTGTGCGAGGCTGACTTGATCCTCATCCTGATGCTCTGCAGGTGAACCACAATCAGGAAAGGTGGTATGGAAAGTGAATGTTTGGATAAGCTCCGTGTCGGACTGACTCTGGTAACCGCCGGCTGTTGTTGACATCAGCAGTATGTGTGTGAAACTGTTGTACCCTGGGATATGGAAGAGCTGTGGGACATGGAAGGTGGAGGTTTTTATTAGTAGATAATAGGAAACAGGCACTTCCTGTTGGCTTCACCTCTTCACCCACATCCCTGATAGAAATGGAGGAAGGAAGAGTCGCTGCAGGTTTCAGGAAAGATGGGCTCTGCTCTGTCTCCACCCAGACAACTGTCTTCACTGTGTGTGCGCTGGTGGCTGTTTACTGTATGTGCACAGCTGGGATTGGTTAGCCTTAAGATTGGCATGTGAGTTTACTGTAAACACACAGTTATGTGGCTCCATCTCAAAGTTTGCCTAGCAAAGACTAATGGCAGTAAAGAAGGCATGCAGTTGTGGAATTCTGCTCTAAAAATCTCTATTTCTCTCATTTTCGTCAGTAGAGACTCACAAAACCCAATGGCAGCAGTTGAAAAAACCTGTCTGAGGTATGCATTTTTATACACTGGTCCCAAATTATTTTACTTAACCCAGGTCCCCCAGTATGTGGAGCTTATTTACAGGAGGTAAAGCCTTAGTCACAAGGGTCCTTACAGACGGATAACGGACTGTCTGCTGGTGGAAAATGGGCAAACCTGTTCAAAGCACACAGGTGGGCTGCATGAAATATCAAGACCATAGACCGCTTTGTGAACCTCTTGAGTGAAAATATTCACGTGTTCATAAACTCCAGACGTATGTGGGAGGTGCTACTGTCCGAAGTTTTGAGCCTGATCGATGACACTATTATTTCATTGACAATACATGGAAGACGCAGATCATGTTGAGAGATCAGGTGTATTTATTTATATGCTTTATGCAAAAGCATCATGAATCACGTCTCCATGTCTGGGTTCATGAGATCATTCAGAAACTCTCAGTACGGTGAGCTTCACCATCTACTGCAGGAGCTGCGCCTGAATGATGGCGCTTTCAGCGATACTTCTGTCTTCTTGGTCTTCTTTGTTCTTGTGTGGTTTTATTAAAGCTGGACTCATGGTATCGTTTTTTAGCATCAAGTTTATTTGTGTTTGATGTGTAAAGTCCTGTGTCTTTGTGAAACGTATCAAAGTGATTTGATTTGTAAAAACCCGTTATTGGTCATTTTTTTAGAAACCTAACCCAAACAACTTTTTACATGAGATTACTCCAAAAACATTTGATGTTTTCCTAATTTTGTGCAACGCTAACAGTAAAAATCCTCCCAAAACCTTCTAAACATCCATAAACAAATGATCTAATGTTTGTTTATTAAAATCTGAAAAAGTGCAGCTGTTTATTGGATCACCGTCTGTCATTTCAGCGCAGCTTTATGTCAGATACAAACACAGAGGAAGCGACAAATGTAAAAATAGAGATATGGAAATAAAGACATGATCAAAATGTCTACAATGTATAAATAGTTAATAAAGAATGATGCTATTAGCATACTGCTGAGTAGACACACAATGACCCAGTTTAATAGGCCTTGATGGTCCAATCCCGTGTGCTGTTTTACCTCACAGCCTGTTCCGTAATGTAAAGGAAACCTGCAAAAAACAGCCGTTTTGAGGCTAAAAATGATAAAGTCATTTCTATAGATGACGTTAGAGAACAGATGAGTGGACACATTTTTATTTTATTACTAGTTTCTCACGGTGGCGAGGATAGTTTACAGGTGAGTCTCGGCTCACCTGCTTCTCCTGACCGCACGTCCCTGCTGAGTTCCAATAAATGGACCGAACCCGCCCAAATTCTGTCCACCCGCCCAAAGCTCTTTTTGCCTGTAAATTTAGAATGTAATCCGCCCAGCTGGGCAGGAAATCGCCCATCCTGACAACACTGGTTTTCGGCAAGGCAGCTGATGAACTGCATGATGGGATTTGTAGTTGATATTGTAGGGAATTGTGGGATACCACGTGGGATACCATTCATTTTGTCTGTCTAGTCTAGACTGGGCGATTAATCGATTTAATGGATTGATTTGTTGTTTTAGATGATTTATTTTGGGATATTTTCCCCATCTCTCTGCTTTCTTGGGCTTCCGTTGTTCTGAGTAAAGTCAGCAGACAGTAAAGCATCAAGCAGAGGAGCTTCTTCTTCTTCTTCTTCTGAGAGGCAGAGAAACAAAAAGCTTGTTGCGTAATATTTAAAAGCACATGCAACATGTAAAGCGCCCCCAACCCTCACAGTTTCTGTGCACTCCTCTGTGTGGCGTTTAGCTTAGACTGATGGAGCAGCAGGACGCGGCGGTTTTTAACGGGATCCAAACAGAAATGGAGGATAAACCAGCTGGACTCACAGCAGCAACAGAGTTTAATAAAGAGTGTAGATTAGGAGACAGCGGGGTTGTGACACACTGATGCTAGCTAGCATGCTATGACCAGTGCTATGCTAACGAGCTGTTCTGTGTGTTGCCAGGTTGTGACTATGAACTGGTTTAAAGTCAGAGAATATTTTCACAGAGCGGACTTTAGGACATGGCGGATAAATGCAGCAAACTTAATTCATGGGACCTTCATAAAATCTGTATTTTATAAATACAATAACAGACGTGAATCCACTTTGAAGGAATCCACTTTGAATTTGGGTGAAAAAATTGGAGGTTTTATTTTCTGACCATATCGCCCAGCTCTACTCTCTGTGAATTTTGGTTAAAGTGTGGGTTTTTGTTTGTGTGTTTGGTTGTCTGGCGGTTTTGTACATGTCTGTCTGCACCTTGAGCGAGATGGAGGGAGAGGATGATGACCACCTTGTGATTGGAATAAAACCAGAATTCATTAGAAGTGTTCTCTCAAACCCCTTAATCTGACAAAGTTTAAACGTGATCTCAGCGTGACATGTTGCCGGGATATCATAATCAGTTATATAAATTGGTCTGGCGGGCCCGATAAAATTCTTAGTTGGGCAGATCCAGCCCGCTGGCCTTGATTTTGACACCTGTGTGGTCGAGGTTTTAGAGGCTAAACCATCGAAGTTTCATACTTTTACTCAACAAATGAGATGTTTCCACAAAAAACTGACTTGAGGTTAGTGTAGAAAGCTGGGTTTTATTGTGGATCCTCTGGGTTTTTCAACAGTCAGGGGATTGTGAGTCACCCAGAAGCCCAGCCTGTTGAAACCGTGGAGCTCTGAGCTGCTGAAAAAAATGAGTGGGTGGCTGAATTTTCAAAACAGCCCATGACATGTGGTGACTCACCTTTCCAGGACATCTGTGATGTCAGAGTTCAGCTGACGCGCGATGTGTCACACAGTCGCACTAAAGGATGTCCCACACACCCACAAACCTTATTGGAAGGCCTCCGCAGCCTTTGACCTGATTCAAACTTTTATCTGTGAAATGTTGGGGTTTTACTCCTCTATTGTGGCTTTCCTTCTTCATTGTTTCAATAAATCTACACTAGCTGTGTTTACACGGACACAAGTAACCAGAACAAAAACCGGATCATTCAGATCAAAATGTCCTTGCGATTGAGATGGGTGGGTTATGCCAATTATGATCCCATCTTGGTGCATGTAAGTCTACCATTCTAGAAGTAACCGGGTTCAAATCTCAGTATTGTTGTGTTTTACTTTTTAAATATATAATTGCATTTTATTAAGCATAAAGAATACATCATTTTTTAAATACATTTCTATGAACATCTTTTTAAAACCATCAAGAGAATGTATACTAAAGGTTTCATAGACTGCATTTATTAACTATGTGTGACTAAAAAAACTCATGGCTATTAAAACACATTCCAATGACGTTTCAAATCCAAAGAATTATCCTGATGTTTTTCATTCATATTTATAGTCATGTGTGTTCAGTAATTTACCAGAAAAAAGGTTCAACGATCTTCAAAAGCCGGGTGCGGGATTCGAACCCGGGGTTCTGTTGATAACAAAATGTACAACTCATGTGGACTAACCACAGTCACCACGAGAACTGCTGGTCAGCGGAAGGGTTTGTCACTTTATAGAGACAGATACCCACACAATGCAGAGTGAATGGTTTGGTTCATCCGTGGATGTTTAACAGGAATCATGTGTTTCTGTTGGAACAGCAAGTTGCTTGTATGTTTGAACACTTCAAAATGAAAACTTCTCATTATTTCATGTGTTTTAAGTAGCTCACATGTTAAAAAAGTCTGATCCTCCCTGATTTAGAGGTTCTCTGGTACAGTGAGCTTCAGTCCTCTGTGTACGGATATCGGCCTCTTCCGCGGTGTTTCCGTCTCTCTCTGACCGTGTTTGAAGCAGACTGTCGCCCAACAGTAACGGGAAGGGTTCAGGAAACCCCGCTGTCCTGAAAGGGATACATCAGCTTAAGAAAATAAATGGAAGTTCAGGAGATCCAGCCACTATATTGGATGTGTATTCTACCACATTGGCTGACACAGACGCTGGTGAATGGTGCCCGCTGGTGAAGTCGCGCCGCGTCGCTCAAATTGCACTGTTTCCAGACTTTTTCGGCGCGCTGGTCACTTGATTCGCACCGCAGAACCTCAAATCGCGTCTAAACCATGACTTTACATGGAAACTGGCCGCCTCCGGTGTCCAAATCGCTTTTAGTGTGTGAGCACCTTCAGTGCGCCCAAGGCTAAATGTTGTTGTTGGTATTGGCCTAACCCTAACCCTAAATGTAACCATAGCTTTAACCCTTCCTTTGGGTCAGTGCGACCAAGGAAAAAATTCAGGACTGGCCGCGTGTATGTAGAAAATATTGTCCGAATAGTCACTTTAAAAAAACACTAATAATATTAATAGAAGCACGCTGAGCAGATGATCTCGCTACATGCTAACAGCAGCCATGGTTGTTTACAACATAACTTCAGTTCTTCTTCTTCGCCTGTTTCTGGTATTTTAGATAGTTCTGCGCATGTCAGAATGATTTGTTTTTCAATGATTTTTAATGAATTATCAAACGTGTGATGTGTGTAAACATTAGTTATAATCGGATACAGTTTTCCAGGCTCATGTTCACAGTTCAGTTCACATGTACATGCAGCTACTTTACTGAGAAACAACGCCCTTTTCTGATCATGCTGTTCCTCTGCAGGTGAACTGTTCCCTCACCGACCCTAAACTCAGACCTGCTGTTTATATGAAAACTTTTTTGAGGGAATTTAACAAATTCTTGGTTTTGCAGGCAGAGAGCCGGGACCACTGAAACAGAGAGACCATGAAGAATTTTGTTTTCCAGAAAAGCTGTTTGCGACCGAGGATGTGGGGGAAATGTCTCCCGTTTGAGGAAGAAATACTGGAATCTGTTTATCCTCAAAAGTCATCAACTATACAACAATAAACAAAGTTTACAAGTTTGGAGGCATTTCTATGTGAGAATGTTACCAAACTTTTCCAAAGTTTTCCTTGTTAGTTGTGTTTCCATGATCTTTCCATTTTTGTGTCCCAATCTTCTGCAAATATTGAAGAACTAACTTTTTAAAATGATCTCTAAACCTTTCTGGGATTTCAAATAAGATGTTATTGATTCCCTTATTTTTAAATGCCATTTAAATAAAAAGATCATTCGTTGAAACGTGAGGACTGCATAGACAAGTCTTAGTATTATGTCACGTTTTGCTCTTTGCTGCTAAAACACAGAGCCGATTATTGATTTATTCATTTCAGTCATGTAATTTGATCTGATAAACCACGTTTTAAAAGCGGGGGCTGCATGGTGGTGCAGTGGTTAGTGCTCTTGCCTCACAGAATAACAGTCCTGGTTCAAATCCCTGCAGGGTCCCTTCTGTGTGGTGTTTGCATGTTGTTCTTGTGCATGTGTGGACACTGGTTTTCGTCCCACAGATCGCTTAATTGCTGACGTTAAATTGCCCATAGGTGAGTATGTGGCCTTGCAACAAATTGGCAACCTGCTCAAGGTGTACCCCACCTTCACCCAAAGTAGATGGGTGGCTCTAGCAGGCCTGTGACCCCAAAAATGGATTCAGCAGTTTCTAAAGATGGACATCTCTAAAACCAGAGCAAGAAATAAAAAGGATTTTCATTGACAAAGATTATGAAATCATCAATACAAGCTTCTTTGAAAATGTCAAAACTAAAAATTACAGATAAAAATAACATGAAACAAAATTAAATCAAAATAAGTTAACATTAAATCAAGGTAACATCTTCTCATTTGCTGCTCTTCCAAAGTCTGCTGCCCTCTTCCCGCCCCCCAAATCACATGTTCTAGCTCCACCACTGTATAAATTATGTATATTTTAAATATCACTGATTAAAGTCAAGAGCTCCTGGTCCCTCAGAGTTTGAAACAGCACCTCATTTGTCCTAAGGAAATCAGATGCTGCACTCAAAAAAATCATTTGTTGGGTGAACATAATATAATTGTGGAAAGTATTTCCACATAAACCAAATGTGTTAATACAGCAATAAACATTTGTGTTGGGAGATCTGAATGTATTTATGTTGGTGCAAAATAATGTATTGATGTTGCTGTAAGATGATGATTGCAGCAGTTGACCTGACCCTGCTGCTGGTGTCAGGAAATGATGGCAAAAGACCCAAAATGCCGGAAACCAAGCTTGGTGGCAGAAACTAAGACATTTAAGAAGAAAAAATTATGACAGAATCATTCATTCATTTTCTGTACCCGTTTAGTGGTTAATTGCTCTCTTTTGCCACATTTTTGGTTCTCCAAGACTATTGCCATAGGATGCATGGTGGCGCAGTGGTTAGCACTCCTGCCTTATAGTACAACAGCCCCTAGTTCAAGCCCCAGCTGTGAGGACTTTAAACAGTGTCACCAATGGGGGACCTTTCTGTGTGGAGTTGGCATGTTCTCCCCATACATGAGTGGCTGGGTTAGGCTCCAGCAGCCCCATGACCACAAAAGGGACAAAACGGGTACAGAAAATGAATTAATGATTCTGTCATGTCTCAGTAGAGCTTGAAAGAAGCAGGCAGAATAGTGGCGAGGGCGTAGCTCTGCGACGGTGCTCGCTCTTGCAGTCAGTCCTCAGTCATTGCAGGCTGGAACAAGCAGCTCTGTGAGTGTGCCGGCAGAACGCCGGCTTTAGTGAACCATGTGTAACAGTGCATTATTTATTGTTTCTTATGTTGCAACAATCTGGATCTCCAATCCGCCCTGGTTTCCACCACACGCTCATCCCTCTCTTGACCAAAGACTGAGAGTTTTTTATTTCCTTCTGCAAAACTGAATATTGCTGCTGCTTTCCAATGTTCTCGTTGTTTGTGTTTTTCTATGCTCAGACAGGCCTTTGTTTTTTCCTTCTTCTGAAAGCCGTATGGGTAGATCCCAAACTAGAACAAGACAGAACTATCTCTGCTCCGATAACAAACACCAGCTAACGGCAGATAAGGCCAGCAGGAAGGAACCAACGAACACTGGATCTGCTCTCTACTCTAGGTCGACGGTTGACCTGTTCTCCTCAAACGGATGTGGGATTCACACTTTTTTTTAAAGAAAGACAGTGGAATAGTGTCTTTAATTCATTACGTCATGCAGAATGTTGGTAAGAAACCACGTTCAAATGGGACTGTAAACATAATACACAAACGCTTGGAAGTTTTCATGGACTTCAGCTCCATTCTTCAGGCCTTTGAATCTGAATTGACAGGAAGTGCGTCAGATGACCTTCAACCTTAGTCACATTCACCATGGGGGTTGACCCGTACGGGTGTTGTGGATTTTTGGGTTGTCTGGGCCCGTGGAGGGTTGTAGAGACTAGTAGCCGCATCTTAAAGGAAGCACGTGTCTTCCGGTTCTCTTTAATCTTGAATGACCATCTTAAGGGTTGTCATGGAAACATAATTGTCGTGTGTGGTAAGTGAAGTATCATGAAGTATTTGTAAGGCTACTGTAAGCTACACCCACCTGTGACGTGTGGGTGATGCTGTTGTACGCTTCCCTTAAGCCACACTCCAGTCACGAGTGAGGTGTGAGTTCTGATCCTGTTCAATCCTGCACAAATACTGCATGCACAGGGTGTGCATGTGATGTATAAGAGCCCTACAAGACTAATGTCCTAACTTCTAACAGTCCGGCTGCACGTAAAGAGCACTCATGTATCATTGCATCATTTATCACATTAGTAGAACTAACAGACTCGTGTGCAGTCCCCAAGATTGGCAGGTGGTGTTCAAAAATGAAAACTCACCTGCTTCACTCTTACCTTTGCATGCCGTAAGTGTTCATTACAATCTGTCGCTCACAGCATGCCTTTAGAAAATATGTGCATGAGCATTTTCAGTCTACGCCAATTGTTCTAGGACCTCTGTGGGGGCCACCTGTACAGGCACACCATACAGGTTTGCCCATTTTTCACCTGCAGACAGCTTTCGTCCAGCCGTAAGGGCAGCTGTGACTGAGGCTGAAGTGCTCTGTTTGGGTTACCTTTTTGTGAGATACAGTAGTAGATAGAAAGATTTTGGTTCCTGCATTGTGCTGGAAAACAGGGAAGAACTTCCAGACAAGCCCTGGAAAATTGGCAGTACCAGGTAAGCGTAGAGAGGTTTTGGTGTGTCCCATCCAGCTCACCTTTGAGCGCGATCCATCCATCAAAGTGCAATGTCTGCAGTCTCTGAGGACGACTGGCCAAATCCAAATTGCTTCCCCACCCCTACGGCTTCTCCCTACATTTATTCCTCCAAGCAGAGTGATAACTGTACCGGACAGTGACCACTGTACCAACAGAGGGATAGCCAGCCCTAAGTTCAAACACCACTACAGCTCAAATGGAGCAATAAAGGAGTCAGGGGGCTAGGGAAGCAGTTCAGATTCAGTCTACATAATACATACATAATGCACAAAGACGCTTAAGAGAGATGGAAACAAGCTATTTACTCATGCATTCTTAGAATAGTGTGGTCTTTTTCTCTGGAACAACATTTTCAAAAAGCGTACTGAGAAGGTACCGACTGGTGTGTCCTGTGACAGTGATTAGTTTGTACTTCCTCTGTTGGAGGGTTTATTGGTCCCAATCTAATCAAGAGAAATGGAATTACTGATGGAAAAAGAGGGAAAAGCTCCTCTGAATGGAGCAGAGTGAAAGGGTCGGAATGCCTTCCACATTTTAGCTTTCGGGGTTGTTTTGGTGCCACAGCTTTGCTGTGTGGTGAAGGCGGAAGTTTAACTTCTGCTTTTCCAGGACAGACCAACAACATGGTGTGTTTAAATCAGCCACTGTTGCTGCTTGATTGCTGCTCAAATCGGATGACGGCTGTGTTATATCTAACATGTTACTGAAGGTTTTTTTTTTTAGGATTCAGACACTAAAACCCTTCTCTACACACTCCCACTTTCCTGTCATGATTCTCTCCATTAGCAGGAGCTCACAAACACCACAGAGCATGCTCAGACTGCAGCTTTTACAGCCTCCGGGCTTCAGGTGTGTCCTGTCACGTTTCATCACATCTGTCGTGGCTGTTTTGTCATCAGTGGTTTAGAGTTGTGCAAAGAGGCCAGAAAATTGATCCTTTTGTTTAAATCCTTTTTATTTCGTTTATTTACAACAGGGACAGTATATGTTAACATCATTTAAAATTGACTGCTTTCCATCTTCATTCCCCATAGACAGAATGTGTCTCTCATAATGCTGCCTGGGGGGTCAGAAAGCCAAGAGGGGGGTTTACCAAATGCTTTTGGAGAGCCTTCAGATGCTTTTAAAAAAGACATTAAGTGATCGCTAAAAAAGAAACTCTTTTTGAAAATAATAATAGTAAAAGATAATAAGCATGAATTGAAATGTATGAAATATTACTGAACAAATCCAGTGTGGAAACTGCAAGTAATGTAAGAAACACTGTCAATGATTGTTAATGTCATGAAAATATGAATCGTTTGAGAAGACTCTCACTCTTCTTTTGATCAGAGAAAAGTACAGTATATCATTTATATAGAAACTCACTGAAATACAAAAGCAGAAACACAACAGCCTTTCATTTTTACTCCACATTTTAACATCTTTAGCAGCTAAAACAATCTCATTGTCTTTTTATATTTAATGGTATACTAGACTAGGACAGGAACTGAAAAGTCGTGGTTTCTTTTAGAGGTTTGATGGTTCACCGCTTCAAGAGGAACCCCCCCCCCCAGGGGACAAGAGCTGCTTGGGGTTATTTAGAGGCAGATAATGTATTTTTTCTTCTATTTTCTCCTTGTTTTTGATCACTTTTGTTTATTTAATAAAACAAACTCGTTATACCAAATGAAAATGAATTGGACAAAGTTTATGGTCTTTAAAGCCAAGAACGTTAGTTCTTACTCAAATTCAGTGCTATTTTTGTCAGTGTTTCCCATGATTTCGTTTTTGTTTTATTAAATGTGGACTTTTGAAAGGTTATTTTTCCTTGACGGTTTTTGAACTTGATAGTTTTGGCGGTTTGACTTTAGCTGATATATTTTAGCATTTAATTAATCATGTTTATTTTTTTAATGCTTGGACCTACTATCTCAGAATTCATACAAGCAGTTTAACTAATTTCTAGTTTTATGTGACATTTTCATTCTTGCAGAGTTTTTTTGTCTCTCTGTATAAAGTTCTGTGGGTTTTTTCTGTTTGTAGAGGATTTAAAATGCTTGTTTTGCCTCTGGACCAGGACATCCTTTGAATGAGAGTTGTTTTGTTTTGTCAACTTGCCATGATCACATCAAGTTTAACCATGATAAAAAAAAAAAAAAACAAGTTTCTGTAGAAGCAAGTTGGATCAGAGCTGGAATTCATGTGATGCTAAACAGCTGGAGTCTGGCCTACGCCTGTAATCTTATTATTGTTCACTTTTATCACAGTCATGAAAAGCAGCTGAGAAGTGAATCTTCTGGTCTCTTCTGGCTGTGAGTCCTCTTTGTGATGACTAATATTATTTTTCCTGTGTAAACAGACAACGGCGTCGCTGGGTCAGCTTCCATCTGAGGACCTCAAAGAGCCTCTGCCTCCTCACTGGAGATGCTACATGTCCCCACAGGGGCGGAGATACTACGTCAACACCATAAACAACGGTGAGAAGAACTGAAGTATGGTCAAATTGAGTGTCTCAGTAACAATAAAAGCTTCAGTTTACAGAGGTTTTCTTTTTGTCCTTAATTTCAAACCACACCTTCATGTTTTTGCTTTCACAAATTCATTCAGGATTTGTTTACTGCTGAATTTGCACTTTTAAACTTAATTAAATACAAAGCTATTTTCTTAATTCATTTTTAAGGCTTTTTTTTGCTTTTTTATACATTTTTGAGTATTTTTCATATTTATACATTTTTAAATAACTGTTTTTAAAACAACTTTTGTGTTCTTCAAAGTAATTTTTTCTGTTTTTTTTTTTTTTTTGCAATTATTTTTTCAAAGATTTTTTTCTTTAGATAATTCACCGAGAGCCACAACGTGTCCATGTCCAGGAAAAACTGTTTCTTTTAGCTAAAAAAATGCAGGACAAAAATTATTTTAAAAAATACTCCAAAAATGTCCAGAAAAACACCAGATTTCTTTTTGTTTTTTTTTTTGAGAGCGTTAGTATGCCATACTTTTCAATATTAACTTTTAAAAAGAAAAACAACTTTTGACAAAAAAACCTGATACCACTTTTGGATTGACGAAATGTGTGTATAAAAACCTATCTGGAACCACATAAAGGTTCAAAATTCTCGCCATGTTCTGCTCGTGGTTCTGTTAGGCGACAGGAGACGTTGTAGGTCAGTCACTCCTTCCCTACCAGTGTGGTAAACTCCGATTACAGTAGGTAATTTGACTATTGACTGACTGACTCCTCCCACCTCACATTCCAAACAGGAAGTACCAGCTGGTTCCAAGAAGCTAAAATCCCACAGACTTCTATAGAGAAATAAGCAGCTGTCACTCAGTCATTCTATTGGTCAGAATAACCATTCTTGCTCTGATACCTTTGTTTAACATGTTTTTGATAATCCTCATTTTTACAATTTTTTTTCTGTAGTGTAAAGTTATTCAAGTTATAAACTGACCAATCAGATGCCTCAATAAAAGGTGGTGCCTAATGGCCCCCTCGTCCACGTTGATGGATTTCAAGTTATAGGGGTGTTGACTTCCAACAAGCTCCCTCCTGATCGACAAGAGTAGTTGAGATAGAAGCATTGACTCAGACCGACTTGGCTCAATCACTGCTTATGGATGTCGTCAGATTCCAACATGGCTGCTTCCATATCGTGAAAAAAATGAGACTGAATTGACTTCATTTTGTTGGAGCTGGAAGTACAGCATTTCCTATGGGGAACGTCTAGGGATGTAATGATTCCATACTACCCTCCATACTACCCTCCATTCTACTCTTAATGCTACCCTCCATACTACTCTAAATGCTGCCCTCCATGCTACCCTCCATGGTACCCTCCATGGTACCCTCCATGCTACCCTCCATGCTACCCTCCATGGTACCCTCCATACTACCCTCCATGGTACCCTCCATGCTACCCTCCATGGTACCCTCCATGCTACCCTCCATTCTACACTAAATGCTGCCCTCCATGACACCTTACATGCTATCCTGCATGGTACCCTCCATACTACCCTCCATACTACCCTCCATTCTACTCTACATGCTACCCTCCATGCTACCCTCCATGATAGCCTCCATGCTACCCTCCGTGGTACCCTCCATGCTACCCTCCATGCTACCCTCCATGCTACCCTCCATGGTACCCTCCATGCTACCCTCCATGCTACCCTCCATACTACCCTCAATGCTACCCTCCATGCTACCCTCCATG
>BSAI01000012.1:899368-940945 GCA_036245035.1 Adrianichthys oophorus
CCATGCTACACTCCATGCTACCCTCCATGCTACCCTTCATGATACCCTCCATGCTACCCTCCATGCTACCCTCCGTTCTACTCTAAATTCTGCCCTCCATACTCCCCTCCATGCTACCCTCCATGCCACCCTCCATTCTACACTAAATGCTGCCCTCCATGATACCTTACATGCTATCCTGCATGGTACCCTCTTTTTAGTGTTGTCTTCACAAGCCAAGGTTCCTGTCAAGTTGTCCATCAACCTTGCAAACAGGCCGTTGCACAAAGCTAATCATTGATGTGAACTGCCCCCACCTTTAGCTGATCTGTCACTTCGAGCCTGCATCACTTCTTCTATTGGTTGTTTCACACACAGGAAATCTCTGCCACATTTAACTTCCTCAAACGGCTCACTTCCTCTCTAGGCACACAATCATATGTTCCTGCCTTATTATGCCCTGCTGCTTCCTCTGAGCAAACTTTGTGCTTCAGTGCTTCAGTTGTTTGTTGTTTTGAAACTCGTCAATCAATAACTTCATTAACGTCTCCTCAATGGGTCCTGAACATCCCCTTTGTTAACAAAAGTTAGCGTTACGGCTCGTAACAATGGAAGAACATTGGTATAAAAACTTACTCTCATCTTAAGGAGGTATCTCCAGTTCTTCAATGTTCTCTGGACCTTAAACCAATCAACTCCTTTTTCAGGCTCCCTGGTAGGGGTATACCTGTTAATCAACTCGCTGAATCGACTCATATTTCTACGATCCAACCAGATCGATCCGTCTGATATTGTCAATCAAATCAACTTATACCATAAAAGAATTGTTTCAAAAGGAAACAAATCGATTATATCAATATTGGTAAATGCCGTCTGGTGTGAGACATGGTAGGTTTACTTTACTATAACACAAAAACAACCAAGTGCCATCAACACTGAGTCACACTGGTTGAATTTTTGGCTAAAGATATCCTGGATCCATTTTGAATCAGATTGAATATGAATCAGATTGAATTGGTTTGTTCAAATTGAACCAGTATTGACCATGAATCGTACTAGCAACCACAGACTATGATGTTAATGGAATCGCTGTTAAAATAAATCATTACACTACTATTCCTCACATCACACTCTACTCTCTCTTGCTCAGACTGTGTCTATAGCAACACGTTTAACAAGTCTTCGTTGAATCTTTTCAAAGAGGACTCTCCAAGAACCACATTCCAAAGTTTTTGAGCAGAAACTCTGTGTTCACCAAGACTCAGACGTGTTGAGATGTATGCGTGTGGATTTGATCTTCCCTCTGCACACTTTTACTTCATACAGCAAAAGATAATACAGAAATGATTTCAGCTAAGAGAGAAAAATACCTGAAACATTAGTTTTAACTATTGCACACAGTAGGTGTGAAGTGTTGATGGTTTTACAGCAGAAGCTCAGTGGTCTTGTTGTCATGTGTGTGTGGTTCTAAGCTGCTATAAAAGAGCGCCACAATATTTCTCGCAGAACATGATGACGGTTTCCATGAGCCTGGTGAAGAAAGCAGCCGTTGCCATGGAGTTGTGAAATGTGCCTCTAAGGGCATGGAAAAACCAGCAGGGCACATTTTTTTGTGTCTTTTCTGCACAATGACAAGATAAAAGCCCAGAGATTATTGAGTCATAACCTACACTCCAAAAAAAACAATCTGATGACATCTCTGACACTCATCACCTCTCTACCTTTTGCCACTAGACTTTTCTTAGTTCATACCAAAGTTCCAACAGAGTGGCATCCCGCGTTTGACTTTCATGTGGTTTGGTGTTGCCATAGTGACAGTGGGTTTGTGGGTGAGGGCTGCCTGTACTCGGTTTGTGGGTTTTTCTTTGTAGCTTTCTGTTGGTGAGCTGCAGAGAACTTTGGTTTGTCCAGCTGCTCTTGAAACTTTCATCGCATTGATCTGCTCTGGATGTTTTTACAAAGTATTTTCAAAATTCAGAAGTGGGCATGAATGTATTTCTTATTCATTTGTAATTAGTGCTTGTTATGCCTAATTATCTTACACAGGAGCTGTATTTTTGATGCTGATGTGTGAGCATGGCGTCTTAAAGACCCTCTCTGATAACAATGTTGCTTTTGGTCTGCTTCACATGTTCTTGTGGCCTTTTTCTTATGATGGAGAATGTACATGAGAAAAGTGAAGCTCCAGACTGTGTTTCTGAGGATTTCTTTATTCAACTTTGTCCAAGAAAACAATGCTGGTTTTGGACTAAAACAAACATAATCATAATTAAAAAACCACTGGGAAGAATTTTACGATCAGATCGAAAGATGATCGGAATGGATGATTCATTTTGGAAAATTTATTTCCGTAGACGCTGTTGTTAAGCCAGCTTAGTGACACCTGGAAGTCCAGCCTATGTTTTTTCTGAAACTATCCCACATATTTTTGTAGACACAGCAGTTTTTCTTGCGTTAACGTTCCCTTTTAAACTGTAGTTCTGGAACTGGTTCTGGTAGAGCCTGCAGGTCTGTGCTCATCTGCTGCACACTTCCACAGCAACACAAGCAGCTGTGGAAGCAGAAGCCCAGAAATCTGAGTCAAAGCATCAAAAACTGAGAGCTTAGAGCCCTGATTTGGATCTCCGATAAAGGAACCTTTATGAACAAAGAAGATTGTTTCAAAAATAACACTTAGTGTGAGGATTGTGCAGTTTAATTTCTGTTTTTATGGAGGTTTTGGTCATGTTTTGAGTTGTCCCCTGTCAGCCAGGAGGCTCATGTTAATCATGAAGCTGTTTTCATTTCTATTAGTTGTCCTCAGACTATATAATTGTCTTGTTTTCAGGCCTTCATAGTCAGGTCATCTGCTTTCTCACCTTATTGTTTCTGCTGTTTTGTCACATTTAAGTTTTTTACTGCCACCAAGCCTTTTCCGTTTTTTCAGTTCTGTTTTTATTTTATTAGTGGTGATATATTTGCACGTAAGGGTTGCATCTTTCTGATCGGCACGTATTTGGACCTAAAGCCAAACAGTGGGGCTTTTGGCCTAAAGGCTGATTTTAGAACTTAGCAGGGGAAGCTCCAGTCAATCTGTTTGTCAGCTTCATTTTCTTCAGTTGATGTCAGGATTTTTCCATCCATTCAGTACTTTGTTCCCTAAGATCTTCATATTTCAGCCTGATAACAGGTTTTTCCTAAATGGGCTTATGCTGCTCTTTTTTTAAATGTCATTTACATTATTTGGAGCAGTGTGAAGCTTATAATGGCCAGATTAAGAATTCCACAAATACCTATGAAGCAGATCTCAAACGGGTTTTGTAATTTAGTGAAAAAAACTTTCAGTTCAGCTCTCATCTACCATGGTCTTCCTCCTCTTCCCCATCCTCCTCCCAGTGCTGCCCCATCGGTCTTACCATAACCTGCAGCTTCCAGGATTCAGTCCGATGCTTTACTCATGTGAAGAAAACCATCAGACATTTGCATTTCTGCTGCTGTTGCTTAGAAACTCTGCCCCTCCCCTGGGAGCTGCAGTTAATACTCAATCATTTCTATATGATGCAAGAAATCCGTTTCATGTAATTTAGAAGATAAGTTGGGGATGAAAATTAAATTGACGTTGTTTTAGATGAGTTCTGCAGACAAACATCATTTCCTCTGTTTCTTCCAGAATCGACTTATTTATGGCAAACCAGCTGATATTAATTGATGTAAGGAGCAGGAAGTCGTGTTTTTCACAGTAAAAGCTCTCTGCTGGTTTTCCATCCATGGCTGTCATTTATTCTGAAATGTTTAGCTCAGTTTCTGAACCAAAAACACAAATGCATTAAAAACTCCTCTTTTTGTCCTTTTTATAAATGGATAATTTTTTAAATGTTCAGTTTGTTACAGAGACTGCATAACAAGAAGGACAACAGAAAATGCTAAAGCTCAGAAGTTTTTCAACAAACATTTGTTTCATTCCTCCTCAAGTACAAGGTGAAGGTGAAAGACTTAAAAGCTGAAGTCCAACACAAGCTCATTTACCAAAATCAGGGCTTTTCTGCTGTTACGTACTACAGGAAGTGCTGTCAGCATGAAAGGTTTCCGAAATAATTCAAAGAAGTCACAAATTGTGAATGTAATCTGAATTTTTTTAGTTTCCATTCCTGAAAATGCTGTGTTAGCATCTCTAGGAAGATTCACTTCTTCTTACATACCACAATGATATCAATATTTCCTAATGTCAGCATGTCTGTCCAGCAGAGACCACATGGGAGCGGCCATCCAGCACTCCGGGGACCCCCAAGAATTCCCTCAGACACAAGAACTCCCTCCCAACAGGTACAGCTTCTCCCAGACTGTGAGATCTCCTGAAACTTCCCAGCAGAGACTCAAAGCAGCATCATTCCCTCCACACAGACACTTCCTGTGATCTGGGTTATCCTCACTGAAGCTCTAAGGTTGAGGTCTGCAACATTTAATGCTAGAAAAACAGCTTCTTTCTGATGGTGCACTCACACCGAACGCGATTCATGCGGCAGAGGCGGAGCCAGTTTCAATGTAAAGTCAGTGGTTTAGACATGAATTGAGGTTCTGCAGCGCGAGTTGAGTGGCCGCCGCGGCTGGCCAGAGTTAAAAAGAATCTGAACTCTGGGGAGGTGGTTGCGTCTCCTCAACCAATCAGGGACTTAACTTTGGGCATTTTCAGTGTCAGCAGGGAGAAAACTCCAAAATGGTGGATGGATCCATAGTTCTCTTGAACTTCCATTCATTTTCTTAACCCTCTGGATCCCTTTCTGGGCAGCGGGGTTTCCAGATCCCATCCCGGTTACTGTTGGATGAGGGCGGGTACACTCTAGAGCAGGGGTCTCCAACCCTGTTCCTCAAGGGCTACCGCCCTGCTTGTTTTGCAGCTAACCCTGCTTCAGTAGATGCTGCTCACAAGGTGTGTTCAGTCAATCAGACACTGCGCTGATTCAATCCAGCTAATCGGCATCTACTGAAGTAAGGTTAGCTGCAAAACAAGCTGGACGGTAGCCCTCGAGGAACAGGGTTGGAGACCCCTGCTCTAGAGAGTCTGTTGCAGGACCTATAGAGCTGTAGTGAACACGCTCACTATGAGGAGAGGAGCTGGCGGCCAGACAGAGGACCGCTGCTGGATAGGAAAGCAGTCTGCTCAAACCTCCTGAACTTTATGATATTTTCTTATTTTCATTGAGACAATAATAAAAAAAAAAAGGTCCCCTCATTTTATTCTTGTTTTTATTTTTGTCCTCTCATGTTAATGTGCGACAGTAAGCATTTGAACTCGGTCAGACAGAGACGGAAACACAGAAGACGTGACCATCAATCAGACACAGTAGCAGGAGAGAAACTCACTGGAGCTAAAGGGAGAATAAATGTTCTTATGAACCCAAACATAGAGACGTGATCACTGATGTTTTTGTAGAGCTCTTCGTGCAAGCTACATGTAGCAATCAGGCTAAAAACATTAGCTGTTAGCTTCATTTAGCAGTCAGGCTGCAAACATCAGCTGCTAGATTCATGTAGCAATCAGGCTACAGATATTAGCTCAGTAGCTGCTAGCTCCATGTAGAAATGTTAATTGAAGAACAGAGCATAATCTGGAACTAATGGGTACAACTATGTCTTGGTTCAAAAGTTGGATAGCTGACTCCGAAGGAAAGAAATAAAAACAGTGCCTGCAAAACTCCCACGGTGGTGACTTTATGAACTGCAGCTGCTTTATTAGTTTAGTTTTTAAAAGTGTTTAAATCTGGAGGTCCAAATGGTTCTGCCTGACATTTGCTTTTTTTTTTTTTTGCTTAGTTTGCTTGATTTATAATAATGTGACTCTTTCAAAGCGTCTTCATCCACAGCTCTGCTTTCTTCTGGTTCATAAACACTGCTGAACTTCATTCTGTCTTCATCCACCTCGTCTCCCTTTTTGTACCTTCAGTGAATGGGTTTCACTCGAGTGGAAGTCCGTTCCATCCTGGAGAGAATTCACACACCAACGTGGTCAGGAAGAGCAGCACAGAGCCTCAGGTAAACCTGCCAGACATTTCTGCTCTCCTCTTTTAAAGAGGCCTGCATGTGCATGCGCGTGCATGCGTGATGGGCGTTTTGTGACATATTTTTAAAAAAAATCAAAGAAAAGGTTTTGCTATAAATGAAAACATTTTTTGGCAAGAAATCATCTCCCCTTTGCTTCTATTGTAAGAGTTTTTACTTTTATTAGTAAAAAGTTTCACATTTTTCCTTCTTAAAATGAAGAGTTTGTGAAGTTTTCCTGCCAAATAAAGTTCTGTTATGGAATGGGTAAAAAATTTGGTTGAATTGTAAACTGAATCAAATTGTGAACCTGCTAAGTATAATTTATTTCGTGTTTTTTCTGCCGTATTCTTTACATAGAATCACATCATGATAGGATAATAATACTACATTTATAAAACACTGGTTGGGGTGAAGTTTGTGCCCCTCTAATTCCACCTCTTCTCCCTTCAAGTCAAACTGATATTTATTTTGATTTCATTGTAAAATACTAACATCAACAACATAACTAAATCATCGTCTTTATCACTCTAAACAAGTCAGAGTAACAATGCAGGAACATTGCAGAGAAAAATAAGATGTTAGTGAGTTATACATCAGTTTGATTGAAGCTGTCATCCCTGGGCATTCCAAGAACACGTTCCTTTTGTTCCTTCTGTAAGTTTCACCACAGGCTGGTTTCACTAAATGAAACCCTTTGGTTTGTTCTGTTTGGAAACTGATAACAGCTTCAACCCCTTCAGGCCCGGTTTATACTTCAAAGCGATTTGGAATCGCTTGGATGGCATCAGCCACATAGAACGGAAGCATCCTGATCACAGGAAATGTGACCCCTGCTGATGACGTCATCTGCGAATTGAATTTTACACCCGTAGTGCAAATCACGGCATTTAACCTGAACTTATTTTGAGCAATTAGAAAAAGCGACGACCGAGTGACCTCTGTTGTGTGGAAGTGAAGAAATTCAAACTTCACACACAGTCACAGAGCGGGCAACTAGATGGAAAACGGAGCACATTACTGGAAAGAAAGATCTTCAATCTCATGTCCTGCAGCACTAGAGAATGTCATTTTGAATTGGATTTCTCTGCCTGCTCCTGTTTAGTGGACGAACACTCCGCTTCCTCCTCGGCCTTAAGGGTCGGGACATTCAAGTGTATGGTCAGGTGTCCTTCATGTTAAAACGCTGTCCCTCATGCCTACTTCATGGCAGTTTATCTCCAGAGCAAAGTAGATTCTTAATTCAGGGCACTAATCTCAGATTTTGTGACACCTGAAAACCCGTTCTCGTTCTGATATGAAACAAAGACTAACAGTATTGCTGTCCAGGAAGCGCTTTTTCTGTTTATTATTATTATTATTATTTTTACATTCATTTGCTGTTTTCCCATTGTAATTGTTATTTAGTGATCTATTTTTTAAATGTTGTCTATCACTGATTTGCACGGTGACGTTTGTGTGTCCGTACGACTCTTTGACAAACTGTTGACTGTGTAACCCTGGACTTTATGGCTGTCCTCATTTTTGTATTTGTTGTATTTTCTTCTGTTTGATGTCATTTGTTTTCTACACTGTGTTAACCTGGTGCAGGTACAATAGGGGGTGGGGGGTTGATTGGTTGTTGTTAAAATTAATAGAAATAATATTTTTAAAATAAAAGTTCATGTCAGTTCTAGGGGATAGAGGCCAACATTGGTATGAACTAGACCGTTGGATCGTGGAAACGACTGATGCGATGACTAACCGTTGTGAAGCATGAACCATCTTTTTAAAGGAACAAAAGGATGAGCAGTTTTTGCTCTAAACCTTTTATTCAAATGAAAAAGCTGTAATAAAAGTTGCTGCAATTCGGAAAACTTGTGAAATTTCCACTTCAGGCCAATGATGTCTGGGTGCCATCTTGTCTGCTGCCAGGTCCCCGTCAATCCCATTGGGGTCTTGGGGTTGCTGGAGCCTATCCCTCCTGCTGTAGGGGGAAAGGCAGGGTTCACCCTGAACAGATTGCCAGGCTGTTGCAGGGACACAAAATCACACACAGACTCACACTCACACATGAAGCATGTTCTTGGACTGTGGGAGGGAAGCGGAGTTCTGGGAAAACCCACACATGCACGAGGACAACATGCAAACTGCTCACAGAAAGAACCTAGAAGGGATTCAAACCAGGGCTGTGGGCCGAGAGCACCAACCACAACACCATCATGAACCCACATTTGTAGGTTTAAAGGTAAAATTGCTATTTTTATTTAGAAAATGTGTTTTTTTTCTGTGTTTCAACAATGAAGAGTCAGATGGAATCAAAACTAATCAGTGCTTCCTGCATTGGAGTTTCTGCATCTGTCTGTGTCCCTCCTCTTCCTCTCCTTCACATGTGAAGTCTTCTGCTGTAACTGCGCTGGTGTGCACAAACATGCAGTAACCTCCAGCCCGAGTCAGGCTCAGACTCTGGCAGCAGCAGAGAGCGCACTCAGACGCTGACGCTGCTCGCCATAGTGTGTTCATGCCAAGCCGTCATGTCTGACACAGAAGACGCAGGTTTTCATGAAGCGTCTCCCCTCCTCCTGCAGAGCCCGGGATCCACGTCGCCCACCAGGAAGCAGAATAAGGAGTCCATGGTCACGGTGAGTGCGCCAAGAGGAGCTTCAGGTTTTTCCGGAGTTTGGTGAGCAAAGCTTTTGGACAAACGTCGACAGAGGAGCTAGTGTTGCTGCTGTTGTAACCTCTTGCAGATGTTTTTGAACTCTTGGCAGCTGTGATCATGGACTCAGTTTGTCTCGTGCCGTCTCTCCACACAAACGCGTAAGCCAGTCCAGATGGTTTCAGTTTAGGTTTGACAAACAGGTCATGAATGTTCCCCTGACAGACCAAGTCCTTGATCGTCATGATCTTTGTTGTCAGATTGAAGTCACAAGCTTCTGATGGGAGATGTTTGATGAGCTGCCTAAAGTCTGCAGGCGAATGCACTTCAGTAATGATCACAGTCTCCTTGCTCTGCTCCATTCTGATGCATCCACATGCAGACAAACAGATCCAGGAACGTCTTTGTTTCCCTCGTCTGAGCCGGATTCTGGAACAGACCTGGACGTCTGGATAGCTCTGATGTTGTTGCACTGATAATGTTAGGTTGGGGGTGTAAGCTGTGTAAACAGATGGATGATGGGAAGTAGGGGCAGGCTTACTTTGCATCAGAGGTCCTGCCCACAACTCAGGGGTGAATTTCTAATGAACTCCTGTTGCTCTGCAGAAATTGTGTCCTAGAACACATTATGCAATTATGCAATTAACAATCAAAGAGAAACTGACTATCAGAACACTGAGAATTTCAATTATTTTCATTTCATAGTCAAAGTGTCAGTGAAAACAATGTCTTTAACAATCCAAACCTCACTCAGAATGTGTGGGAGACTGACAGGAAGAGGTCTGGCAGAAAACAAGAGCAAGATTCTGGGAAAGATCTCCTGCGTGACAGAAGACACACATACAAGATTAAGACCCAGAACGTCCGTTCAGACGTTACCGGAACGTCTGCCAGAACAACTTGAGGACAAAAGAACAGGATGGTAAACTTGAATCTACGGAGTGATCAGAACAGTCTCCATGCAGGAACTTTGCGAGCTGGTCTGGAATGGACTTAACTGTGGAATGAAAGAACCTCAACCAACAAGTGCAAAGTCATACAGTGGAACTTCTGCAGCAGGCATAGAAAAATCTTCTGAAGAAGAGTTCTGCTAGCTGTCAATCTTTGGACCTCCCAAGGATTAAAATGGGAACATGTATGGGACTGAAACAGAAGTCTTTAGTTCTTCCTCCAGTTTGAAATATTACTGACCCTGGAGGACGAGTCAGGGATGAGCCATGCTGAACAAAGGCTCCAGTGAAGCTCTTCAGCAGAACTGGGCTTCTTCTCTGCCGGCTGTTTACTTCCTGAGCCCGACTGGAAAGAATTGAAAGAATGAGAAAACGTCTTATGAAAGCCTGCATGTGCTGTCCTGGTGAGGAAGCAGACGTAGTACCTTTCTGAGCACTGACAGCAGCAGCAAGTCAGACTCATCCTC
This sequence comes from Adrianichthys oophorus, assembly GCA_036245035.1. NCBI lineage: Eukaryota > Metazoa > Chordata > Actinopteri > Beloniformes > Adrianichthyidae > Adrianichthys > Adrianichthys oophorus. The sequence continues at coordinate 909,418 of BSAI01000012.1, forward strand.
TCTTCCTCTTGTCACCTGTGGAGTAAAAAGCACAAAGACAATGCTGAAAGAAAAGCTCATTTAAGCAGAACCATATGGTCAGACAACTGGTTGAGAACCTCTCAGCAAAATGACTGCAAGTTGCAGAAGTGAAATATGGTGCAAACTGCAGAAGTCAGCATCTGTCGAAAGGTCAAAGGAGAAAAAAAAGGAGTAAACTGGCTCCATGATCTCATGTGTTGAGTCTTTTCCACCAGGCTGGTTCCAGTTCAGTTTGGAACCAGAGCAATACTTGCCTGGTTCTCAAAGCTGCTTGAGACGTCAGATGGAAGAAATAGTTCATTTTGGTCAACAGCTAGAGATGGGATTACCTGTGAGACCTCTGACCTGCACTTCATTGGTGCTTTCTACAGGTCATCAGCGCTTTCAGCCAATCAGCGGGTGGCTACAGCGGCTCCGCCCCAACCGTTCCGTCCTACTTTTCTATGGACTGCACCTCAACCCGGCATTGAGGTTGTCCTTTGAAAGGCACTGGTCAAACAAAACCACACTTTCTATGATTGATAAAGTATGGGTGAACAGACATGAACAGTCGCCTTAACCCATCTGTGGAAGTAAAGAGATCATGATCGACCGTCCATCTCTGAAGACACCAGCAACAGCACCAGGACTGTGGATCAGCAGAAGAGGACATTTCATGTGGCCTCATGTCTGTGAGGGTTTCCTGCCTGAAGAGTCCCACAGTGAGGAGTTTTCACATGTACCAACTACTGTTACTGAGCAGTTAACTCAGAGTTTAACTCACCTTTGAGAAAACTGCAGCAAATCCTCAGGGGCTAAGAGGAGTCCAGTTCAACCGGTGTCTTTGTTTTTCTGAGACATACTATAGTGTGTCTCAAGGTTGTGTGATTGGCTGAGCAGAGGACTGCTGGAATTGGCAGATGAAGGAGAACTTTCTCAGCTGGAAGTGGAAGTCCAGATTCCCAGACTGCAGATTGTGACTCAACCTGTCCGTCTGTCTTTTTTCCAGATCAACTGTGTGACGTTCCCTTCTCCATCCTGCATCACCGAGCAGCAGCTGCTGAAACCAAATGAATGGAGCTACTGTGACTATTTCTGGGTGAGGTTATGCATAGAGAGGCCGCGCTCGTCCTCTAAATACAGCTTCATTAAAAGCAAAAGAAAGTTTATCAAACTGAAGCTGTAAACATGTATTATTACACAGAAATAATACAGTCTGTGGTATTTTACTCATTATTGGGTTATCTCTGTCAGTCAGACCTTATCAACTTGAACTTATTTGTAACACGCTACACATTATCCCGGTTAGAAGCGGTGGATGCGTTAGCGTGTTGATAATAGTCTTTTTTCCGACAGGTAATAAAACACAGACTGACCCCACTAAAGCAAACACTACTGTGAACACACTAACCCCCAACCGTGTTAGTAACACATAAAAAGCACGGCCCAACATCGCTACACATTAGCCACGTTAGCGTATTCACCAGAACACCACACCTGTTTGCAACTCATAAACAAACAGACTGACATTTTGGCAGAGCGCCGTAAACCTCACAAAATCACTTTGACATTAGTAAACAGCCAGAAGTTATCCATAAGAAGGCCCACTGTTGTTTTTGAAAGGAATTGAGACTTTTAAGTGTGGAAACTGTATTTTTAAAACATCTTAATTTTCTGTGCGGTTCAAACACTCCCTGATTTAGGATGAAACTTTGTGACAAATCCAGCACTTATGCTGAGTTGTGTTGGTAAAGTTGTGTTTCTGTCTGTGAAAATAAACTGCATCCACTGTTGCCTGTTCTATATATTATCTAGGAACAAAAAAAAACGACTCTGCTGTCCTGATCACCCGTCTTCAGCATCATTACAGATCCAGTAAACTGAGGTTTTTCTCCTCCTAAGCAGCATTGCAGACGGGGGTTTGTGTGGTGAGCCGCCCACCGTGAGCTCATGGGCTTATGAGCATCAGTCCTACAGAGGAGAGAAGTCCGTTAAAACAAGGCTGCTTTAGTTTCAGGGGAAAGGTCATACTCAGAAACAGATTTTGTTTGTTTTTGAGGATTTATATTGAAATAAATTTAGCTTTTTTGATTCACAGATGTTCTCCAGAGAAACTCTGGGATTGTTTGCTGTTTTTCTTGGTGAACAAATTGCTTTTTCTGCTGAAAAGGCAGTCTGAGCATGCTCAGTTAGGGGAATGAGAAGGGACTTTTCATGAGGTCCATGACCCTCCTGCAGCCATGTACTTAAAAAAAGAGTTTCTTAAAAGGAAAAAAAGTAGGAAGGAAGGATGAAGGAACTCTGGACTCTGCTGCTTTTTCCCAAGAAAATCCCTAAATGTTATCCCTGTGAGTTCATGAGAAAAAAGTCGAGATAGTCTTGTTTCAGCTCGGTTCCCTGTCTCATGTTCCTTCTTCGCTGCAGACTGGGAGTCAGAGCTGCAGAGCTGCTGAGGATGATGATGATGGCACCCACGGAGCCATCTGGCCTCTGTGTTGACCTCTGTGCTGATGCTTTGGAACAAACTGCAGTCATGCACACAGCTCATCTCCAGGTTAACTCTGAAGGGCACTTTATCAGCTCGTTGGGTCAAATGATCCTTTCGTTTGCTGATTTTAAAAGTCCGTTATTATCATAAGCTGTATTTAGTGCAGGGGTCCTCAACCTGAGGCCCCGGGGCCAGATGTGGCTCTTCTACTCCTCCATTGAGGCTCTCTGGTTAAAGAAAAAAAAGGTTTTGATTGACAAAAGTAACATGTCCTTTTGGACTAAAGGGCAAACAGTCGGTCAGATAAATCAGACTGTGTTCATGTAATTCACAAACAGTTGAATCAAACTACAAACCTCTCTGTCAGACCCTGACTGACCGTGATGGGCGTGGCGCTCCAACATTCCATCAGGCGGTGTGTCAGAAGAGTAAACATTTTGACAGATTTCTGAGCGCCGTGTACCACAGAAAACCAACTGGAGATCAGTCAGCACAACCAGAATTCATACTTCAGGTGCTCTGATCATCAGGCGGATTTCGTTATGATGAAAATGTATAGTTCTAAAAATACAGTAAGAGTCACTTCCTGGTACTTGATGAGATGCGCCAACGACAGTGAAACAGAATCCCGTTGGGGACCACTGCTACATGGTATAGGGGGTCTTTTATTTTGAAAGGAAGTCAAATAACATAAATAACAAAACACAGTTATAAACTTTTTCGTATTATGGAAAAAATATTTTTTCTTTTATAAATGTATGTTTTCTTGATGCCAAAAACCCAACAGTGGTTCTCATAACAGTAACAGTAGCATAGCTATAAATCCCTGTTTTTCTCTGAAGGGTGAAGTCAGACTTTGTGGGTTGTAGTCAGTAAGAAACCGACCCAAATGGCTCTTTAAGTGTTAAAGGTTGCAGAGCCCTGCTTCAGGCCATCCAGAACTGAACCAGCAGCTGTTGCATGTTGACCTGCAGCAGACCTGCCCGTCTCTGCTCAGGAGCGTCATTGTCTTGTCATGGAGGCCTTTCATTCATGTCTGTCGTCTCTTTTGGGTTTTAGGATCTTCTTATCAGAGAGTCAACTTGACTTGTTTCGATCCATGATGCACCCTTTTAGGGGAGGTGGGGGTGTCCCAGCAGTGTCTGTGGGCTTGTTGCACTAAAGCAAAGGTGGGATTTGGCAGAAGTGGGCTTTAGTGGTTCTGTTGGGCAGCAGCAGGTCCAGTGGAGTCACTGAACCTTCAGACATCATGAAGCTGCAGCCTAAAGTGCTGTGTGTTTAAAAGATTTCTTTGAGTTTGGTTTAAGCCCAAAATAATCCTTTAAAAATGCAATTAGCCTTTTGGAGTTGAACTTCAGTGAAAGGAAGACTTTGCTGACATGTAAACACAGTCAGTTAAATAAAGGATGTAGCTTCACTTAGCCAAATCATTTCTCTTGGTTGTCCTTGGGGAAGCATGTTTGATTTCAGCTCTGCGTTGTTCTCACGCCTTCCTTCTCATGCGCTCTCTGTGTTTCTGTTGCAGGCTGACAGGAAGGATCCCCAGGGCAACGGCTTCATGTCAGGGTTTGAGGTTTTGCTGCAGAAGCAGCTGAAGGGTAAACAGATGCAGAAAGAGATGGCCGAGTTCATTCGAGAAAGGTTGTTATATGTTTCTTCTCTGTTTTTATGTCATATTCCCACCAGCTCACAGTGTTAATGCATGTGATGCTTGTTTGGACCACAGAGGAGGCTGCGCCCATCATAAGCTGTGCTGATGACTAACTTGCTTTCCTCCAGGATAAAGATAGAAGATGAATATGCCAAGAACCTCTCCAAGCTCTCACAGATCCCATTGGCAGGACAGGAAGAGGGGTGAGTGTCTGCTCCCCGGCTGCACCAATCGCTGTCGCTTTTGTTTTTTCGGATTCTTCCGTCAGTTTTTGGAAGCAGTCCTCTGGACTTTCTGGGATAAACTCACCTTTCTTCATTTTTTATGAATAGTTTGCAGTCACTCACAGGTAAAAGGGACATTTCACAAAAAAGTTCTGAATACTTTGTCAAACTCCTCATGAGACATTGATTACAGCATTTGAAGCGTTTCTTTTTGGTCATTGGAGGCATTTTAGCAACCCAGACTTCATGTTTGTTGCATCCTAAACAGCCGCTAAACAACAGAACGTTTCAGTTGGAATGGCTCCAGAACACTAAAAAATCCCAAATGCATTCCTTCCAAATTCTCAGTGTGTTTAGTTACAGTGGAGTCTCTGGGTTTGCAACCGCTCCTCCTCAAACCTGACAGGAGAGTCCTGCAGAGAGGAGCTCTTTGTCCTCTCCAGCAGAATCTGCAGGAGTCTGACGGGAGCGTGACCCGTTAAGATCTGCTGCTGTTTGTTGAAATGTTCTCATGAGGAACTTCTCAGGGAAACAGTGGTGCTTTGTTCCGTCAGCACATCCTTACGTCTGAATGTTTTTACCCAACAGGTCAAACTCTGGCTCCGTTTCTTGAACACTTGATGTTCCGTTTCTTCCTGTTCAACATAAAAAGAAAAACTTTCTTTTTCAACATATTATCTTAAAGACTGCTAATGCCAGAATGATAGAATCAAGAGGAGCTGATGGTTAAAATGGGTCATAATGTCAAATCAGTGCTCTGATGGAGTATGGAAACCTTCCTGTTTTTGCTTTTATCTCTTAAAATGCCCTCTAGAGAAAAACACAGCTCAAGTGTTTTTGAATCCTTCTTGCAAATGGGACCGCCCACTTCCAGCGAATCGGTTTCACCAGTTCTGGGCTCACCTAATGTGGACAGCTTCACATCAAACGGTTCACCTGTTCTTTACACTTTGCTTACATTCTCTCAGAAGCTATTCAAATCAGTGGACGTGGCCTCTTGAGTTTGCAGTTGTGTGTTTGTCAATACAATCAGTCAGTCCTACATTAAACTGATGATAGAAATTCAGTCAGTGTGGTCTGAGGAAGCATGTGTAGTTCAATGGGCATCTCATCAGAGATATGAATGAGTCTAATGTACCAATCATGGATCGACAGTGCTCTTGTTTTCACCCTCATTTGTGACCCTCCAGCAGCACTTATTTATTATTGTTGCCGCCAAAACCCCTGCAGCTTTCATGAAAAAGTTGCAGCAAAGATTGCAATGTTTTTGAATTGTTTTTTAGTTTTTTGTTTTTTTAGAAAATCACCTCAAAAATGGTCTTACTTCACATTCTCACATTCCAACTGTTTTTATTGTGACATGTTGTGGAGGCGGTTCTGTTTAGAATTGTTTTTCTGCAGACTCTGCACTCTATTATCAAAAAAAGTAAAATGGTTCCAGATTGGGCTTCTTTTTCCAGTGCCATTTACGTTTTTGTGTTGACGTAGCTTCTTGCTGTTGCACCTGGCGCTCTCTCCGTCTTTCCCTCATACTTGTATGGAGTCAATTTAGAATCAGCTTAAAGTGAATAAAAAACCCAGACTGCAAATTTAAAAAAAAAACTTGAAAATTTGAGAATAAGACATTGTAATCTTGAAATGTTCATTCATTCATTCATTCATTTTCCAATCCGCTTTATCCCTTTCGGGGTCACGGGGTTGCCGGAGCCTAACCTGGCTACTCATGGGTGAAGGCAGGGGACACCCCTGGACTGGTCGCCAGTCTGTCGCAGGGGCCACAATCACACACTCACAAACACTCACATCCACACCTACGGACAATTTAGAGTAACCAATTAACCTGTGAAGCATGTTTTTGGACGGTGGGAGGAAGCCGGAGAAAACCCACGCATGCACGGGGAGAACATGCAAACTCCACACAGAAAGGTCCCCATTGATGACACTGTTTCAAGTCCCCCATTGATGACACTGTTCATGGGTTCAATGACACGGTTGAAGTCCTGGCTGGGGGACTTTAAACAGTGTCAATCTTGAAATGTTTTTTGAAATTTTGAAAACATCTTTAAACTTAAATGAACACATTGTAAACTTGAAGGAAATTTTGAAAAAATAACAGCAGATTTAAAACTTGAATAAAAAGAAATATTTAAAACTAAAACTTTTAAAATTTTAAAAATAATGTGTTATAATGTAAATGTTCTTTTTTTTTGTTTTTTCTCACTCTTTCCTTTCAGTTCTTAGTTTTCAGTTTCAATTCAGTTTTGAAGTTTTCACTGCCGAGCTGATCCTATGTTGACGTGGGGGGCGGGGCTTTGAGCTCATTGGCTACTGGGACATGACTTCCCATGATTCTTAAAGTGATGTGATGCCTTTTCTGCTCCAGAACGGTGTCTGTTCATGTACCACCTCCCTCTGATGGACCAAACTATGGGAGTGCATTATCACCACGCTATATCTCTGTTAAGCTCTCTGCTCCGCTCCATTCTGATGCATCCACTTACAGACTAATAGATCCCTGAACATCTTTGTTTTCCTCATCTGAGCTGGAATCTGGATCAGAACTGGACGGCTGGATAGATCCAGTATTGCTCATCATTTTTGTTACATTGCTAATGTTAATTTGGGGCTGTAAGCTAGAAGGAGAGAGTGTAAACAGATGGATGATGGGAAAAAGGGGCAGGCTTACTCCATGCAGACTGTCCCGCACAGAACTCAGAGGTGAATTTCTAATGAACTCCTGCTGCTCTGCAGAAACTATGTCCTAGAAAATGACCCAGACTTTTTGATGGAATGTCTTTCAGTTTGAAAGCCAGGTCTTTTACAACGACCATTTTGACTTACTCTGGTTAGTGATATCCTTTAGGGATTAAAACAGCACAGATGGAGTGTACTTATATAGGACTTTTCTACCTTCACTGAAGGCTCAAAGCGCTTCACAGTCACAGTCCCGTTCACACATTCACACACTGATGGCGGCTCCACTGCCGAACACTGACGTCAACCTTCCATCAGAGGCAATGTGGGGTTCAGTGTCTTGCCCAAGGACACTTCGACACATGGGTGGGCAAGGCGGGAATCGAACCTGCAATCTTGCAATCAGAGGTGACCGGTCTACCACTGCACCACGGCCTGCATTGTTCTCATATCTTGTCTCTGTGGTTTACGTCTGTTCTCACAGAATTCTTGTGACATTTTAGTGTAACTAGAGCGACTTGTTCTTGGTGCTATAACAAGCAAAGGACAGATTTAAAGCGAGTTTTAAGCTCACGATGACGATGCATTCCTGTTTGGAAAAGGGTCAGAGGGTTCTCCACAGAATGGAAATATCAATCTTTCTCTTGGTTTTTACCACTCTGATATCTTGCATCTACACTGCCCTCTAGTGGTTGCCGCTCAAACATTGCCAGGTCTCTTAAGCAACAAGTGGCAAAAAGGGGAAAACCAATGAAGAAGAAGTTCATGCTGCTTCAGTTAGCAAAAGAGACACTATTGTTGCATCCTTAGCTACAGCAGTGTTAATGTTCGGCCCTTAAATCCTCCGGTCCTTCTAGAGACCCGTTCTCAGGACATTTGACTGAACCAAACTGCAGCAGATCTACCCGCTGCAATGGTGTTAAAACTGTCTTAACTCCTAAAAACGACTTTGGAGATGTTTTATTAGACAGAACTTCAGTTCTGCAGCAACGGTTCTGGTCCGATCCAGGTTTAAGCGGAGCTCTCCTTCCCTATAACTCCTAACAGAAAGTGGGCTTGACTTGCCCCCACAGAATCCGCATTGTGCCGGTGGGCTCGGCCCGCCCACGGCCACAGAGACGCAGCACAGGACTTGGATTGTGAGCCGGCTCTGTTGTTGTGCAGCACAATCCCGGTTTTGTTGCTGGGTTTCACCATCTGACCTCGGCGGCCCAGAACCGGCCGGCTCTTCACGCTCCTCTGAATCTGCCGTTTGTTCAGGGGAGGTGCAGGCATGTGACGCCGTTTTCCTTTCTCATTGTTTTGCTCAATGGCTGCCAAGCCTCCTCTGCATCACACATGGAGACCGGGGCAGGTGACCCGTTGTCCTCCCAGCAGCCTTTGCAGCTTCGCATCAAAACATCAGCTCTCCTCTTATGCCTTGTGCTTTGGGGGGGCGTGTCACCTGCATCAGAGAATGGGAAGATGTATGTTTATTTGTAATGTTGAAGATATCCGCTTTACAGCTGTCAGAGCGCTTTAAAGGTATGTGGGGGTGGCAGAATCATGCTGGGAGGGGGCTGCTTTGATACTGAAAGAGCAAATCAAGCTTCATTAAGACACAAGTGAGAAGAGAAAATCATCGGAATATTGACTTGTGCAGGAAAATCCACCGTGTTAGAGAAATGTGCTTCATTTGAATCTTTCTGTGACTGTACTCTGAGCTGGATCATCTGGTTCTGCCGCAGCAAACATGCATGACTTCCATGAATGGTGCGCATTTCAGACCCTAAATCTGTAAAGAGCCATCAGATCTGGAGACAGATTCCTGTCCCTCCAAACTGAACATTATGTCTTTTCCAGTTCAGACGCTGTCAGCATGAAAGGACTCTGTGACCCCAGACCGGGATCTGCTGGACTCAGAGGAAACTTAGAACAGATTTAGAAACAAAACTACATCAGTTCTTCAGCCTGAAGACTCAGGAGTTCCTATACTTCTTCACCAAGAGTCTGAAAGTTCTTAACTCACTCAGGGTGTAGAAGCTCCTCAGTAAAGAACTTTGTATCTGAGAGCTGGACCCCCCGGCGTTCCAAACAGGGAGTTCCTGCTGGCAAAATTCCATAGACTTCTATAGAGAAAGAAACAGCTGCTACTCAGTCATCCTACTGGTCAGAATGACCATTCGGGCTCTGATACCTGTTTTAACATCTTCTTGATAATTCTCACGACATTTATTCTGAAGTTATAAACGGACCAATCAGATGCCTCAGAGTAGGTGTCTTTACATGAACGTTTTGATTGGCAGATTCTCCTAAGCCCACTTTCAAGTGATGGGGCATGGATTTCCAAAGAGGTCACTCCTGATTGGTGAGAGTGGTTGCCATAGAAACAGTGACTGAGAATGACTCCTACCAATCACTGCTTACTGATGACGTTTGCCTCCAACATGGTGATGGCAAATATAAAAATGGCAAAAATAAGGTGACTGAATTGAATTCGTTTGGTCAGAGCCATAAGTGGGTGTGATGTCACACTCGCTCAGTTCACTTCTAAATAATACAGAAGCAAAATATTTCTCATCAAAGTATTTACTGACATTTTTAAAGCAACCCATACTTGGACATTTCTTCATCTCTGCATAGAAGCAAAGCAGAAAAAGTATAGAAATGAAACATGAAATGCCCCAATCTAAAAATGTTTATTATAAACCAATCTTTTACTTTCCTGTGTTTACATTGGATCAGAACAGGCTAAGGGGGGGTCCTTGCTGAGTATTTATTGAAGCTGTGAAATCATCTGCAGGTTGAGGACATAGATCCGCAGATGCCAGAGCATCGCGTCAGGAATGTTTGGGATCTGTGTGAAGGAATTCCACTCTTCAGAGCTGAGCTTTGAAGTGACCGTAAAGGCCTGTCCTGGGGAAGGACACTGTCAGATGTGACACCCAGATGCATGTCTGCCCCCCTCAGCAGTGCTGCTGGTGTCTGCATCTCTTTGGGGGGGTGTTAAAGACTCTTCCTCCTGCGTGTGCTCTCAGGACTTTAGGGGAGGCGTGGACCCAGCTGAAGAAGAGCCTGGCAGATGAAGCTGAAGTTCACCTCAAGTTTTCCTCAAAGGTAACACACACACACACACACACACACACACACCCAGCATCATTCATGTTTTATTGCTGATTCTTTTCATGCAGGTCAAGCAACTGCACATGTTCAACAGCAGATATCAAACTCCCCCCTAAATGGTGTGGCGGTCTTCCGAAAACTCCATTCAGTTGGTAGAACCAGTGGTGTTTTTAACCAGTGTGCCGTGGTGAAAACGATACTGGTCGAAAAACGTTTACCACTGGCAGGATATCAGTCCTGGTTACACACTGAATAGTTAAAAATTAGAAAGATGCCAAAAGATTGTTGAAGTTTCTTTGATTTCTACTGAAGACACTTTGATAAAAACGACTGCAGAGCACTCTGCCACGAATCAACACATAATCCATCGTTTAAAACTGGGTTTTCTGTGTGGTAGCGTTTTTTATCCTGGTCATTATCAGCGGCTGCAGTGGTTCTCTCTGTTCATCTTTTCAGTCGCTGGTGTGTCTTGTGATTTTTTTGTCAAGGGAACAGTGGACCTCAGCTGAAAAAGGTTGAAAACCACCAAGAATACAGCTTACAAACATCAACACCAATGCTAGAAATGTTAAATATATGAAGCATAGAACTGTTTGTTGCGCAGACATAAAACAAAAATAAAAAATGTTGAATATAGTTGAGTTTTCATCTGAAGCATTTAACAGTCAGGCATGGAGGTGGTAGTGTGGTGGTGTGGGGCTGAAAGTCCTCCATCATTTTAAAGCTTGAAGTCTTGAACTTTCACATCACTTTTAGCTCATTTATTTGACACTTTGCAGGAAGATGTTCTCATTATCTCAGTTGTTTTCTGCTCCATTGAGGACAAATGACTCAAAGAATTGCCTCTGTTTTTGGTTTAGCTTCTCAGCATCCTTCTCTGACTGAATATGGAGAAGTTTTTTAATTAGAGTCAGAGGAACCCTCCTGCTGTGGTTTCTGACTCAGCCTTGCCCTCTGACCTCCCCGTTCATCCTGGAATCACTCTGAAGAGCAGAGTTTTTCTTTCATGTTGACGAGTTGAAGATGCAGGGAGGATCAGGCTGATAAAACAGCATCGCGGGTGAACCGCTGCAGGAAGCCAGCCGGCGATGTTTTGCTGCAGATGTGCGTCTTTATTCCAGAAGAAAGCAGGAATTATTTGAGGAAATGAGCTGTGCTCCTGCAGATGTCATTCATCACTGACAGCTGGGACGCTGCGCCACAGCACATGTGGACTCATGGGGAGAAGCCCGCTGCTCTCAGTCAAACCTGACAGGATTTTTCAACGGATACAAATGCCGCTTCATTCTCTTGAACATCGTGACAATATTGAGGCACTCCAAAATAAAAGCATGTTTTCTAGTGTGTCCGGCAAACAGATTTAAACAGAAGCATTTCATGAAGGCAGAGAAGTGTCCTGCAGGTTCTGAAGCATGCTTTCAGAGTTGCTGCAGTTTCTTTTCTTAAGGAAAAATAACATATTTTCAAAATTTAAAAAAAAAAATTAAAAGCAAGGGCTCAAACTAAGGATAAAACAGCTGACCAAACTGGGCAGCACGGATGTGAGGGGCTTGTCCGGGATCAGGATAAATCAAGAGGACAGAATGACAGGATGTGAAAACTAGAGGAAGGGAAGCTTCAAAATAAAACTGCTAATATAGTCACAACACAAAAACTAAAAAAGGCCGTAGAAACAGGAGAAAACGGCAATGCTGATAACTGATAAAACTGACAATCCTGCTCCCAAATATAAAACCTGGTTCCTAGAGATGAAAACATGAACCAAACAGAAAGTGAAGTTCAGTTGTTGCTTTGCTAACCTCTGCTGTCTTTCTGAGCAGCTCCAAAGTGAAGTGGAAAAGCCTCTGTTGACCTACAGAGAGAACTTCAAGAAGGACATGAAGAGACTGGACCACCACATTTCTGACCTGCGGAAACAGCTGGCTGGACGCTACACAGCCGTGGAGAAGGTACGGATGAAGCTGTGGCCTCTGGTGACCCTTTCAGCTGCAGCTGAACTTCTCCCTCATCATTTCAGCTTCAATGGCCGGTTGGTTGGAAAACATGTAGGACCCCGGCCCTGGAGGCCTGGAGTTCCAGCGCCCTGGTGGAGAACCACCATAAAAATGTTGCTTTTGAACAGATTAGCATGGATCTGAACTGAGTCATGTGTCCCGGCAGGCCCGTAAAGCTTTGGCTGACAGGCAGAAGGATCTGGAGCTGAAGATGCAGCAGCAGGAGATGAAGCTCAGCAGCAAGGTGGAGGAGGACATGAAGAAGGCCCGCAGGAAATCCACTCAAGCAGGTCAGAGGTCAGGGCCCGTCTGAGGCCCATAAAGCAGCTCCTCAGCTGTGAATGGGAAGTGACTGGGAGTGTTGTGCAGCTGTGGGCAACGCTGCAGCAACAAGATCACGATCCAGGATGATGGAGACGGGACAGATGTTCATGCTGCTAAATCCAAACAGGAGGAGGAGTCTGGGAGCACAGCAAGGCGTCTGCAGCGCTCCAATGAGTCAAATCATCTGAAGAATCTGCATCCAGCCGAGGATGACAGCTAGTGATTTCAGCAGGAAGAATTGACTAAAACACAAGTATTCGCACTAAATCGCACTAAGCTACAAGCAGCTGCAGAGGGGAAGAAAACACCTTCTTGGTACATTTGAGTTTGTGCAGGGTTCAAACTTCTGTGGCTTTGATTTCTCCAACCTTCACCCGCTTTGTCCTTTGAACGCGCTGCTAACATTTGGACCCACAGGAAGCAGCTTCAGGATGAAACATCGGAGTCTTCCGCTGAATTTTCCTTTGATTCATCATCAGGAATTTCTAAAGATTCTTTGTGCAAAAACAAGTGGCAGTGTAGTCTGGAGAACAAAGCCTTTCCTTCAGCAAACCACTGACTCAGTGAAAGAACAGTGCAGCTGCCTTTTCAGAATAAAAGCTTCTAATGATCGTTCCGTGTGCTTTGTAACAGGAGAGGAGCTGATGCGCTGCGTCGACCTCTATAACCAGGCTCAGTCCAAATGGTTCGAGGAGATAGTGACCACCAGCCTGGTAAGACCCCGGCAGTGATGGTGGTGTTCCTGCTGAGATCAGATCCAGATTCAGGCTTCCTCCTGCTTCCTTCCAGGAGCTGGAGAGGCTGGAGCTGGAGAGGGTGGAGATGATCCGACAGCATCTGTGTCAGTACACCACTCTACGCCATGAAACGGACATGTTCAACCAAAGTGTGAGTTAAGCTTTGATCCCGTTGCATCCATGTCTTGAAACCGGCCGTGTGCAGACGGTTTTTGGAGGAAAGGTTCTTCTTCATTTTCATTAAATATCCAAAACTGTGGTTCCAGTCAACCCCACGGTTCTTCATTTACGTCTAAAAAACGTCTAGGGAAAAAAAAATCAGGCATGAGTGCTGGCAGCTGAGGAATGTTTCAGGACTCAGACAACATCCAAATGAATGGATAAACCTTCAACAGGACTTAAACGAGCTGAAGGAGGTCTGATCCTGGACATTTACTGCAGAAGATGTCCTGCAGATCGTCATACAGGCACAGCCAGACAAAGGTGGGAAAAACAGAGCAAAGGATTCCAGACAAAGTCTAAACAAACAGCAGCTGTTAAAGCGACTGACAGGAATGCTCAGCTATAGACATACATTTTACTTCTGTAAAGAAATGAAATCAGGATGAGCAAAAAATAAATGGTAAACATGTCAAATGACATCATAAAAGTCTGCCAAAAAAGGCGTCCAATTAAATATTGTATCTAACCTGGAGATCACTAAATAACTTAGAGTGAGAGGAGGTGAGGCTTGAAGGAGGGACCTCCTTGGACTAAAAGAGGAGACATCACATCTCAAAACCAACGATAAACTCAGAAAAGGTCAAGGATCTCATAAAAATCAGGCTACAAGTATGGATTTAAAGAACGAAAAACTTTTTAGCCAAGTATAAAGGAACCAATTTGAAATGTTTTTGTCCTTTGCTCTTTATGAACGCAGAGCTTCTGGAAAATTGAGGCTTTCCAACTAAAGCAATCAGTTAACAAAGTCTGTCAAATGTTGTTAAAGGCAAGCGTCCACATCCAAACATACGAGCGAAAATCTCCTGAAGTCCAAACACGATCATTTCAAGCCTTTTCTTCTGGAGTTCCTCATCCAGAACACTCCTTGTTACAGGAGCTTTTGTTTCTGTCCTTTTTGACCCTTCTGGGTTTCTGTAGGAGCGTGTTAGTGATGTTTGCTATCCTGACCATGTTTATCACAGTCTGAACAGCAGGACTTTAGCAAACACTGACACCTAGTGGTGAAAGTGTAGATGACAGAACCCACACTGACACTTCCTGTGCACCGTTTAGCTCAAAATTCATGTTTAATCATCAATCACCAAGACTTCTGTTTACCGTGGTGGTCAGCTGAATAATCCACGAGCGTTTGGTCAAACGTTCCCTCATTTGATGGGGCCTCCAGGAGGAAACTGGTCTGCTAACAGTGGGACAGTGACCTCCCTTCGACCCTTCGTCCTTCATGTTAAGGCAGTGGTACTGATTTTGCTCCTCCCCCCTGCAGACCATGGAGCCGGTGGACCAGCTCCTGCAGGCCGTGGACCCGGGCAAAGACCAAGAGATGTGGGTACGCCAGAACAGGACTGGGGAGGTCCGGCCTGTGGACATCGAGGTTTGAGCTCCGCCCACGGCCACGGCTGCCAAAGGGGGAGGAGTCGGCGCTGGTGGGGTCATGATGGGCTACAGAACCTCTGAGAGCGGACTTTAAAAACGCTCCTGACTGAGCAGCTTTACTCTAACCTTTAACCCCCCCACCGCAGACTGAACTGAGGTACCGGCAGAGCATGTGTGAAGCCCCTCCTTTATCTGCTGCAGCTCCACGTCCAGAACATCATGTTTTACATTCTGATGGCGTCCTGGTGACCTCAAACCGTGCAGGACGTAAAACACGTGACCAGAGGAAGCTCCTCCCAGTGTCACTCAGCGGATGGGTTCTTCCAAGACTCCTTCAGACCAAGTCCCGGAGATCTGATCGGTTCTGTGAGGAATCCGCTGGAGTTTCTGTCTCGGATGTGTCCTGAACTCTTCTCTGTTTGTTTCGGTTCGTTGGGAGATTATTTGAGACAGTTTGGAGACTAAAAGAAGACTGAGGCATGAGCAGCACAAACCTCACCACACTTTTCCATGGAGCTTAGTGCAGCATGGTTCTCACCCGGTGATCCAAACTCGGAAGTGCGGACAGTGACCGCAGGAGAAGAAACGGCCTTCAGGAACGGACGTTCTTCAGGAAGCGTTTTTTGTAGGTGTTCTTACCCCTCGCATGGCGTTAAAACCCCTGTGCCACCAGCAGCTGCCGCAGCAGATCTGTCGGGTCGTGAGCGGGCCCAGCAGTTTCTGAACAGTCTGGATGTGGCAGCTCCAGCTGTCTTCTCCATGCCGTCTCCGTTAATGTGCTGGTTTTCCAGGCCAGGAGGAATCCCTTCTGAGGACTTGTGATGGAGGGGAGGCGTTTCAACCAGGAAACGTGGAAGGAAGGAACATTTCTTTAAGAGTTCCAGGTCCAAAAACATGCAGCCCTGTCGCTTCAAAGTCATGTCGCTCCAGGAGAAGACGCTGCTCCTTCCTGGTTTCTGTTGATGCCGGCCTCGTGGAGCTGCAGCAGATTAACTCTGAGCTGAACCGTCTTTCACCGATGTGTCTTCACACACAGCATCAACTGTTGAATGCATTCCTGATGAGAACTTTAAACCTTGATGCACTTTACTCCAGAGTTCGTTCTAAGGCTGTGATGTGGTGGATGCGTAATGTCTGTTAGGAGCGTGGATGGATGGAGGCGGGACAAACTGAGCTGCAGCAGAGTATTCCAAAAAGGCCAGCTTCTCCGGACACTGAGAGTATTGGGAATCTGCTTCTGCAGATGCGTCCTCACTGTTACTGACAGGAGACAAACAGCAAAAATAACCCTTCCTGCTCTGCAGACACAGTTCTGTGTGTTAACAGCTGAACGTTTTCCTAATAAACAGTAACTGTCTGTCTGTTCTGTTTCTATCAGCCGTCACTCAAAAGCTGCAGGAGCTGAACAAACTCCAGTCACAGTGACACAGTGACAAACTGCTTTTACTCCATTCTTCTGGGTTTGAAGGAAGCCAGATTCTGACCCATTTTTCTTTGTATGAAACTTTAATTTTCAGCAGAAAAGTCAGTGAAAGTTTGCCGGAGGCATCACCGGAAGAGGTCTCAGAGGAAATCAGAACCGCATCACACACCTGTAGGACAAAAGCCAGAGTCTACATTTCTGTTAATTCAAAGTCCAGACACCAAACAGGAGAAGCATGAAGCTGCTCGCCGAGTTTCTGCTGCAGCGTCCAGCTGTGGAGGGGAGGGCTGCAGAGTCTTCATCAATCCTCCATCATCAGCTTCTTCAGGGAGTTCAGGTACGCGGGGATGAGCGAGCTGACCGACTCGCTGTCGTCGTTCAGCATCTTTTCTCCTCGGCCCTCTGAGCCCACAGAGCTGGGGGAGCGCACCAGGCCGGGGAACGGCGTGCTGTAACCCTGAAAGGGAAGCAGACAGATCCTTCATTTTCACAAAACAGCAAGTCCAAAAAAGAAAAAGAACAAGTGAACCCTTTAAACGTTCCGAAAAAGCCTCCGTATGAAGTACATTTCATGAACAAAAGGCTAGGAAGTTGTTTTCAGGATAATAAAGGTTTAATTAGGAAACGGAAGGTGATGTTTCCTCCAACAAAAGCCTTGCTAACATCCTCACGCTGCAGCTGAGAGTTTGTCTGGATGCAGAAAGACCAGATCTCTGTAGCTTTTACAAGTAAAAGACAGCTTTCTTGTTAACCACATTTCTAAGGTTGCATGTTGTAGTTTTGCTCAGCCTCAGCCAGGGATCCAGGTCTTACATTTTTACCATAGCCTGGTCAAAAGTCTCCAGGGAAACAGCTCGCCACACCGGCGCCGGTAAAAATCCACTTACTTCTCAAAGAGGCTGTTTTCATCACAAGTTTGAATGTGTCATCCACACCTAATCATGCTAAAGCTAGCGCTGGGGGGGATTTCTTCAGGGGGGGGGTGATTTAAAGATGGTGGCATCTTCCTGAGTTCAAAGGTCAATGAAACTTCAGTTGTGGTCATCGACTGAAGCTGGAAGCGTGTGTGAAATTTAGTGAAGATTGCCAGATTTCTCAATGGTGTGGACGTTTCACTGAGTTTTAGATATGTGTGGGGGGGTGACGTGTTTGCTCAAAGGCACAGTGAACAAAGCATTGCAAAAAGAAGCAGGTCCCTGCAGTCCAGGCTGCTGCAGGACCGCGTGCAGCAGGCGGATGGCGTGCCAGATGGCGGTTTGGACCCAGATCTTACAGAGGAGTGGCCTTTCCCAAAGCTGCTTCTGTTCTTGCTCCTGATCTTGGTGAGCGCTGACTCAGCGATATCGGCCCGCTCCTCTGCGTCGTCCAGCTCGTGGACGGTCTTTCTGTACTTGGCCAGGTTCATGTTGGCCTGCTCCTCCTGCAGAGACAGCAGAGAAGGAGGGTGAGCAGAGGGGAGGAGCAGAGGAGGTTCAGAGAATGGCAGCACCCACAGCTTCCTCCACTTGTCTCTTGTAGGCCTTCATCTTGTTCTGCAGCCGCTCCACCAGCTCCTGCATTCGCTGCTGGTTCTTCTGGTCCTCCTCGGACTGAAACAGCAGCTCCTTCAGGCGTCGCTCGTTTTTCCGCAGCGTCTTCACCGTCTCAGCGTGGCGTTTCTGCTCCGCGTCGAACTCCAGCTCCAAGTCCTTCACCTGCAGGCAGAATCGCACGATGCTGAGGGTTTGCTGAAACAGGCTTGAAGACGGGCTGCGTTCCTGAGTCCGGGATGGAAAAGCTGCACCTTCCCTTCCAGCTTCTGGATGATCTTCTTCCCTCCCTTCAGAGCAATCTGCTCGGCCTCCTCCAGCCTCCCGCTCATGTCCTTGATCTGACCTTCCAGACCTTTCTTGGCCCGCTCCAGAAGGAGCGCATGCTCCTGTTCCAGACGAAGCTCCTCTCCCACTCGTGCCAGCTGACAGAGAAGAAGGTTTTACATCGAGGAGAGCAACTCCAGGCCTCGAGGGCCGCATTCCTGCATGTTTCCATCGTACCACGCTCTGGCGTGTTCTAACAGCTGAAGCAGGTCAGTCATGAGTAGAGCATCATGCAGTTGTTCTAGACCAACATGATCAGAAACAGGGTTGTTGTCTTTTTGCCTTCTACCTCGACGCCAGCCTTCTTCGCCTTTTCCACGCTGCCTCTCAGCTCCGCCTGCAGCTCCTCGTGCTCCTGCTGCAGAGTCTGGAGGTCCACCTCCAGCTTCCTCCTCCCACTCAGAGCCGACTGGAGCTGATGGAGGAGACGGTCTGTGATGGCGCTCAGCGACAGCGTGAAGGAGACAGAGTTTCTTGTGACCCACCTGGTTGTTCAGGTCACTGTACTTCTCGCCGGCCTCCTGCAGCTCCACCTCCAGGATCTTGCGGGCTCTGTCTGAGCTCTCCAGGGCGGTGCGGGAGCCCTCTCCATCGCTGAGCAGCACAGCACAGCGCCGCTCCAGAGCCGCCTGCTCCTCCATGCTCACCTCGTGGCTCCGCACCTCCTCCTCCAGCTGAGCCTGAAGCTCCTGCAGCAGAGGAGGATGCTGTTAAAGCAGCCTCCCCCCCCTCAGAGTGAATCCTGAAGCTCAGAGCCCACCTTCATCTGCTGCTGCAGCTTCTTCTGGCTTTTGCTGAGCTCAGCGTTGCTCTTGGTGAGTAGGTCCACCTGCAGCTCCACCTCCGCCAGGTCCGCCTCCAGCTTCTTCTTCAGCTTCAGGCCCTCCACCCGGCCCTTCACCTCCACGTCCAGACTGGCCTGCAGGGACTCCAGCACCCTCTGGTGGCTTTTCCTGAGAGGACAGAGGATGGAGGCAGATTTACCCCGTGATGCGGTGCAGAACCGCTTCATCCTCACTCTGAAGAGATTTCCAGAGGGAGACCCCATGAACACCAATCCTGGGTACCAGGAACACGTTTTCCTAAAAAATAAACCTTTACAATATTTCATTTGAAACTATTTCAAAGATTCTTTTTTGTTACCATTCATTTGAACAATAAAACCTCAGATTGATGAGAGGAAACAGTGTACAGGTGGGAGGAACCTGGACCTGATGTCATGGTGGTGGAAGTGATGCTAAGTTCACTCAGGGACCATCATCTTCCCAGACCTACAGGGGGCGTTCCTGAGACACAATGCCCCACTAAATCAGTGGTCCAGGCTGACAAAAGAGACAAAAACACAACCTACATGTTTTTTTACATTTTATTTATATTTTGATTCTGAAAGGAGTTTTATTTTGAAAAACTACTGGATTTTCTGCACCACATCCTACTCATTCTTGATGCATGTCAAGTCTCTGGGGCGCGAGTTGAATAAGCATCCACCACATTCTTAAAGCTTGCAAACAAAGGTATTTGGGAAGGTTGTTGTGGCAGAAATGATGCAGTGAGGAAGCTACGGTGGCCCTGAAGTCCAAATCACATTGACAAATTAGTGTTACGAGGATGCTTGTTGTGGATTCATTTCTACGATTATTTTTCCAGGATGCCAGTTTTAGTGACTGTGTTTTGTTTGCCGTGTTTTGGACGCACCTTAACAGCGTCTGATTTTTTAGCTTCCTTTTTGACAATTGTGGGTTAAGGGAAACTCTACATCACATTTTATTAGTTCCTATATGAAATTTAGTGTATAAATCAAGTGTAAAGCAGCTGCAGAAGATGAAGATAAACTGAAGATAATGAGCAGATGCACTGCTCCTCCAGAGAATTAAGAGAAGATCCAGGAGAGAAAAAAAAAACACGTCTAGATTGATGTGAAAGTGACCTCAGCCGAGGAAGAAAGATTCCTCATCCACATGAGCAGAAGGAAAACGAAAAGAAGAAGAGAGAACCTTGCAGCTTCCATCTCTTCCTCCTTCTCCTGAAGTCTGCGCTCCAGCTCTCCTTTGGACTGGGACAGTTCCAGCTGCAGCCTCAGAACCTTGGTCTCCTCTGCCTGCAGAACAGAGGACGGTGTCAGCAGAAGCCTGCAGGCCTGAGCGGAGATGGTTCCTGAGACACACACCTCCAAAGCGGCCTCCAACTCCTCCAGTGACGCCTGCAGCTCCTCCTTCTCCATCTCAATCTTCTTTCTTGCTTTCTGCAGCTCATGGACGCTCCTCCCTCCATCAGACAGCTGGTCTGTCAGGTCAGTTATTTCCTCTGAAGATCAATGCACAACAAGAAGAACAAAACGACACTTCTGTTCATTTGCAAGCTGTCACTCATCAAAGAAACGGGATCAAACATCTGTGAAGTAAAATCAGGAGAACAGAGAGCTGGGAGGAAGAGCAGCCAGTAAGTTTGACCTTCTTTCCAACTGTTCACCTAAAACTGATGTGTGTGTTGCAGCCCAGACTGTGTAAAAGATTTTGGTTTTAGTTTACTCTAACAGGCAGCTACAATCTTTTGACTTCGGTCTACTTAAGCGTCATTGAAAAGCTACTTGGGCGATAATGTTGGTTTTAAAGTTGGTAGATTTTGAACGGCGTTAGCAAGGCGAGCTCTCCAAAGTGGCGTTCTCCTTTTGCTCACACGTTTCTTTACTGGAACGTTGTGAAACATTCACACATGGATTGTTGGCTCAAACTGAACAAAACGACATGACACACGATGAACGGATTGGGAATGCCGGCGTGATCAACAGAAAACCTCGGTCACCAAGGAAATCCCAAAGTTGACTTTGTTCATTCTCCTCGGTGTTCGTCACTGCCGAGTGATTAAAACATAGAACGGTTACTGTGGAGGGAAAACCAAGAGAAAATGTTGATTTTTTCATGAATTTCCAGCTCTGGCCGGCCTGGCAGAAGCAGAGGGTGTGTTAGAATTGTGTACTCACACCAGATCATTGCACAATAACACCTTGTTGTCCTGGCTTTTAACTTATTGTATTTGGAGGAATCTGAACATGAGGTCATTTGATACAGTTGTAATGGAGACATCCCTGACTGTGTAGTTAGCCCTCTAGTGGTTACTCTAGTGGTTTAGTCATCTGCTTGGTGCAGAAAGCGGCGGCTCTACCTTGGTAAGACTTGTTTTCTCTGCGCAGAGCCTCCAGCTGCTCCAGGAGCTCCTCATGAGTGGTCTTGAGCTTGAAGAGCTCGCTGGCGTGCTGCCGGCTCTCCTTCTGGCAGCTTTCCACCTCCACCACCAGCTCCTCACAGTTCTGCTTCCAGTCTCCCAGCTGCTTCTCCAGGATACGCTGCTTCTTATCTAAAGCCTGACCGCAGCTACTGGCCTAGAACGGGTGACACACTGCGTAAACCAGCTGTTTTGAACTGGACATTTTAAATGTCTCCGTCCACCTTGTCCAGGTCCATGCACAGCTCCTCCACTTCTCCCTGCAGCCTGTGTTTGTTTTTTTCCAAGGAGGAGCATTTGGCTTGTGTGGCCTCCACAGCCTCCTCTGCCTCCTGCAGCCTGGCTGCCAGCTTCTTTCTGTGACGCACAAAGAAATGTAGATGCCATGCACTTTCAGAGTCAGAGGAGATGAATGCACCAGCATCAACACCCACCTGGTTTCTTCCAGCTCATCAGCATGCTGAATCACGTCAGCTTCATGTTTGCTCCTCCAATGCGTCACCTCATTGTTAAGTTTGGAGACGAGGCGCTGCATCTCCTGCTTGCTCTCTTGCTCCTCCTCCAGCTGCTCCTTCAGCCCCTCAAACTCCTGCCGCAGTGAACTCAAGGTGCTGCTGACAGCCTGCTTGGACTGGGACCAGCAGCACAGCCCAACATGCCTTTACTCCAAAGCCGCTCCACTTCACGTCATAACTGTTATTGTGTCTGACCTTCAGCTCCTCCTCCAGCTGCTTCTTCAGCTCCTCCACTTGGACCTGGAGCAGCATCTTGGTGCGGCTCAGCTGGCTCACTTTACTCTCCGCCTCCTCCATCTGTCGACTGGCCTCTGTGCTGTCAGCTAACAGACAAACAATGTGAGTTAAAGAAAACTGAAATGTGGTCCCGAGCCAATCATATTTTGATTTCCCAGAGGTCTTTGGATTGGGATTCGGCTGTTGTTAGCCAAAATAAAAAAAAAACTGTCATTTTGAAGGACATAGTTTCTGCAGAGCGACAGGAGTTCTTCAGAAAGTTGCCTCTGAGTTGTGGGCGGGACTGTTGATATGGAAAAGCCAGCCCTCACTTTCCCTCCCTGTTGTTCGGAGGGGACTTGCGGCTCACCCGTTGTGTTTCGATGCGACATAAACTCCTTTTCCAACGACATCTTTTTGTTGCTCCTGATTCACAACTATTTGAATAAAGAAATACTCAGAAACGCTATTTGAATCTTAATTTTTATATATGTTTTCCTTCATTAGGAAAATACAACAAGAACATCTTAAAACTAGTGCTGTTACTGGATTAAAAAAATAATCAGATTAATCACACCTTTGGATTGTGATTAATCATGTTTTACTAGGTACATTTTATACGACAATATGCAGCTTTTGAACAAAAAAAAGCCAGATAGGACATTTTTTTGTGTTTTTACTGTCTGAAATGTTTAAATGTAGAAAGTGTTAAGTCAGAAGTGAAGTTTGTGTGCATGAAACCCATCAACAGTGCGATAAGCAGAACTGTAAAGACTTGAATGTCTGCAGTTTTACTCCAAGAAAACAAAGATGCTGATATCCAGCCACAAGAAACAAACATTGTGTTTCTGCACTTTATATGATCCGGGTGAATACTCTATTCTGATTGGCTGATGGGTGTGGCTTGAGTGTTGAAAAAAGTAGTTCCGGTCACAAAGCCCAAATGTTCTATATCACTGCGCAGGCTTCTTTAAAACAAACATCTCCTTCATCTTCTGGACAAAACCAAGCGGTAAGAGGTGACCTTCCTCTCTGAACTGATGCGTTACTGAACCTATCGAGGTGATCAGCATATATATCGCCTTCCTTTGCTGCTGCAGTCAAAGTCTACCGGCTCAGCAACGCGTTCTACCGTGACAAAGGGGCAGCATTATGTATCAAACAGTCTGCCGTTTGTGAAAAAACGATCTAAACTCCAAAAATAACAAGAATAAAGTACTAAAATGGATAGAATATTTATTTCTGTTGTAAGTGGCCATGGGATGAGTGGGATAATACCAAAGTGTGCATTGTTAGAAATGAACCCACGCTGTGAAAGCCTGAACCGTCCGACATGAAGCAGAAGACAGTTGCTTCTGAAGTGTAAATAATTCGTATTAATATATATTAACAAGTGGCATCTTTATTTTATTAATTGTGTGTGTTAATATTAACATCCCTAGTTAATACACAATTTTCATTGAAGTGGGTCTTTAAAAAGCACATCCATCCATCCATCTTCATTCATCAGGGACCGGGTCGTGGGGGCAGCAGACTTCCCGCTCTCCGGCCACTTCCTCCAGCTCCTCTGGTGGGACCCCGAGTCGTTCCCAGGCCAGTCGAGAGACATAGTCTCTCTGGTGTGTCCTGGGTCTTCCCCGGGGCCTCCTCCCAGTGGGACATCCCTGGAACACCTCCCCAGGGAGGCATTCGCACCAGATGATCCACCTCAACTGGCTCCTCTGGATGTGGAGGAGCAGCGGCTCTACTCTGAGCTCCTCCCAGGTGACCGAGCTTCTCACCCTATCTCTAAGTGAGCGCCCAGCCACCCTAAAGAGGAAGCTCATTTCAGCCGCTTGGATCCGGTTCTTTCATTCATGATCCAGAGCTCATGACCATAGGTGAGAATTGGAGTGAAGATCGACCGGTAAATTGAGAGCTTTGTTTCTGGCTCAGCTCTCTTCACCACAACAGACCGGTACAGCGACCGCATAACGGTGGACGCCGCACCAATCCGCCTGTTGATCTCACACCAGGATCTTCCCTCACTCATGAACAAGACCCCAAGATACTTAAACTCCTCCACCTGGGGAAGGAGCACTCCACCCACCCAGAGAGGACAAACCACCTTTCTCTGATCAAGACTTAGCGGTGCTGACCCTCATCCCGGTCGTCTCCAAGTACCACCAGCCGTCTGGTAGCACGGGGACATATAAAAAGCGGGCCATTCTGGTCATTCTGAGTTTGGCACACATTACAAGCTTGTCAATTTACGAATGTACACATCTTTAGACAACATGCCTCCCAAGAAAGCACAATGTTCTGTCTTTGTATTCTTCTCAGCATCAACTGCAATTCATGAATACGCAGGTCTTGGAGTTGCTGTGGTTCTGTCCACGCCATGATGAGTCATCAGTTCTGTCTCCCCGTTTGGACCACATGGCCAGGATTGACAGATGAACGGTTTCAAACAATCCTGTTACAGTTGTTTGTGTGCTTGTCATTTACTGGTGTGGTCACCAGTTTTTACAGAGTCCGTCAGTGTGCATCAGAGAAACACCATTGGCTGTTTGATCTGATTTAAAAACCTTTGTCCTCTCCGTTTTTAAAGCCCTTCAAAGCAGACATGTGTCATGTATGCAGGATGAAGATGCATGCGACACGGGAGGCTTATATTCAGAAGTGTTAGTGAGGCATCAGAACACCTGTGAGTCTGCTCTTGGCCACGTTAAGCTCAGTCAGAGTCCTCTGCAGGTCATCCCCTCTCCTGGTGGCTTCAGTCAGCTGCTCCTCCAGCTTCTTTACGTGACTCTCAGACGACATCTGCAGCAGTGACCAACACGCGTTTTAAACAAAGCTCTGAGGGCAACAACATTTCAGAGGAACGTCCTGACCTTCGCTTTCTGCAGGCTTTCCATTGAGGCGGTGAGGTCATCAACCTCCATCCTCAGGTTCTGCTTCTCCTTCTCCAGCTTGGCTCTGGTCCTCTGCAGGGCCTCACACTGCTCGCTGAGATCCGCCACCACTTCACCGTGCCGCTTCCGTAAAGATGCAGCCACAGCTTCAGACTGAACACAGGACTCCTCCAGGTCCCGTCTGAGACGCTGGAGCTCTGCTTCTCTCTTCTTGTTCACCTCCATCTGTCGGTGACACAGAGGCTCTCCTGGAATGTTTGCTCGGAACAACTCCATTTAAAGTCCCACTCCCATCATCTGTTGTAGAAGTCTTCCCAGTGCTCTTTTACATTAGACATTTTCATTAGAAATTCGCCTTTGAGTCGTGGTGCAGGACGGTTGGAGCAGAGCAACCCCCCCCCCCCCCCCCCCCCCCGCCTATTCACAATAGTCACAGAACTGCAGTTTTTTCGTCAGCTCCTGATTCACAATAATCTAAAAAAAGAAATACCCAGAAATGCAATTTTAAGCTGAATTCTCTTACTATGTGTCCTCCATCATCAGAAAAACGCCACAACATTTTAGAAACTATTACACAAGTTCCCATGGAGATGAGTGAATGCTGTAAACCTGTGAAGCACTGATGCCTCCTGCTTCCTCCAGGCGGTCTGACAGATCCTCCAGCTCTCTGCTCATATCCGCTCTCTGCTTCTCCACCTGCCAAACAGACACAAGAAAACAGCAATATTATCATTTATGCTGCCTTGTTTGGCTCGGATTTAGTGCCAACTAGGGATGTTCCAACAATTCCCTCAAACAAATATCTGCATGTGTGGACCACAGGTACAGTACAACTTTGTCTTTTCATGCACAAGATGTTTGCATTATTGTTGTCCTTCTTGTGTTTCTTAACCCCGTGAAGCCCATAACATCAAAGATTTGACAGAAAGTTATTACTATATTTTTAATTAAGGGGTTTGCTAACTTATTGATGAACAAATTAGCAATACCATGTTTTATGAGACATTAAGATTCTCGCAACAATGTTAGTTTAAGATGCAAAAGTATTGAGACAAGTGTTCAGAAAAAAAGTACCGTATTCAACCACTGTCTCAAATTTGGTCCACATATTTTTAACATGGTGTAACTGAATTCTAAAAAATAATTACCAACAACTCTGCATTCTTTCAATACAGCAAGTACTGTACTTCCACACTGCAGGGCGCACCAGATTGTCATGCTACGTACACAACAGGCATGCGTTGTGCGTTCAAAAACACGCTGTACGCGGTGTAATGGACACATGTTCAGCCCCTGTTGTTCACACCAGACAAGCAGGGAGCAGTGGGAAGGGGCTTCTGGTTACTAGCACATGCCCGCCACCTCCAGTTGGAAGAGGCTTGGTGTGAATGTTAAAGCGGAGCAAATCTGGGATATCTGGCTCCAGGCTTTTTCTTTCACAGCTCTATTCTGAAAAAGAAAGACTTGGTGTCATAGGATTCCAGTCGGTCACAAACAGCAATTATAATTTTCTCCTCCATGATCCCGTTTAGAACGTTTTCCACAAGTGTCTTTATGTCATGTTCAGGCAGTCAAAAGTTCAGCTGCTTGAACTTTTAGGGTGTGTTCAATAAACCCCCGTTTGTACATAGAGCCTGAGAACGGACCTAAAAACTTGTGTAGTGACACAGAAAGGCGAGGGCTTTGAACGCAGGAAATGCGGGTTCATGGGCGTTTGTGTAGACTTTTGTTGAAAATTGAATGTGATTTGCTGTGGCCGGTGTGAATGTAGCTTAAGGCCAACCATCAATGAACAGTCTGTTTTTAAACTTAGGTTTTTAAACTTAGTGGAATGATGATGAACTCCGGGCAGAAAACATGGTACAAGTCAAGTGAAGGAAAGTTTGGATTGTGCTAATGAGATAGGGGTCTCAGAAATCAAATCAAATCAAATCAACCTCGGTTTGTTTCCAACTGAGCGCTTCCCTCTGAGTTTCCCCAGTCTGAATAGGCTCCGTGCTTGAAGCGGAACGATTGGACCAAAACGGCCACTATAGCCGAGCATTACGGGAATAGTTGCAAGTAGAGCAACGAAAAGACACAGCAACTCATTGAAATGTGGTCAGATAACTGCAGGCTCATTCAAACCACTTTTAAAGTGATACACATCACTTCTCACTCTTTTCCCCACCAATCTATATGTCATTAAGATTTATCAGCGTGCTTTCCTGGTCACTTCCTCGATAACCACCTTAGAGCCAGCCTCCATCGTACCAAAGTAACGGTAAAAAGTGTTGTAGCTGATGTTGATACAGACATTCAAAATTGGCCACCAAAATATCAAGTTTTGAAAAAGTGAACTGTCTCTACAAGGATTGGAAAGTGAAGCATTTTCATTATTCTTTCTCTCGTTGCTTTTTCCCGCTCTCGTAATTCCTGGCCAATGACTGAAGAGGTCTTTAGTCATGTGTACAGACTTTTGGTCGAAATAGAAATTTCTGGAGACGTCAGTCTGAATACAGACCAAATGCAAGTTTCAGGACTTGATCCGGACCAGTTTAAGTGGATTCGGTCTGCACACCCTTATAATTAAAAACCCAGAAGTAGCTGCACAGCCTTCTTATACCTTTTAGGAAACTTTTATCCTGCATTCATACGTTGCTACTTATTGTAAAAATTAATCATTATCTTTTGTGGCTTGGATTAAAACAGAAACATAAGGAGAAACTAGTATTTTCTCAAAATGTGAATTTGTGTGTCACAGAAATATAATTCTGAAATTTCTATCGGGCTTAGCGGCTAACAGAAAGTTACGTCTAGGGATGCTGTACTGAAACTGGTACTGTTTGGTACCGGTACCACGTCATCAATTCTTACCGGACCAATAAACTTCAGCTGTAACGGTACTGCTGATCGTGCCGGAGTAGCGACATCACAACAGTGCAGACACACTTGCACCACTTCGTCACGTGGCTAAACAGACAGCCCGTCTCTCCCTTTATCCTCACTGTGATACGTTCTGCATGTTATTCTTGTTTTTCTTTCACTGCTTGTTCTGTGCAGGTCTGTGTTCCCGTTCTCCTCCCACTCACCCGTGTCTCCTGCTGGAGGTGTTCACAGCTACATCCTGTTTAGTTGATTGTGTGTTTGTCTATTTAAGCCTGTATGTTTCTGTTCCTTGTGTTGGAGTGTTTTGTGTGCTTAGGTGATCTTGTGTTCCTGTGATTAAAACATGCTCCAAACTCACCCCTCTGTGTCCAAGCCTTCTCTGCGTCTGGGTCTTTGAACTCCACCCGTAACATCAGGCTCCAACCAACATGACAGACCCAGCAGAGCATGCTCAGGCTTGTGGTGTTCCCCTGCCCCCAGCAGAAGACGCCTTGTCCGATGGTGGGATGGCTTCACTCGCCCAGGACGTGCGTGGCTGTATGTCTGGGCTGATGGAGCTCCATGGCCGCCTGACACGCCTTGAACAGCCTTCGCCCTGACAAACAAGACTTGGCGCTCCTGAACAGTTCAGTGGTACGGCAGAGGATTGCCAGTCATTTTTTGCTTCTTGTCAACTCCAGTTCGATATTAACCCCAGTGAGTTTCCCTCTGAGAGGAGCAAAGTGGCCTATGCCTTGAGTTTTTTGATGGGCAGAGCAAAATGATGGGGTTTGGCTGAGTGGGATTGGTTGGCGCCTCACTGCAGATCCTTCAGTGTCTTTTCCACTCAACAAATGACTGTTTTTAACCCCTCCACGCCTCACAGAGTGGCTGCTTCTCAACTCCTCCGGCTGTCCCAGGGGTCCCGCACTGTTTCGGAGTATGCAGTGGAGTTCCGCACCCCGACTGCCAGCACCCATTGGCCTGATGACGCGCTTCTGAACGTGTTCCTCCAAGGACTCTCCAGCTCTTTAAAAGATGAGCTGGCGGCAGGAGAGGTGCCAGAGGACCTGGAGGCTCTGATCGACCGACGCATGAGGGAGAGGACCAATGAGCAACCCGTTCCTGGTTTTGGCGCACGTCTCCAACGGCAGCGGGTGACTCCGTCAGTCCCTGCCCACCAGCAGCCCAACAACGGGATCCCATCCTCTGAGCCGCCGCCTGAACCCATGCAGGTGGGTTTGAGAAAACTTTCCAAGACTGATCGACAAAGACGCATGGCTGGTGGCTTGGGTCGACCACTTCGTCAGAAGCTGTTCGGCAAACACCAGGGCTCCCTAGTGAGAGGGCGACTGGTGAGCTGTGTTTCCCTGTTTTCTTCGCCCTCTCGACCTCCAACGAGGATTCTGGTATCTTGTGACCTGCAGCAGGGTGAGTTTCAGACTCTTATTGACTCTGGGTCTGATGGGGACTTGATATCCCAAGATGTGGTGGATAAGCTAAACATACCCACAGAGCCCTTGCCTGCTGCTCTAGTTATCAATGCCATTCACGGCTCTCTCATTCACAGAGTGTCTGCTTGAACAGTTCCTGTGAGAGTGACCGTGTCTGGTAATCACAATGACATGTTGTCTTTTTTTGTGGTTGAGACTATGAAGCCTCCTGTGATTTCGGGCTATCCTTGGTATTGTAGACACATCCCTCAAATTGATTGGGTTTCCGGTAGGATTTTGTCTTGTAGCCCATTTTGTTTGTTGAACTGTTTGAATGCTGCTGCCTTACGTTCTTATGTCCAGAACACACACACTCCTGAACCCCCTGATCTTAGAGGGGTTTCTCCTGTTTACCATGACTTGGGTGATGTATTCTGTAAGACTCGGGCTAAAGCCCTTCCCCCACACCGCCCCTACGATTGCTCCATCGACCTGCTCCCAGGAACTCAACTACCCAAAGGTCACCTGTACCCTTTAAGCTCTCCTGAGCGAGAGGCGATGAACCAATACCTGCAAGAGAGTCTTCAGTCGGGAATCATCCGTCCTTCCTCCTCCCCAGCGGGGGCAGGTTTCTTTTTTGTTGGCAAATGTGACGGTGGGTTGTGCCCTTGGATTGACTACAGAGGAATAAACAACATCACAGTACACAACACGTACCCTCTTCCCTTGCTAAGTACCGCTTTTGATCTGTTAAAAGGCGCTAACGTTTTCACCAAGTTGGACCTCCGCAGTGCCTACCACTTGGTGCGAATAAGAGAGGGAGACGAGTGGAAGACGGCCTTAAACACACCCAGCGGACATTTCGAGTACCTGGTTATGCCCTTTGGGCTAACTAACGCCCCAGCTATTTTTCAGTGCCTCATCAATGACATCCTCGGCGACATGATAAATAAGTTCGTCTTCGTTTACCCTGACGGCATTCTGATCTTCTCACCAGACTCCGAGACGCACGTGCAGCATGCGAGAGCTGTGCTTCAGCGTCTCCTGGAGAACCAACTGTACTGCAATGCCCAGAAATGTGAGTTCCACACCACCAAGACACTTTTTCTAGGACATGTGATCTCTCCAGGTTCCGTTCAGATGAACAGTGCCAAGGTCAAAGCCATCTTAGAGTGGCCTGAGTCAAATGGGCGGAGACAGCTCCAGCGTTTTCTTGGGTTCGCAAATTTCTACAGGCGCTTTATCAGGAACTTTAGTACAGTTGCTGCACCACTCCACAAGTTAACGTCAGAGAAGGTATGTTTCCTCTGGGACGATAAGGCCAACAAAGCATTTGCAGAGCTAAAAAGACGTTTCTCTGTGGCTCCCATACTGGTTCAGCCTGACACCTCCAAAGAATTCATTGTGGAGGTAGATGCGTCTGACACAAGGGTGGGTGCTGTGTTGTCCCAGAGAGCGTCTGACAACAAAGTACACCCCTGCGTGTATTTCTCCTGCAAGCTCACTCCTGCAGAGAGAAACTACGACATAGGGAACAGAAAGCTCCTCGCAGTCAAATTAGCTCTGTAAGTGTGGCGCCACTGGCTGGAGGGAGCCAACCGTCCATTCCTCGTGTGGACAGACCACAAGAACTTGGAGTACATAAGGACTGCCAAGAGACTCAATTCATGCCAGGCCCGATGGGCTTTGTTCTTTGACCGGTTTAGGTTTTCTCTGTCCTATAGGCCAGGCAGCAAGAACACCAAGTCGGATGCGCTGTCCCGACAACACCAAGAGGAGAGTGAACCCCTGGTGTCAGAGCAAGAGGGTACCATCCTCCCTCAACACATGGCATTGGCTACTATGAGGTGGGCCCTAGAGTGGAGGGTCAAAGCCTCCGCATCCAGTGTCTCTGTTGTTCCTGATGGTTGCCCTGAGCATTGTTTATTTGTTCCCTCGGGTCTCCGTTCCCAAGTGCTAAAGTGGGGGCACTGCTTACGTTTGGCCTGCCATCCAGGAGTCACTCGAACCATCTTCCTGGATGGACAGCATTTCTGGTGGCCCACTATGGCCTCCGACATCAGGGCATTTGTTTCTTCGTGTCCTGTGTGGACGGTGGGCCTGTCTACACAGTCAACAGGCTTCTTGCCTCCCGTAGACGGGGAAGGGGCATTCAGTACCTGGTGGACTGGGTAGGTTATGGACCAGAGCATCGCCAGTGGGTGCCTGAGCAACATATATTGGACGGAGACATTATCACCCAGTTTCATCTGGACCATCCCAACCAGCCTTATCGTTCGTCTGGTAGCCGGACGTTGGGGGGGGGGGGGGGG
>BSAI01000012.1:943150-1011657 GCA_036245035.1 Adrianichthys oophorus
GCTAAAAACATTAGCTGCTAGCTCCATGTAGCTAACAGGCTAAAAACATTAGCTGCTAGCTCCATGTATCAATTCTGGGGTGAGTCCTAAACAGCAGATAGGCTGCAGAAAGAAAGAAAAGGACCAAGTCTGGTTTCCTGGTGAGCAGAGAAAGCAGCAACAAATGAGAAGAACTGGTTTGAACATGGATTACTGAGCAAAGGAAAAGGTGCTCGTGTCTCCAGGAAAATGATCGGCATGAAAGTGAAACTGATTTTTGATACGGAGATTGATGTTCACAGCCAGTGTAAATCAGAACAGAATAAAATGTTTTCATCATTTCTATAAATCCTGAAATATTTATCTGTTATTTTCTGCATTTTGTGATGAATTTTTACCCATTAACCATCACCATTCTGTCTGTGATGGAATAAACGCTGGTCTCCAATAGACGCCAGTCTCTAATAAACGCCGGGTCGGCCAACAGTTTTTAAAAATAAACGCCCCGGCTACTATTGGAAGATATACAGTACTTAGGCCAAAATAAGCCCAAATCAGGTTTTTTTTTCTTTCTGTGCCATATGTAGATCTGCGGTGCTGAGAATTGACCATATGTCACAATGAGGAACCCAAAGATGTTAACGGGTTCTCAAAGCTGCTCGCATTCCTGCAGAATAAGGGAGGGGGGGTCCCTGCTGTCTGTCACCATCTCGGCTGATGCTATCTGCCTCTGTGTGACCCAAGAAGCAAAGCTAACAAAGGCAAGCCTGTCTGCAGAGGCATGCTGTCTGCGCCCAGCTGCAGATAAAGGTCTGCAAGTCCCGACATTAGGAAAGCCACCCAGAGAGGGAGAGGAGAAACTCCCCCCCAGGCTGGCCGTCGCTCTGTTTCAACGATATGCATCCTCTGCTTCTGCAGCGAGGAAGGGGGGAGGCAGGCTGGGACACACTCCTGTGTGAGGAGCGTCTTTGTGTGAACAAACAACCACTTTGAGGCTGATTGTATCGAGCAGACACGCTCCTCTGCAAAGGCTGAGCATCACAAAGAGCACTCATGGCTGGAGTGGACCAAAAGGCACAAGGATTAGCAGAAACAACGCTGGTGTGTGTGCCCCGGGTGGGTGTGCGTGCACGTGTATGTGTGTGTTTGTGAGGGACAGATCCGGGAAAAATAAGTGAGTAAAGCAGGATAGGGAGCTCCCCTCTGCGCCTCTGGGGTCACCCTGTAAGTTAATCAAAAACAGCAGGTTTTTCCCTCTGCACTCTATTATCACAGGTGCAGTTAGTTTGTGTTGACCAAAGGGGGGGTATGAACAATGCACCCCCCCAGCCTGCCAACATGTCCATAGATCTGAATTTTTCTGCAGGCCTCAGACTGCTGGACAGATCCAGGCTGACATGGCGCTCCGAGCAGACTTTAATCCTCATCTGTTTTTTATTCTAAGGTTGGGGGGGGTCATTTGGGGGGGTGCAGGGTTTGTAGTTGTGCGGTTGTTCTGTACCTTGGCTCTCATGGTGCGCTCGGTTTCCAGCTCCTCCTCCAGCTCCTCGATGCGAACCTGAAACAGAAGATGCAAAAACTACGTTTAAGCTTCTAAAGCGAAGTGTGTATTTGTGTTTGTTTCTTCCCTGCGTTGTAAATGAGATATAGGGGCAATGCTTCCATGTGGTGATGGGACTTGTCAGTGGTTTCTCCCACATCCCAGCGGGATCTTGTGGTTTATAAACACATTTATGGACAAACATTGAGCACCAAGAGGCAGCGGACATGAATTCGGCGCATTGACAGCGTTCATTGTGAACGCAGCATTACTCCAGATTTAATCAGAAGGGTTGCACGTTTTCTCTTCAACGGCATCTTTACTCTATTGAGTTGTATACATGTTTTTTTCTTTATCATTCATGTTTTTTACAGTTTGTCTTTGCTTTCCTCGTCAGAGCTGGCGTCTGGCTCAAAACTGTACGATGGGATAACCCCAGTTTTGCTCGCCGTTTTTGTTGCACCACTAATGTTGGGTTGGCATTGTAAGGAAATGGGGGTGGGTTTACCCCACGCCAACAGTCCTGCCCACAACTCGTCGTTTTGTCTAGTTTCTTTCCCTGTGTTTCATAGCAAAACAAATGTGTTTTGAAATCAGTTTGTGACCAAACTAACTAGAGATTTAGCTGAATAATGAATCTGAAATCTAACTCAGTTGAAGGAGGAGCTGTCAACTGAAATGAAACTTTGTAGTTTGGCTGCAGTTCCACCACAAACCACTAGAGGTTCTGTTTTCTTCACTTCCATTAGAAAAAGTCTGTTTTTTACATTCAAAAAGAGCTCCTACAAGCTGATTTCAAGGATTTTCCTGACACATAATACTTCATTTCCACATCATAACAACTCAGAGAGTGGGGGTTAACATGTGTTTTTATTTGAGCTTAAGGGGCTTACTTTCTGATTGTCAGATGGTTGACCTGACAGATCTGCAACCTTAATTTTGTCCCGCCTATAAGCGGTTAAGCCGGAGAGGAATCGGGTCAATGCGCCCGTTCCACTTCAAGTGACCTTTTGCAGAATCAAATGGGAAACATAAGAGACTGTCAATGGATTTGTGTGATACCCATGGTTACTTGTGGGAATATGAACATTCTTTCTGATCTTATATTTTGAAATGGGATCTAATTCAAGGAATTTGTTCATTTGGAGTATAATTGTTTTTTGAAACACTTTAAAGGTGTTGATTGACAGAATGATGTGAACTGTAATTCTCCATTGTTTCCAGATTCTGATTTTGTTAGAAATGTCTATTAAATCTGTGAAACGGGACTCACTGCGGCACATCAACAATGATTTTAGCATCAAAATAGATGGGATTATTCCTTCCTGGAAAAGTTCCTCCATCTTCTCATGTGAGCAAAAGATTCCAACGTGGAGTTGGAACCTGCTGTTCTCCAAATGAAAAGAAAATCTCTTCATCTCAACAGAATCCCACCAATCAGGTCATGTTCCTGATTAACAGCAGCTTCTAGCAGAGCCAGGAAGTTTGTCTGACAGTGTCACTCACAGCCAACAAGCTCAGTAGATCAGACAGACTCTGGCAGAGCAAACATGCATGTTGAAGCTAAAACACCAAACGTCTGAGGCTTCCCAAACACAAAGACAGGAACTCACATGCCAGCGGAGGACGTCTGCAGAAAGAGCAGCCATGCTGAGGCGGCGGCAGCAGCAGCAGCAGCAGACTGACTGCCTCCTGCACACGCTCACAGCTTCACCAGCGACCCCCTCCAACAAGTCCACACCCCTTCAGGCATGCACAGCCCCTCTCTCCTCTGACATCTCTGTTTTTCATGAACTCCTTCAACAAAGCCTCAAGCGAACTCGGCTGCCGTCACCTTTAAGTCTCATTTTTACTTAAAGCCAAAGGTTTGAAAGCAGCATCTGGATGAAATGCATTTAGCCTCTCCTGCATCAGTCTGGAAGTACAAAGATGTTCATGGCAGAGGTTCATCCTGAAACCCCCTCCCCAGATAAATCACTGCAGGTCATTCCTCTGCAGCACAGACATCATTCAAACCCTGACTGGATGAGGAGGTCGCTCTCTGAGCTGGAAAACACTGACGCTGAACCAGGAGGACGAAAACTCCATGCAGCAGGGAGCCTGACTGGAGGCTGTTCTCAGAGCAGCTTCAATCACTCACCCCCCCGTATAACACAGAAACCCCATGAAAATGACGAGAAGATGCTTTCATCCGCTGCATGGTTCACCTGTAGTGCCACATTTTCTTCTTGATGTTTCTCATGCTCCTTTTTTCAGGGAAAAGCTGCAGATGATCCTTTTTAGTAAATAAAAACAGTTGTTTGTTGAAAGAAACTGAAAGTTTGATGTTTTACGTGTGCTTTTGTTTGCATTGTTGAACCTGTACAGAAAACAATTTTCTCTTCGGTTTTCTGGTTACACACTCTTCTCTGTCTTTTCATGAATTCAAGCTGAAGGAAGCTTGAGTTAGACAATGCAACATGTACTCATCAGACCCCGTTACTAATCCAGCTGCACTGGCTCCCCATCCTCTTCAGAGTCCAGTTTAAAATCCTGGTTTTGACATACAGAGCTCTTAACAACCAAGCTCCGGTCTATAGAAAAGACCTGCTGCAGCCGTACACTCCCAGCAGGTCCCTGAGGTCATGTGACCAGGGTCTGCTGGTTGTCAAGAGAACCCGTTTAAAAACCAAAGGTGAAAGAGCCTTTGCAGCAGCGGCTCCATCTCTCTGGAACTCCCTCCCTCTCAGCCTCAGAACCACAGACTCAGTGCTGTCTTATAAAAAGCTGCTAAAAACACATCTTTTTACCATTGCATTTTCTTAGTTCTGTTTTTATTTTCTGTGTTTTCATCTGTGTTTTACTGTGAAGCACTTTGGGATCTTTTATCTTGAAAGGTGCATTATAAATAAAATGGATTATTATGATGATTATGTTCTCACATCATCTTGTCATGAAGAAAGAATCTGACTGTTGGTTGCTGTAGGACATGAAACATCTGCAGGACCCCTCAGAGAGGTTTCTTTGTGATCTATCCACTTCTTTTACCACCATGCAATAAAACCATTAAAGATCATTGAAGATCTTGACTCTGAAGACGTGTGGAGACTTCCAGCCGACTGCTGCCTGCAGACGCAGACGCAGAAGGCAGACGTCTGACTTACATCTTCAGGCATGCTCTGTCAGGCTCACAGCGGCCTCCCTGTGGGACCGGAGGGACGGTGAATGTGCAGACAGACTGACTGAAACCCACAGATCTCATTTCAGTCCTGCAGACACAAAGAAGCTCCTTGTTCCTGATGAACCAAGACGAGCAGCCGAGTGTGAAAACGGCCCGTTCCCTGTCCGGCTCCAACCAGACGAATCACCTCACCTGCACGGTGGCCAAAGGCACGGATCAAAGTTCTCAGGGATCCGGGATCATAGCTGCAAAGTTCCATAAGAGGTTCAGAAGAATGGTGTTGTTCTTCAACAATCAAATGACTCCATGCTAGAGATGTCATATCTGTCCTGATGGCCTGATGCTCAACCGGCTCCAAATTCATTCCAGTTTTTCAGACCAGAGCAGTTTCAGTCCCTCTACAAACTAGCCTTTCAGAAGGGGGTTCAGGGAAAGCTTATACGCGATCCACCCCCCCCCAGCAGAAGCAGAAGTGAATGAGCCTGAAGCCGTGTCTGACCTTGGTGACCTTCGGTCTGCCGGTTCCTGACCTGCCGCTGCTGCAGGTGGTGGTTTTTTACGGGGTCAAGACAAACTAAGATAAGAGAAAATTCAGCCACTTCAAGACAAATCACCCCCCCCCACACACACACACACACTCTTAGTTTCAATGTTTGAGTGCAGAGCAGGTTCAGATGTTAAACATGTTGTGACCTTCTCCAGAGAGGAGGAGACCGCCAGCGGCTCCGGTTTTGTCACAGCGAATGAGGACGATAAATGGTTTGCCTTCAATGCTCTCAGGAGGGAACTGAAAACTAAACCCACTGACAGTCCATGAGAACTGGACACAGCACCCCCCCACGTTCCAAACAGGAAGTTTGTAGTAATCCACAGGGAATGAACATGTTCCAAACTCATTTTCATTTGAACACACAGTCAACAAAAACTCCACCAACAATCCTGACAAACACCCTCCTCTTTGAAAATCAGATCCATCTTTTCTGTCCTGACTAACAGAAATGTTTCTGCAGTTTATCTGTTTCACTTTCCATTGAATAAATAAACACCACGCTCACACTCAAAGCCTTTCATGCGTCAGGGACGTCTAGTTTCAATGCTAAGTCACTGTACATTGTAAAGTTGAAATTAGACGGAGTGCAGCACATGTGGTCATCCCATGGTGTGTTATGGGCATCACGTGCACATCCAGTGCATGCAGCATTTGCACACGGTCAGTAAGGAGCCAGTTCTCACTCCTTACTAATGACTGGACCGTGTACAAAAGCGTCCACCGTGCATCATAAGCGCACGTCACTTTATGATCCTCACAAATACTTCCTGCTACATTTACTCAAGCACCGCAGTGGTACATCCCATTTTCATGATGTCCCAGAAGCTGGACAGACTAGCCTTAAGGGAAGACACTCTCACTCCCCGTCAGATGCAGCCGCTCCTCTCTATGACCCTCCATGGCCCGGACAACCCAAAAACTTGCAGCGCCCGTACGGGTCGACCCACATCCGGGCGCATGTGACAAAGGCTTAATCCAGAAAACACCAAGACCATATCCGTTTCCTTCAGTGCTTCTCTCACAAAGCCAGCCAACAGCTGGGAGTCTGACCTGGAGCTCCTTGCTCTTCCTCTGCAGCCCGACGTTCAGAGCCTCCTCTGCCTCCAGCCTGCTGCTGGTGCTGCTGATCTCCAAGTCCTTCCTGAGAGAAGACGAGAGGTCAGATCAGTTCAGCAGGAAAACTTTAGGTCTTAACCCTGTAAAGCCTGAATCATGAAATCATTGACAGAAAAATCAATTCTTTGAATTTGGAGCCTTTACAGGTCCCTCTGAACAAACAAACAAACCTTTTCTTTTTTCCATACATAAACTTCCATTTGTTTCATATTTGCTCCATCAGGTCACACAGCTCACAGAAATGTGTTTTCCTGAGCAAACATTAACATTCGAAGACTCAAAGAAATGTGTATTTCCATTCCATTGCTGTTGTGGAGGGCTGACACACTCATGTATCAAATATGATACGTTCTGCTTTTTAAACTTTCAACAATGAAGTCTTGTGTCATTGTTGTAAGTGTCAGGCCTGTATTTGTCTGAATATGTTTCCGTTTTGATTGGATGTTCTTCACATACAACGATTATTGCACAAGAGCAACAAATAGACAGATAGAAACTATGAAAGTTTGCTGGATTTGCTCTCAAGAAACTTTCTAAGATGAATCAGTCGGTGGATTGAGTGGGCTGGATCAATCTCAGGTGTCCTGATGTCAGAGTCTCTTCCCATAGTCCTGATCTGGACTGATGTGGGTTCAAGACTTGGACTAAGTTTCTGTTGCCTGCCCCACATGCTTCGGCACTCTGGTCTTTCCAGAAACAGCAGCTAGCGACGGTAAAGGTACTTGCATCTCTTTGATGTTTTTCTCAGCTAAAACCACATTTTGAGGGAACTCTGAAAACAAAAACCTTTCCAAAGTGAAGTTGAGACATTATATCTCTTTACTGAGGGTGGATTCAGACTGGAAAAGTCCATTGGTCCAGATCGAGTCCGGCAGCTTTTGTTTGGTCTGTATTCAGACTGCCGTCAACCAGTCATTTCTGTTTGGAATCAAAGCTTATGAACAGAATCATGTGACTCAAGCTCTCTTCAGTCATTGGCCAGGAATTACCAGGGCGGGACAAAGCAGCGAGATAAACAATTCTGAAAGCCCTGCGCTTTGTGATCCCTGTCGGGATATTTGACTAATTGAAACTTTATATCTGCTGTTATAGAAAACACTTCAGGTGAAACACTTTTTACTGCTGCTTTGGTACGGTGGAGGCATGCTGCAAGGCGGTTTCTGAGGAGACAGCGGCTAAGAAGGTAGGATGAGTGTTTATGACGTATAGATTGTTGGGAAAAGCCAAGTGTATCACGCTAAACGTTGTTCCACATTCCAATGAGTTGCTGTGTCTCATCATTGCTCCATGTTTGTCCGCGGCTCACTGGTTGCTTCCTTACTTTCTGTCTTCAATCTCGTAGTGCTGTGCTGATCCAGATGTTCCGCTCTGAGAATGGAGCCCTCGGACTGAGGAAACTCAGAGCAAACCAGAGCTCAGACTGACTGGAAACAAACGGAGACTGCCTCAAACGATGGGACTGAGAGCGGTTCACGGTCCTGTGGACCAGGTTGGGTGTGTTCAGATTGAACATTGCTTCTGAATTATCAGAGGAAAAAAGCTGGTTCCCTTTAAGCGGACCAAATGTGTCTGGTCTGAATACACCCTATTCCATCCATCCATTTTCTTAACTCACTGTATCCCTTTCAAGGGTGGCTGGAGCCTATCTTGACTACTATTGTGTGACCACACAATCACACACATACATAGGGAAACATTAGAGTAACCCATTATTTTTGAATGGTAAAAGGAAGCTGTAGTGAGCAGTGAAAACCCACACATGCATGAGGAAGGAACCCAGCTGGGATTTGAACCAGAGCCTTCTCACCTGGAGGCCAAGTGCTAACCACTGTGCCGATGTGCAGCCCACACTGCTAAGACTTTGACCCGTTTTAATAGTTCTGATTCCGTGGAACAGCCCAGAGATTGGAGACTTGATCTGAAGGACTTGAGGTTTGGGAGCTGTGAACAATCTCTGCATGTGACATGCGTCACGCATGTTTGTACTCAGAACAGGAGCTCAACTTCTGTTTGATGAATTAAAAATACATGAATTACAGGGAAAAGAAAAAGTCTGCCAAATTGAAAAAAAAAGATGATTTTGAGAAATGACCTCATTCTGTTATAATAATAATTCATTTTAGGATCAGAAAACGTCCGTCTGGACAAACAGAAACGAGGATTCTGCAACATTCCAGTGATTGATCTAAATCTTGATAGCCTTTAAAAATATGAAACTGAAATTCAGTTCTGAACAGAGATGTCAGACTGAACCGAGGGAGGAAAATGTTCAGAAAGTGTTTTAATGAAAGCTTCAGTCATGTTGTCAGGACGCGAGTGTTTCTGAACAGACAGCACTTTTCTTTTGCTGCAATATCTACTGAACTGGAAGCTCATCTGACAGATTTAATCATCCAGGAGCGAGTGAGTCACTCTTCTTACAGGTTTTCCCTCTGAAGCTCTCATCAAGATCCAGCTGCTTCTGGTTCTGGTTCTTGATAATGTTGAGCAGAAAGCTTTGAAAAAGCTTCCTGCAGAACAGGACACGACAGACTGAACGTTACCAACAGAGGACGCTTTTGGCTGAAGCTGTGAATGGTGTCACTTCAACATGTAAACGGATGGAATATTTCAGAGAAACAGCCAATGCAACACAACAGTCAAAAGAACTGAAAACAGAAGAAAAAGAACATTTCTTTGTTCTCCCGTCCCAAAGCTCAACTTCTCAGGGGTTTACCTCTCAAACTAAAAACACTGCAGTCTTTAGCGTTCCAGATAGAGACATAGCACGTTTTATTGTCTCGTTGGGCTTTGTGAACTCATTGAGGATCCAAAATGGCTGCCAACAGGAGTGACTGTAAAAACAAACAAGATGAGGAAACTGGCGTCTCTGAATGCTAGATTTTTCCTGAGCTTCATGACCCACTCCGATCATCTTTTGATCCATTGTAAAAGTCCTTCCAGCGCTCTTATAATATGTTTATGTGGTTTTTAGCCAAACCAAAAAAGTGTTTCTGCAGAGCAGCAGTAGCTCATCTGTGTGCAGGACTGTTGACGTGGAGCGATCCCGCCACTCACAACCCCAACATAACATTAATGTGCAACAAAAATGGCGAGCCATATTGGAGCTATCAAACCGTACAGTTAATTCAACATGACAACCGTAGCCGTCTCAATGCGCTTCACACCGGTGTTTGTGCAAAGAACATAAAGTCAGTTATAAAATGTCAACAACAGCTGGAAGCTAAACTGAAGTCAACAGACTAAACTAAACTGACATCCGTGCGCTCACACCCTCCTTCAGAAAGTCCCTCTCCAGCTCAGACGAGGAAAACAAAGACGTTCATGGATCTGTTTGTAAGTAGATACATCAGAACGGAGCGGAGGAGGGAGGAGCGTGTGAGCCTTCCCGTCGGATTTTCTACATCTCAAATATAATCTTTTTCAAACTGATTCACAACAATTTGAATAAAGAAATACTCCGAAATGCCGTTTAAGCTTAATTTTGCATCTATGCCCTCCATCATCAGAACAACGCCACAAGAACATGTTCAAAACGTGATTTTCTTCGGAGTGCATCTTTAAACTCACTGCAGTAAATTCATGCTAATGGAAGGACAAACAATTGCATGTCAGTAAGAGATGGAAATGTTTTAAAAATATAATCAGATGTGGATTACAGAGCCACTATTAGCCATTTTATGAGCATGACAACAAGACTTCCTAAAAAAATACATTTTAATGAGGCTTTCCTTGTAAAAGGTTTGCTGTTTTGTCAAAACATTTTTAGAGATAGTTTTCAAGATAAATAGACTTGTTTCTTGCTAGTTTTGCCAGTTTCAGGCCCTGCTGAGCACAAGCATCAAGTGTTCCACTATGCAGACGATGCACTGCTGTTCTCTTTATGTTTAACAGAACATGTTAAAATGTTGCTTGTGATTCTGTGAGCACGCTCACAGAACTTTGAATACAATCAGCAAGCATGTTGAAGAAGATGTGAGTTTGAACCTTTTGATGAGCTCCTCCAGCCCGTTCCTCATCTTCTCAGAGTTAAAGGATCCCTCCAGAGTGGATCTGCTGTCACTCTCCAATCTCTTCCTGCTCTTCTCCAGCTTGTTCTGCAACTGCACAGAGTGACACCATGAACAAACAACACTCGACTCCTCTAAAAACACTTTCCGGAGTCACTTATTTGTCATTCCTCATGATTCCAACAGTTTCTCCTGTTTTACCTTTTAATGAACAGAAAAGATTTGCATAGTCTGCATGGGAACCTGCCGGTTGGAAAACATTTATCAAACATGAAAAAAGCTCCTTCTTAGTTGAAATGATTGCCCTAGGTGGCTTCTTTTCAGCCTCTGAGCTGTCATCTGCTTTACATTATCGTCTGTTTGGAATGATGTATGGAACAAATCATGATAAAGGTAATTGATTCAAGTCCCACATGTGGGTAGCAGGTTTTAGAATCAGAGCCACCTGTGCAGCTGAAAAAAAGCTAATTCCTTCAAATCCGTCTCCGTGATAGATTGGATCAGCTCACCCACAGCAAACTCTTCACTAAAACGTTGTTCCCCTTACATCTTCAGCCTGCATCTGCAGCTTCGTCTTCTCTTTGGCCAGCTGGTTCACCTTCTCCTCCTCCATCTGTAGGTCCTCCATGGCCTGCTGTCGGTGAACAGAAGATCACAGCTCAGCAGTTGTCTTTCAATCAGGATCGAACAAAAGCAGCAAAACTAAAAGAATCATGTAAGACGATTAGAGTGGGCTGTAGTGGTGAGGTTGCAGAATGTTATTCTTTAGGATTAGGTAAATACTGTTGTTCTCAAGTAAAATAAATGATCCATCAAATCATTAAAGCTCCAATCACATGGATGCTAATTAGGATGTAACTGTAACTAAAGTAGTCATGATTGGTCATGTTTTTTCACATCACAACACAAGCAGAAAAAAACAAACCTATGAGTCAGTCAGCATACACATAAAACAGCAATACCGTGTGTAAGGCCCCACCATTTGAACACTGTTGGCAGACCCACTAAAGCTAAAGACACACTTCAATGAGGACCGTGTTTTTGCTGTTCTTGTAGGATTTTTCTGTTTAAAGAACACCAGGATTAAAACGGCATTTCTGAGTGTTTCTTTGTTCATATTGTTGGGAATCAGACGCAAACAAGAAAAGTTGTTGGACAAAGCTTGTAGCTGTGATGCTGGACCTTCAACGGCAGGCCACGACCTTCCTGCTCTGCTCCATTCTGATGTAGACAGATAGAACATCAATGTGTTTGTTTGAGCTGAATCTGGATCAGAACTGCACGGCTGGAACGCTCTGATGTTGCTCAATAGTTTCAATGCACTGGTGAGG
This sequence comes from Adrianichthys oophorus, assembly GCA_036245035.1. Taxonomy (NCBI): domain Eukaryota; kingdom Metazoa; phylum Chordata; class Actinopteri; order Beloniformes; family Adrianichthyidae; genus Adrianichthys; species Adrianichthys oophorus. The sequence continues at coordinate 954,837 of BSAI01000012.1, forward strand.
TTAGTTTAGGGTTTTCAGGGGGAGAGTGGAAACAAAGGGATGATGGGAAATGGGGAGGGCTCACTCTACGCCAACAGTTCATTCCAAGTTTGTTAACTTAGAAAAACTGAGTTCATCAAATCAACAGCGGGTAGGACATGCGTATTTAGAAAACAAAACAGTTTTCTGTTCCGGGCGATGAGGTTTGAAGCCCACTGAGGAGCCAGAACAAGGGAAGGGTTAGCTTCAAATGAGCTGCTCAGCTTTCTGAAATCATTACATGAACTCCAATCATTTTGAAATTATTTGATGTCTTTATTTTTGTGATTTGGATTTTTATGGGCTGCACGGTGGTGCAGTGGTTAGCACCCTTACCTCACAGCAAGAATTCCCCTGTTCAAGTCCCGGTTAGGAAACCTTTCTGTGTGGAGTTTGAATGTCCTCCCTGTGCATACGTGGGTTTTCTCCAGCTTCCTCCCACCCTCCAAAAACATGTTTCATAGGTTCATTGACAGCACTCAATCTGGGCTGTCAGACTCAAGTCCTCAAGGCCCAGCCTCCTGCTGGCTTTTTGCCTTATCTCTTTCTGATTACCTGGATCAGGTGTGTTTTGCCAATAAGGAGCGTCAACAGCAGGTTGGATGGAAAACATGTAGGACACCAGCCCTGGAAGCACGGAGTTTAACACCTCTGCTCTAAACTGTCCCTTGTGGGTATCCACCCACCAACCCACCCATCCATCCATCCATCCATTCATTCATTCATTCATTCATCCATCCATCCATCCAACCATCCATCCATCCATCCACCCCCCACCCATCCACCCATCCATCCATCCATCCATCCACCCATCCATCCATCCACCCATCCAACCATCCACCCACCCACCCATCCATCCATCCATCCATACATCCATATCTATTTATTTGCATAACTGATCTCTTTTTCCACTTTCAGAAGATTGTGTTACTTGTCTTCTCTGCTCCTTCTGTTTCAGTTTATGTTTGAGACATGAGCAGCAAACCTGATACATTTTTGGCTGCAGGCTGACGTGCCCTCACGGTGATGAGGAAGATGAAGCTGGCTTTCATAGACAAACACAAACACCAGAACTCGTATTTACCTGGCTGAGCTTAGCTAAATGCTCCTTCTCCCTCTGCAGCTTCTGCATGGCCTGGTTCCTCTGGAGAAGCTGCTCCGTCATCCTCCTCACCTCACCGTCTGACTGCTGTAAGTAAATGAGGATTCAGCTTAACCACTTTTGAGGGTTGTAGATTTGTGGGACTTCAAATCTCATCAGAGATATCAGATATGTGACTTTGTGTCCTCAAGTTTGATGAAGTGAACTGCTGTACTCGAAGCTCCACGCCTCTCTGTGGTCGTAGAGTTTTGGGTCTGCAACGGCTTTCATCAAACAACCAGATGTCCATGTTTTGCCTCTTTCTTATTTCACATCAAAGCATCTCAGTTGCATCTGAAGCTCGGCTCCAGCTAAGACTGGAGGATGTGATGATATTAGTGAGATAGCAGGCTGAGCTCCGTCCTGCTGGCGGGGACACATGTTTCACGGTAAGAAGTTTTGAAGCAGTCAGTTGTGTTTAATCTTCCTCAGATCAGGCGTTCATGTGGACTCCCGCAGCATCCTCTGTACCAAAGCCATGAAGCACTTTAGAGCCAGGAAAACAGCACAGCAGCCCTGTCTCCGTGTTCTGGTTACACTCTTGCTGACTTCACTTTTTCCACTTTACAAACAGGAAGAAAAATGTATTTTTTATATTATTATCAAACTGGAATTTACTAAAGTTAACAAAGGCAATGTATTGCTTTGTTGAACTTTTGAAGTTCTGAAAAATAGAATTTAAAGTCACACACAAAATAGGGTTCACCTTTTTTCCAGTGACAGCAGTGAATGTGAAAAGAACCACAGCGCTGACCTCGTCTGAAATAGATGCATTCAACTTTTCCGGGATTTTTAAGACAAAAACAGACATTTCTGCAAATCTAAGTGAAAACACACATTTTTCTGCAGCTAAAGTCACATTTTTTACATTATTTCATGTTTCACAATTATGATTTTTACTTTTTTAACTCCAAGCCATCACCTCAAAAAGTCACTAATAGTGTAGAAACTGCAGAGTAATTATTGTATATTTTGTCTCCTTGACTTTAGAAGGTGTAAGTCATCACTTGAATACCTAATAAGTTCTTTAAAAATATTTATATTTACATTGTACAAGCATGTATTATAAATAAACGTGAAGAAAAAAATGCAGATGTTTTTACTTCTAGTTAAACGGATTATTATAATCTTGTTTCCTCAAATAATCCTTCATTAAGATGAATCCAGCTGCTTGTCTGCAAAGAGACAAATTCTAATAGCATTGATTCTCGTGTTTTAGGATTGATTTTTTTACACACTTTTTCATTTTTTTGTTTTACTTGTTGCTCCATTTTTGTGTCTAAAATGTGCAAATGTGACAACAGATTTAAGTGAAGGATCAAATCAGATTTCTAGAAGCCAACGCGATCACCATGGGATTTTTTTAAAAATATCTTTACTGAGACTAAAACTTGTTTTTTTTTTAAGTTTTCACCTTGATCCCTGGGTGGTTAAACAAACAGATGGGGGGGGTTTGGGGGGGGGGGGGTGGGGGGGGGGGGGGGGGGGGGGGTTGTCAGCACTGACAATCCCAACAAGTTCATGGAAAAGCATTTTCCTGAGTGAAGCAGTATGGAATATTTTCTTTCCCTATAATTTGTCATGAGCGTGTTCAAACACACACTGGATGTCAGGAATTGGACAGTTACGGCACCAGGTCTCCACCTCCCATCCATTCATGCAGACGCCAGAAACGCAAAGAGGAAAGCGAGCATGAAGCAAAATAACATTCAGCTGCATGAAATCATAGGTTAGAGCGCAGACTTTTTCTGAAATTCAGATGGAAAGAGTTCTATTTCTTCTGCCTGATGATTGATGATCCATTTTTCATTTTAGGATGAAAAATTAAAGAAACCAGGAGGTAAACCTCAGTTTGGAGGAGCTTGTAAAACAGGACAGCTGCTGACAGGATTAAACACACAAACCTTTATGGCACTGACAAGCTGCGTCCCGCAAAACAGAAGTTAAGGATCAAAACGGAGCAAAAAGAGCGCCAGTGTCCTGGTGGTGTTCAGGTGAAGCTCGAGTGGGAGACAGAACCAGCAGATCAGACAGATGGAATGGAACCATTTCACATCATCTCCTGCTTTTTGCCCACATTGCCATGTGCACTGGTTTGACTCTCCTGCTTTTTCACAAACGCTTCCTTCTGCAACGTTCACACTGGGTTAAGAAACGTGTTCCAGCAACCGCTTTCAATGAAAAGTCTATGTGGAGCTGCAGAAATGTAGGTTTTACATCTGCTAGTGTCTGGTCCAGTGTGAACACCACATGCTAAAAGCGTGTTCAAGAACCCACAGTCAGCATGTTCTTGAACACACGGCGCATGCCTGGTGGCTTCAGAGACAGCCTCTCTAATGATCTGGACCCTTTCAGATGGGAACAGGTCAGCGCTGAGCCCATGCTGGTCAACATAACGGAGTGAAACCTCTGCACACGTTTGCAGACAAGAATGTTAGGGCTATCTCACTCCACAACAACCAGATGGTGTGACCATCGTTACAGCCTGTTTGCAAAATTTAAAAAAGGTGAGGGTGTAACAATTAATGGATTTTTATTTCTACGATCCATCCAGATCAATCTGTGAGAGGCAAGCCGTTGATCAGAAACCATTGTCAGTTTAAAATGAAATAAATTGATTTTATCCATCTATCGTTTGGATAGTGACATGGAAGTTTTATGTCACTATAAGGAAAAAACAAGAACCATCCCAGAACAACACCCATGTGATGCAGCAGAAACTGATCAACCATCATTCCAGTCCAATGTGTGGAAACACTTTGGATTTACAAAGTCATGTGACCATACAATGTGCTAGAATGTTCTAATAATGTTCCTTTGGATTATTCTGATGTGGAAAAACAACAGTGGAATGAACTTGATCAAACTCAAATGGGAATGGATTTGACATTCATTCTTGTTTACTTGTTTGTTTGTACACATATTTATTTACACTTGATTATCTTGAAGAAACACAAGAATCTGGAAAACTTCACTGTTCAGTAGCAGCTATTTATCTCTGAGTCACACTGTTGAAGTTTTAGCTGAAGATGTTCTGATCCATTTTAGATCAGAGAATCGGATCATTTAAATTGAATCAACATAAACTGTGAACTGAAACATTCTTAAATGAATCGTTAAACCCCTCAAAAGACACACACACATTGGGACCCCGGATCATCTGCCCCCCTACCCCATCCCTGGTGGGGGAACCAGGCCCTCAGCAGTGGTGGCCGTGTCCTTTTAGGTGCTGGCTTCCTGGGCCCGGCGACCCTTCCTCCACGCGGGGAGAGGGTTCCCGGAGTTCTCTGTCAAGACCGTTACCCGAGGATCACATCACATCTGATGTGAAGTCTAGTTGTTCCATGCTTACCACGCTCAAGGGGTACCCCCACTTCCTTCGGGTGTCCTCCTCTTGGGCGGGGGCTGAGTGGCCCCTGTCTCCCCCTGGTTTTGCCTGGGGTTAAGGAGGGGTGATGCTCAGAATTTTCGGGTGGTGCTGAGCTGCTCATCTGGGCCTGGCGGTGGCGCCCTGTGCTGGGCCCCCTGGTGCAGCAGGAGGGCTGTTCTCTGGCTGGACTGGAGCTTGCACTCTCCGTGTCCCTGTGCCTCCCTGCTCTTTGGCGTTGGGGGGCCCTGTGGTTGTCCTGCTGGCCCTGGTCAGGGTGGTTGACGTGGGTTGCCTGGCAGGCAGACATCTGCTATATCTGCTGACCCTTGTGGGTGTCTGGGGGGCCCTGGCTACCACTACCGCTGCCTCGCCTTTGGTAGGGGTCTTGGTGTGGGGGTGACTGGGCGCGCTCCATCTTTTTAGGTTCCATCAACTACCACAGCAGAACACAAACACTCAACCCAGCACAGGTGTCAGCTCACCTTTGCACAAATATTAAGCATAATGGAATAATACGTGCTTTAAATGTGTGTGTTTTTATGGGTTAGTATGTGTGTGTGAACTCTGGTTGCGTTGTGTACATGTTTTTTACTCTTACTCCCCCTCCTTTCTTTTTACTCTTACCCCCTTCTCAAACATCTCATTCTCTTCTTTTTTCCGTTCGATCCAACAAACAATACATGCAAACATAATTATTTTGAAATAAAGTTTTCCCTCAAATACAAAAGGGGTTTATTCAAATAAACCTAATGTGTCAGAAGATTCATAACCACCGTTTGTAACAGGAAAATCTGTCCAACACAAGAGGTCTTCAGCTCTGATCTGTTTGCTCAGCTGTTGGAAAGGACAAGTTAAGAAAAAATCTCGTCTTTTCCCATGGTGGATGCCAACCCCTGCAGTCAAACAAACGTACGGTTTTCATAAGTCCGTTTGTTGGTATAGCGCTGTGCTTCATCAGGAGCTGTTTCAGAGTTTCTATCTTAGTTCACATGAAGGTCAAACATGCTGGTTGCATTCCTCAGCCCTCAGATTGGCAACAGTTGCTCTAAGTTGTTTCTTTTATGTTTGAAAGAGACAGGATTCTGAAAGATTTACAATGTTCCCAGAGGAATCTCTGCTCACTGCTTTGTTCAAAGTACAACAGTGAGACAAACTGAAACAGCTTTTTCACGAGTGCATAGATCATCATGACAGTTCTTTATGAAACTGTTTGTCATCTGATGTACTGTCAACACAACACAGTGTAGAGATTAACAAGCTGACGATTCAAATCTCAGTTAATTTGTGAAGAATTACTTACTGGACTTCATTTGAAGTGTCAACAAATAAAACCAAGAATGCTTCCGAGCAGGACTTACTGCATTGTTTTTTTTGTGTGTTTCAGCTCCACAGATGATCAGAGTGGCTCTGTGTAGAGACCCAGAAAGTCAAAGACAACCACACAGCATGTTTCAGATGCTCCTCAGTCGAGAAAACCTGAGCCAAATGAATCAAATTCCCCCTTTCCGTTATCCTGCTTTTTATTCAACCGAGGATCAATTTAAATTTCTAGAATTTCCCCCAAAAATGGCCTTTGGTGGCATATAAAGGTAAACATTTGTGAAGCTTTTTACTGACAGCAACAGTGGGCATTTATCACAAAATAAAAAAAGCTCAGACATGTTTAATCAAACTTGGTCTTTTTGGAAAGACAAAATCAACCGTACAGTAATGTGATCATGGGACCATGGGAAAAATGGGATTTGTAATCTGCAAACAAGGAATTTCATGATTATTTTAAGAAAAAAGTTCTGAGAATTTGATCAGATGAGACTTTTTAATTTGTTCATTTCAACCTCCTCATCTTCGTCATCACTGTCATTTTAGAGTAAACGAAATGCAAACGTTGAGTTTCTGAGCTTTTCTTCATTTGATGTGGAAATGATGGAGAAAAATCCTTTGTTTTTTCAAAACATATAGGTCAAAGTAGGAAACAAAAAAAAAATAGCAGGCTGATTCTGGAAGAACTACATGTTACCAAATATATGAGTCTCACTGTCCGTCAGTAGCACTTCAACTCAGTTTTTATTCTCAAATGAGTGGCCTGTTCTTTAAACAGATGGATCTGCTTTTAGTTTTAAAAACAAACTGTGAATTGTTGCACATTTGACCATATCTGAATTTTCTTTAAGACCAAAGCAAAACCATGCACATTTGGAATAAATAATAACACATAATAAAAGGCTCCATGTGCGACTATTTTTACAAAAAGTATCATTTCAAAAGCCAAAATCAATCAAATACATTTAAAGTGTTTAGGAAAAATGTGATTTCTTGCTGCTAAATGATCAGATTTTTACCACATGAATGTGTCTCATGGATGGAGCTGAAGACCAGGTCCCAGCAGCAGCGGCTCAGAACTACATGAAGGCTGCAGAGGAGCCTCCACTTTCCTACCTCCTTGTCCTGCTCAGCCGCCGTCAGCGCCGTCTCCAGGCCGTCCAGGCGCGTCCTGAGGCTGCAGCACTCTGCCTCCAGCCTGTCCCTGTGCAGGGCCAGCTGGGCGGAGCAGGCTTCCTCCTCCTCCAGGCGGCCGGAGAGGCCAGACAGCTGCCGCTCCAGCTCACACCGGCCCTGCTGCACACAGGGATGCTGAAAGGCCGACGAGCTCTCCGGATCCTGGAGGTTAAGGAACAGGAAGAAAGCCTCAAATGTTTCATTTGTTCACATGAGTGGGTCTCAGGGCATCTTTGTTAGTTTATACAGAAGTCAACTTGTACTGCAGCTTTGGGGACAAAAACAGAGCAATGACAAAGGGATGAAATATGACCGCGTTAATCTGAGCGTTTGCAACAACAAGTTAATCTGCCAGGATTAGTTAGGTCAAAGAAGAAGAAGCAACAAAGAGGATCTCACTGCATGCTGCAGCTCCATGAATCCCCTGAGCTACAGCAGCAGCTTCACTTTGTTTCATTAAGAAGAACTAAAGCAGCAGAACAACAACCAGAACTGAGCAAACCAGTTCTGCTGAAGCCTCAGCTCTGAGTCAGCCTCCATCCTCAACAGCAGTTTGGTGGAGCTCCTCTCAGCTCCGTTCCTCCTTCAACCCTCTGACAGAAGCCTCTCGCGCCTGCATCACCGAGTCGCCGCTTTGGGAGAATTTTGATTTACCAAAATGCAGGAACAAGAACAAGCATTTCATTGTTAAACATAAATCATTCTAATGGAATAGATCATGTTAGACTGAATATATGCACGCTTTACTGCAGTAACAGTGATGCTTCTGGGGTTTATGAAGAAGGGATCTAATGTATCAGCGCACCATATTATTCAGATAACCGTAAAGAACATGCTAACAAGTCAGTTAAACTTTATATCACTTTCAATTAATAAATCCATAGAATTCGTCATCCTCTGTGTCGCTTTAGGACGATTCTGCTGAGCTCGCCTTCAGACTGAGCTGCGCTTCTTCTTCTGCGCTGCTGTTAGGAGCAAATACAACGCACACGCCAACACTGCCCTCTACTGGTTGTTGTCCTAAAAATCTCACGTCACATTTATTCAGACTGAACACATTTGGTTCAAGGGGACCAGAGTTCGTTTCCCCCCAATAATCGGGAACACATTTTCTGTCAAAATACACCCAAGCTGGTTCCTGGTCCGGGACCCGGAGCCGCTGTCTGACCCATCTTTCGCGGTGGTCTCGGTTCGCCTGCTATCAGACTGAGCTTCGGTTCACTCTGAGTTTCCTCTGAATAGGCGTTGTGCTCGCAGCAGAAAAACGGGACCAAATGACCATCACAGCCGAGCATTATGGGATGTGAACAGAGTAGGGATGAAGGAACTGATGAGCTGCGGACAAACGAGGAACAACAGTGAGGCACAGCGACTCATTGAAATGTGGTCGGATGAATGCAGGATCACTGCAACAGCTTTTAACGTGAAACACATGGCTTCTGTCACTGTTTTCCCAACAATCCATCTGTCATATCAGTGTAGCTTCTTATCTGTCGTCTCCTCAGTAACCGCCTTGCAGCATGTCTCCACCGTACCAAAGCAGCAGTAAAGAGTGTTGTACGTCACGTTGATACAGACGGTCAACATTGGTCAGCAAAATATCAAGTTTGAATACGTGAACTATCCTGACGAGGACTGCAGAGCGCAGGACTTTCAATATTCTTACTCTGGTTGCTTTGCCCCGCCCTTGTAAGGCCTGGCCAATGACTGATGAGATCTTCAGTCATGTGGTTTTGTTTACAAGCTTTGGTTTGAAACGGGAATGTCCGGTTTAAAGGCAGACCAAACACAAGGTTCCGGACTCGGTCCAGTCTGAATGCACCGTCAGTCACACCCCCGGCCAAACTATGCAAACAAACAGGACTTATACAACAAGATACGATGCATGTTTGATGCACGTCAAAATGTAATGATCTACAACCAGTGATCACTGACTGATCGATGATCACACCGACGGATTACAGACGTTTTTTGTTGTTATTTTATTTTATTTGCTTTGCATGCTCTTTGCGTATTTTAAAGGAAAAAAAGACTCCTGAGAAAATGCAAAACACAAACATTCAAGGGTTGGACTGGTGCATTTCACCATGTTGTGAGTGGCACTTTTTCAGCAGTTTGAAGCTCCTTTTCTGCAGCTGTGACTCGCACATGCTTTTGTCCCACAGAGCTGTTGCATCTGTTTTTTCACTGGTATTTGCTGTGTTGTCAACAGCCTCACAAATGTTTTCTTTGTGACGTATTTGTTGAGGCAACAAGGCTCTGAATTAAAAAGATAAAACATGCAAACAGGATTGAATTTAAACGTTTGACATTCTGAATGATAGTGGCATCAAGCCTTTCTTAGTGAAACCATTTTTAGGATTTGAACTGCTCTTTGGGGTATTTTACAAGACTTTTTTTTAATAATTTGGACAAAAAAGTTTCAGACTTTCTGTCTCCTGTTTTTCATATTCTCCAGACATGTCTAAAAAACCCTTTCCTCAGTCTTTAAAGTCACTTTTCAGAGTGAACCCGCCTCCCTGAGCCATAAAGTCTGAGTCACCCACAGCTGCTGCTCTGTGCTCCAGTGAAGCGCTGTACCCGTCCCAGTCCAGGTCCTCAACTTCTGGTTCTGGTCCAGGTCCTGGCAGGATCCTGTTGGATTCCTCGGTGTCATCAGTGAGGGAGGGGCGCCGCACAGATAACATCTCAGATATCCCCAGCATTCCCGTCACAACAGGAAGAGCTCCAAGCCCGGCTGAGGGTCTGCGTGTCTGCAGGGAGTCAGGTCTCCTCCAGCTGTTGTCATGTAGGATGGGGGGGTGTGATGACTCCTCTCACCACAGACTCCCTCTCTGCTCACCTCCTCCACCTGTCAGCCTCCTTCTCTCCTTTTTTTTTTTCCAACTGCTGGTCAGCTCCTAAAAGCAGGCGCTCCTCATTCCCCCTCCAGGAGCGAGCTGCTCCTCCCAGTCAGCCCTCGGGGGGTCTGAAGGATTTCAGGTTCAGAGCAGCACAGACAGGAGAAGACAGAGCTGCATTCCAGACCAACAATGCCTTTCCTTTACTCACTTTAATTGTCATAAATGTGTGCGGTGCACACGCCCACATAGCCCCCACAATGCCAAGGCTTCATTGGAACAACGGAGGGCATTATGGCACCAGCCAAGTGTGACGGTGTTGTCCAATGAAGAGGCGGTTGGAGTATAAAGTCAGGATTTACAAACCACCAACAACAACTCTCATCTCTGCACTGGAGCGTGAAGAATGAGAGCAGCGCGTTTGTACAGTTTCTATTCACATGAATGCAGTCTTTAAGGAGGAACATGATGAGCATGACTGCATAGGAAACATGGATGATGTCTGGCCACTTTCATGTGGAAAATATAGTATTTGATTTCAAAGTGTAACTGTGGAAAAGCAAAGCCCTCAATGTTCTCACAGAAAAATGCTGGAACCCCCGCTGACCTGATCCCGGTGGGTTTTTGGAGCTCTCACTAGCATTTGTTTCAACACTTCTGCTTTTACCACTTTCACCATTAAAATGAAGTCTGGTTTTGAAGACCAAACGCAGAAACGTGGACTTCTTTAGATTCTTTTTTCTAGTCTTGTTTCGTTTGGATGTGGCTGCAGGTTTTCTGGACGCAGAGCTTCACTAAAGTCGGTGCTGCTTGTTAGTGTTGGTGCCGTTTTCTTCTGTCTCTTTAGTCATGCTTTGTTCATCTGCTGCTTCTGTCTCTTTTCAGGTTTAAAAATGATCCATTTCCTTTACAGATAGTTAGTCCTCAACCACGTTCCGCTCATGCTTTTCAGACAGGCGGATCTTTGCAGTCTTTCCATTGTTTTCTCTCATTTCAGGTTAACTGAAGTTTGCTTTATTTCTTAAACGTAGTCTTTATCCACAAGTCTCGGTCTCCTGCATTCCACTCCACCTCATAAGGAACCCTTTCTTCAATATGAGCAGCAGTCTCCAACCTTATAGAAGTCAGTGCCATGAATGGATCCAGCATCAGCAGTTCCATCCATCCATCTTCTAAATGCACTGAATTATAAGGCGCAGTGTCAATGAATGGTCTATTTTTTTATGTATGTCATAAATAAGACACATTGAACTAAGGTGCATTAAAGAGTGAGAGTCCATCAGTCACTCTGACTTTCTTCACAGTAATTCTAGAACTTGTTTGATATAAACTTTGTTTGCAACATGAAAAGAAAGATGGATACCGCTGAAACAAACGTCCCTGTGACTACGCTAACTCCCTACTTTGTTGTTAACACATCAAAACAAAAAAATGCAACACTGCTACACGTTAGCTACACAGAAGTTATTCACAACAACACCCAACAGAGCACCATTTACCTCTGAAAACTGCCTCAACAGAAGTAAGCACAACCAGAATTAGTCCTATTATATGAGGCGCTCCGGATTCTAAGGAGCAGTGCGGCTTTTTGGAAACTGAAAAACTTTTAGAGTTCCAGGAACACCCTGGAGAGGTTGCTAGTCCACTAGAGAGACAAACAACAACCCACATCCACACCTCGATGCATCCATCCACGGTTCAAAAGTGGATGAAAAAGTGACAAACTTTCACTGTACAAAATGTGACTTTGTGAAGAGAAGAAGAAACTCTAGAGCAGGGGTCTCCAACCCTTTTCCTCAAAGGCCTCCGCCCTGCTTGTTTTGCAGCTAACCCTGCCTCAGTAATTGCTGCTCACCTGGATCAGGTGTGTTCAGTCAGATCAGACACTGCGCTGATTCAATCCAGCTAATCAGCATCTACTGAAGCAAGGTTAGCTGCAAAACAATCAGGACGGTAGCCCTCGAGGAACAGGGTTGGAGACCCCTGCTCTAGAGAATACATTTCTTTTGGGTCTAACAGCTCTCCTCTTGAATAAAGAGAAAAGTATTGAAAGACAGATTATCCTGAGGTTTGGTCAGAAACAGAAACACTCGCCAACCTGAAGAGAAAAAAGGCATCTAAAGAATGGACAATTCAGAGGAAGGAGGAAAAAAGCACCACATGTGGATTCAGTTCTCCTTATAAGCTCCTGTCTGTAAGCCTGTGAGTCAAGAATGCACGGCATTCTGAATCTGTGTTTATCAAAGAGTAAACCATGACACTCTGAAAGACAGCCAGTTTTACCATCAATGTCAGGCCTCATAAAAATCATTACCAGGTTGTGCAGCAAAACCATTGTCCCGTGAAAACACACTCCTCTCAGTTCCTCTGCTGATCTCAGAGCCCCAAACAACACTTCAGAAGGTCTCACCACATCTGAAATGTGCCCCCACCACCATAAAACCCTGGAATGTACCTGCCAGCAGCGTCTCAACAACCCAAAGACTGATGAGTGACGAAGCCTGAGGAGGAGGATCCAGCTGCTTCACCCTGTCAAATGAAGAAGCTCTAACTGCTAATGTTTTTCTAAGACTGACACTGTTGTCCAATGCTTCCTCCACTGGTCTGAAAACGAGATAAATCTGGACTCAGTTCATCTGAGGGACAGCAGAGTGAAACAGTTCTAAACAAGAGGAAGAACTCGTTCAGTGAAAAAGCTCCATCTCAACACTTTGTGACTCCGTTTCAGCAGTGAATGCAACCTTGAAACAGAGAAGCTTGAAAAGCATAAAGAAAAGGAGTGTGTGCACCACTGAAAGTATGCATCAGGCGCTGGTTTATTTGAAGTGAAATCATCTGAGATGTAGAAAGCTTCGCTTGAACTCAGACTGAAGACGTTTCTCGGGTGAGGAGCATATTTTAGACTAGAAGAAGAAGTCTGCTTGTCGTGTGTAAGTGTTCACTGACTGTCGCTCCCAGCATGTCTGTTAAACGTGAACATTTTCTTACTACGGGATCTGCTTTATTGGTTTAGACCGGCAAAGCTGCTACAATAACCCTTTAAAACAACAAATACCCCGTAATACCTGATTGAAATGGCTCATTATGAAGGTTTTTACAGTCCACAGGTCCATCTCTTATCCAAAAAATGACTGCCTTAACCTGGGAGCCTAAAACACCCACAGATGGAGTCCTAAAACTGCCTCTAAAGTATAAGGTCAGAATGTGAGGACCATTCCAGAGGGTCTGAAAGTGTAAAACGCGCACCATGATGAGTCTGCCAAGACTACACTTCCCTAACACATCTCAGAGCCTCTGTCTCCATCTAATCCCAGATTAATCTCTCATCCTCCTCTTTGTGGTACATTCTTCAGTTTATTATCACACTCAGAATTACCCATCATGCATTTACACTCACACGCTTTGGACTAGATCCCCCCAAGAAAACGGAAAGAGAAAAGCGTCCAGACAGGATCTGGACTGGCACCTTCTTTGCAGGGACTGACCCTCACCCATCAGACCCTGCATGATTGAACAGCTGGATCTGCACTTGCAGTCCTCTCTGTGAACTTCCCTCCATCAGTCTGACACCTCCACTCAGTCAAAGCAAACATTCCTTTACACATAACCCACTTTCTGTTTGGTACCAAGCTCTGAGATCAAAGGTGGAGTTCAGCCAGCCGGTGGAGGTGTTGCTGGGATGAAGATGACAGAACCGCAGCCACCCCACCCCCATCCCCGGGAGCCCAGCAAGGACCCCCGAAGCCCTCGGAGACTGCAGCACAAAACACGGGTTCTGCTTTGGAAGACATGGAGCCAGGAGCAAATGGCTGAACTCTGAATGTTTCCAGCTGATTGTTTTTGAGAAGAACATAGTTCAAACATTTGCAGGACTTTTCAACAGAAATTACACAGCACATTTCTGGAGTAAAAATAAAGTTAGGAGAAAAATCCTTAAGTGTGAACTGGCTTTTGCGTCGCAGCATGTTGCTGCTCGGTGCATCAAGCTGCCATCAACGATCTGAACTTTTGTACTGCGTTGGATGAACCAATCAGGAGCTCAGCTTTGGCTTTGTTCTGTTGGAGTCCAGTCAACATTAAGGAGAATTTTTGTCTCAAGAGACCGCCTTGCCTGACACTCAAAACACCTCTGATTGCGTCCGCATTGACCTAACACTGAAAGTGGACATCTCTGCTGCGTGAATCGCGTTTGGTAGGAACGCAGCTGTATGGACAAGCATGAAGCAGTGAGTTTGATGTGCGTCAGAAAGGAAGTGGCGGATGCAAATTTGATGCATGAATCACATTTGAGTGAACGCAGCATGTTTGGTTTCCTTTAAGTGTTAAAGAGAAAATGTAAAAGCTCTTCTGAAGTCCAAATGGGAAACATACTGATTATTGATGAACAGAAGGAAAGAACTCTCTCACTTCCTGACTGACCTGAATCCATCAGTGGGAAGTTTCTACGCTTTTTTAAAGACTTCCTCTATGGTGATCTCTTGGGTCTTAATGAGAACTAACTGCTGTCCACTTTCAAGGAAAAGTCTATGTAAAGACGTGTAAATGTGTCTTTTGAGCTTCCACGTTCAAAACTTGTGTTCAAGTGTAGCTACGCAAGTTGTGAGGACTGCTTTTGGCGCCACGTTTAAAAGGCGCCAGGAAAGTCAAACTTTGACCAATCAGGGACTTGGATTTGGTAGTGACAGCGGCCCTTTAAATTCACAGAAGTGGCAACCATTTGAAAATTGATCGTGAAGAGAAATTAATGAATGCAGTTTGTGCCCAGTCAGAAATACATGACAGCAGGTCTTTCGTACATCGGAATAGAGCTGTGAAAGAAAAAGTCTGAAGCGAGATTCATGAGATTTGCACCTCATGTGCTCAGTGTGTATGTAGCATCACACTCTGATTGCCGTGATCAAATCCGAACATTTGAAACAGATGTTCACCATCGCAATTTCAAATTCTAACTTTAAATGAGTTTCAACCTAAAAACAAAGATTGAGGATCAATCCTCAGCCGAGTACGAGAGAACATCCACTGTGCAGGCAAAAAGAAGTGATGCAATAAACAACCTGACTGGTAGACGTGCTAATTAACTGGGATACTGGAATATAGTTTATTTTCATAGCTTCCAAAGGAAAGCAATAGAGAGGCTCTAGAAAAGAAGAGAAGAACATTTTCTTCTGGAGGATCTGAACGGGAAAACTGCAGGAACCTGCTGCCGGCTGAGCTCTGGAAACAGAGCAATCATCGGCTGCACTCTCTGACAGCCTGACGCCTGTCCACCAGCTGGGAGACGTGGTATCAACTTTCTACAGTGCGTCCTGGTTTGCTGCGCTGTCCAAATAAGATTTAAGACGTGTGACATCAGGATTAGCCACCTGACACCCTTGAACTTCCTCTGCCTGCAGTGAATTTGAAAACATTTTTTATTTCAGCCGTCAGCACTGGATTTACCGGCACACCCAGCATGCAGGGAAATGAATGTGACACACGGGTGCTTCACCTGTGCAGTCATGGTGGCCCACCTGTAAAGCCACTGCTGGTGTTAACAAAGCGCACAGTAAATGCTGTCTTTGTTGCAGCACAATCCTCATGATGAATGCTTGCTAAGCAAAGGCTTCATGTTTTGACTTGAACTCACATGAGCTCCTGCTGTTCCAGTCTCAGCGCATGAGGGTTAGCCACTGTTCATCTGAGTCACATTTCCGGAACAATCTTTGTGAAAATAGTGTTGTCATTTCACAACAGAAACCAACCGCAGCCTCAAAATCCTAACATTAGCAGTGGTGCCGATCTCTCTAACACCTTCCCTCTCAGGAGGTTCAGTCAGTGAACTTGTCAACAGCTTTAATGCAAATATGTTAAGCATCATGGATAGTATTGCTCCCAATAAGGTGAAGGTGATCAATGGAAAGAAAAAATCTCCATGAGAAATTCTGTACTCGTAAAGAATGTAAAAAGAGAGTGTCGAAAATCAGAACGCATTTGGAGAAATTCTAAACTGCAGGTTGATTACGACATCTATGAAGAGAAACTTTAATTTTATAATTTACAACTGAGCAATGCAAGGAAGTTCTATTTCTCTGAAATCATAACCAAAAACTCTCATAATTCTCGGGCGTTATTCGCTGCAGTCGACAGGCTGACAAACCCCTCTGTGTCAGCGGCATCAGAACTTTTCTCCACTAAAAATGGTCATGACTTTGCTAAATTCTTTACAGAGAAAATCAAAAACAAAAGGCAAACTATTGTTTCATCAACAACAAGTCCAGAATATGAACTTTATTCACTGGAAACTAATCTAAACCCCATGGCTCAGTTTCAACCCATAAACAGTAAAGACCTGGAGGACATTCTAAGTCAACTGAACTCCTCCTGCTGTCTGGATATTCTACCCACAAGTTTTTTCAAACAAGTTTCAAAGATCCTGGAGTCGGTCCTGGTCCAGATTGTGAACTTGTCTTTAACATCTGGTGTTTTCCCAGAACCACTGAAAACAGCTGGAATCAAACCCTCCAAAAAAAGGACACCAATGAACAACTACAGACCAATATCAAACCTGCTATTTTTAGGCAAGATCATTGAAAAAGCTGTTTTTCATCAGCTAAATGAATTCCTAATAAGAAACAACTGCTATGATGTCTTCCAGTCAGGCTTCAGACATCACCACAGCACTGAGACGGCTCTGACCAAAGTGACTAATGATATACGTTTGAATACAGACAGTGGAAATATGTCAGTGCTAGTTTGATTGGATCTCAGTGCTGCATTTGATACAGTCAATCACGCTGTATTACTCAAACAACTGGAAACCTGGGTGGGTCTCACTGGGCCAGTACTAAACTGGTTCAAGATGTGCTTGGAAAACAGGAAAAATTTTGTGTCAGTTGGTATCTTCACATCAGAGCCGACATAAATTACATGTGGAGTTCCCCAAGGCTCCATCCTGGGGCCACTTCTAATTAATATCTACATGCTCACACTGGCCCAGGTTATAAAGAACAACAACATTAGTTACCATAGCTATGCAGATGACAAACAGATATATATTACAATGACACCAGGAGACCGAGGCCCTGTACAGCCTCTTGGTAAATGCATTGAGGACATTAATTACGGGATGTCACAACTTACTTCAATTAAACAAAAACGAAACTGAGGTTATTGTCTTTATGGCTAAAGAGAAACGGTTGGACGTCACTACAGAGCTTCAATCTACTCATCTTAACACCACCAACCAGACCAGAAACTTGGGTGTAGTGATGGACACAGACCTAAATTTTGATAAACACATTAGGACAGTAACAAAATCAGCCTACTATCATCTCAAAAATATTTCAAGGATTAAAGATCCGATGTTCAAGCAGGACCTGGAAAAACTAGTTCATGCTTTCATCTTTAGTGGACTTGACTACTGTAACAGTGTTTTCACAGGACGACCAAAAAAATCAATCAGGAAACTACAGCTTATTCAGAACTCAGCTGCCCGTGTTCTCACAGGAACCAAAAAAGTAGATCACATCAGTCCAGTTCTGAGGTCTTTACACTGGCTGCCTGTCTGCCAGAGAATAGACTTTAAGGTTATGCTACTGGTTTAGAAAGCTTTGAATGGTTTATCACCAAAGTACATGACTGACCTCCTGACCCAGTATAGACCAGCCAGACCTCTCCGCTCATCTGGATTCAGTCTGTTGTCAGTTCCTAAAGTCCAAACCAAACATGGAGAATCTGCATTCAGCTTCTATGCTCCACAGATCTGGAACAGACTTCCAGAAAGCCTTAGATCAGCTGAAACACTCAGAGTATTTAAATCCAGTTAAAGACCCACCTGTTCTCAGCTGCATTTGATTCAAAAGTTTACATCTGCACTGTTTATCTATGCTTGTTTTAAATTCACTTCTTTTTAACTTTCTTTAAATTTTATTGTAATGATCACTCATTTGATGTTTTGATTTTTTAAATTTCTTTCATGTTTTATGTAAAACACTTTGAATTGTCTTTGTACATGAAATGTGCAGAACAAAAAAACTTGCCTTGCTTGCCTCTGGTGACGTCTTTGTCCACAGCTCACAATGTGGAGGCAATAGTCTTATGATGACAGCAAAGACTTGGCATTGACTGCTATGAACTTAAAAAAAAAATCTGTGCAAATGCATCAAAAATTAAAAAAAAAAAACCCACTAAAGTTTGACCACATACCCTCAAATAGCTGGAGAACGAGATGACTGAAAAGCCGTGAAACACAGCTCTTTATTGTAAGGGTGTCCCCAGTGGTGTTTTATCTATGATTATGCCACTTTTAGCTAAAATAAAAAAAAAAATACCTGCGCGTTTTTTAGCACATAGTATCTGCAGAGCGGCAGGAGTTTGTGAGAAATTCATCTCTATAAGGCTGCTCATTTCCCATCATCCCTTTGTTTACACTCTCCTATAGCATCTGACAACCTAACATTAATGTGCAACCAAAATGGCCAGCAGCATTATAGCTCTGCAGCCATACAGTTCTGATCCAGATCCCAGCTCAACGAGGAAAACAGAACACCACAAGAACATTTTAGAAACAGCATTTTCATTGGAGTGGGTCTTTAATCTGTAAATGCACACATGCAGTCTCCATGATGAACATTTTTTAAACCAGTAAAACGTGTCAGCAGTGATCTGCAGGTGTGTGCACAGACAGTATGCACGTGCACACATTTCCACGTTGTTACAGCAGAACTCTGATTGATCTCAAAGCCAATGATCTCATTTTGGCTTCAGGTTTTTTCAAATATCTGTTTAGACATGACGTTTCATGGAGGAGGAAGAACAGACGGGCTGCTTTCACAATGCCGGGGCCTTTCTTCAACCTAAATGCATTCCTGAGACATCAACATACCAGATCATTTCAGAAACACTGTGCCGTCAGCTTCATGGGTTCATTTCAATTCTACGTTGAAACAGGCAAAGCCCAGAAGAATACGCATCCATATTCATCTCCCATAGAGCTGACTGATTTGAATTGTTTAATTTAAAATGGTCAACCAATTCAGAACACATCATGTAGGGTCAGTTGTTTTAGTCACATGACCTGGAGATCCAAAATGGTGGCTCTGACTGGACTTCCTACTGTGGAAGGACAAAACAGGTCCATTTTACAACACTTAACTCTACGAAAAAAGACTCATTGAGTCCACCTGCAGAAGTATTTAACCCCATTTCTCTCTGAGTTGGACTTTGCTGATGTGCTTCTGTCTTCACCAGAGGCAGGTTAACTCCTGAATGTCAATGATAAATACAGCACATGAAAGTGCTTCCGGTACAGAGTTTTGTGGCAGTTGTAAATCTGAGTCCCACTGGAATAAACGTCAAAAGGCTACCCAACACGTTAGCAAAGACATCTGTCAATCAATCCACCGCTGTGAGGAGGGCAGACCTTTACAGGTGCTGATCAGTACGTGGCATTATGACATTCTAACTTTGAATTTTTTTTAGAATATTCACATTTTCTCAGGTAATGGGGTTTCATTACCGGAAAGCCAAACATGATCAGACTTTATGAGAAAAAGATTTTAAACGTTTCAGTTGATGTCTAACTGCGGATGAAATTTCACTTTTTCAATTAACTGACAAATAAATATTGAGCACGATGACCACATGATACACGAAATGTTTTCACATGCAGAAATGATGTGGATTGAATGTAATTAGCTCCTTACGTCTAGCTGGGCGATCCTGCAGTTCTCCAGATGAGTTTAATGTCCCACCCACCCACCCACCCCGTGCGATGCTTTTTGATGGAGAAGCCCCTCTTTTGCAACCCGCCTGCAGATGAATGGAGTGCAGGATGTCTGACCTGCGGCTGAACTCTGGATCCAGGTCATTCAGGGAGGCGCTGTCTGCCTTTGATCACTGAAGCCCCTCATAATTCACTTACACTCATGCGCGTGATCACAGCTCAGCTGCATTCTACCTGCTCATTAACCATAACTCTGCCGCTGTCATGTAATTATCCTGCTGAGACTGCTGTTGGCTTTCTACACTGATCTTATGGAGAAAGGGTTTTGTCTTGTGTCTATTATTGACCTTTTGGATGAAATAACTGAGAGTTAAGTGACTGTGATGGAGGATTACAGGCGATATGAGCATGGCATTACCCAGAGATCAATGGAATGCCTCTGATTTTAGCACTAGACAGGAGGACATCCACAGAAAAAGTGTTCTCTCAGCATTTAGGTTTATTGATCTGAAAGTCCATTTTTCTCAGTGAAGTTGTGAAGCCAGACAGGAAAACTTTCACTTTCACAAGCATTCGCTATTTTAGTTAGTTACAGACAGACAAAGAGAACCATTGACTATTGTAGATAACAAGTTCTGCCTTGAAAACCGAACCAGTGATTACCAGTTATGGCTAAATAACATGTCTGCTCAACTAAATATTCAAGTTGGGACAGTTTTTCATGAAGGCTGACTGACTCTAAAGGGTGTAATGATGAAAGTTTATCTTATTTGTTGGTCTTTTTCCGTCCAACCCACAAACAGTGACCTGAAAAGCAGAAAATGAAATGCTCTAAATCAACTTAACAGGTGGCAAAGAGCAGCTCTCTGCTGTTGTGTTTGGAGCTGAAGGTGACAGCTCTGCTAGTTAAGATGACAGGGACGTTAAAAAAGAAAATCCTAGGAATGCCATACTTGAATTTGGCAGTCCGGGGGGACACTGCAGACTGCTGGGGTCCATGAATGATGTTACTTTTCTACACAAGACTTATCTAAACCTGTGTGGTCTTTAAAAACTGTCACTTGATGGCATTGTTTGGTTAAATGTACTTTTCATTGGGGGTAAAAAAAAAACCAAGAAGTAGCCATAAACCTTACAATCATCATCCTCACTGTCAAGCACGGTGGTGGGAGCATGATGCTCTGTAGGTGTTTTTAGGGAATGGACCAGCAGAGCTATTCACAGTAAATGACATGATGGCAAAAAGAAACAAATATTCTCAGCAGTAACATCAGTCTGCATGGACACTAGGCCACTTCCACGAGACACAGCCAAAAATACCAGACAGCTGGTTGGAAAACAAATGAAGTGCAGGATTGCTGCAACGATCAATAAAGGATTTGCTACTGTTGTTTAAAAAAGTATCAATAACTATGGACATGTCGCGGTTTTTGACAGTGTACTGTAGTGTCTTGTACATTGATCTGTGGTAAACATCTCAGTCATTTCCAAACAATGAGAAGCTTTCTGGTTAAATCAAAGTAACTGTGAGTCAAAAGTTGATTTAGAAAAATGTACATTTGTAGATCTGAGCTGCAGCAGGAATGCACAAATTAACAACTTCTCTGACAAAGCATATCAGACCGGGCTAAAAATCCCAAAGTGTCAGCGTTCGGTCTACTTTAACCGCATGTCTGTGAAGGGTCTAAGTCATCCGCGTTGGATCCATATCAACATTTTGTTTAAAATGTATTTATAATCCAGGTCATCCAGACCTGTTTTTTTCACAGTGATGCTGTTGAAACCGAGTCAGTCCCAGGATTGAAAAAGTCTCTTGGATGAGAGGCAAACGTCTTCTGTGATTTCTAGATGAAATAAAAATGACTTTAACCTTACTCACCCTTACATGCTGCACAAGCGCTCACTACGACCGGTCACTCACAGCATCTTAGTGGAAGACATTGAGCATGATCATTGTCTCTCTACAGCAGCAGGGTGACGAAGGGTTCTGTGAAGAACCAATCAGAAAACTGAGAGGTAACAGAACCGTCTTCTCATTCTAGTTGTGTCTTTAAAAAGTCATTGTTGTTGTTGCATGTAAAGCATGACATGCTTTATTTCAGAGAAACAAAAATGACACATATGATCAGTTAATCACTTTAAAAAAGTTTGTACACCTAATTTAAGGGAGAATTCCAAGAACCAGCAGGAACAACAGAAAAAACAACTTCATAATCTGGAGCACCTTTCATTTGGATTTATTCTATAAAGTGATTCTGAGAGGAACAGTGCGCTTTGTCAAAACACAAGTCTGTTTTGATGATTTGCAAACGAGGTTTGGTGTGATTGTAAGTAAGGCTAACACCGCTAACATGTAACGATGTCAGAGTGTGTTGTTAACATGTTACTGGGAAGGCTGGGAGTTAGCGTAGCCACAGTAACGTTTGTTTTAGCCGTATCAGTCTGTTTTTTACATACACACCCTGCAAACGGTAGTTACAGGTATTGTGAAAATGCTAATGTGGCTAACATGTAGCGTGTCACAAACAAGGTTTAGATTTACTGTGAACCCAGTTAATAAAGTCTGACTGACTTGTCTCTGTCTCTTTTGTGTCGCGTCATGCGCCTTAAATGACAGAAGTACACAAATAAATCCTTTATTGACAGTGCATGTTAGAATCCAGGGTGCCTCTAGTGCAGAAAACCTGGTATCTAAGTCCACTCTGAGATGCTATTGTCTCAAAAAATTCAATATTAGCAAAAGTGTGAATCTGAGGAAGAAGTCCCAATATTTTTGTCTCGTCATCATAACCAGCACCAGGTGAATGGGAACCATGCAGACATGACTTGAATGCACCTGAAAACACAGAAACAGCAAAGGTCCTGCTCTCTGACACCCCCTGCTGTCACAGAGACTTGATGGAAGCTGTGAGTCTGCAGACGCACGCTTGCAAACACGCTCCAGAGAACTCAGCTGGAACGAAAGGAAAACGTGCAGAAGCATTGCAGAGGAAGGAGGACGGAGCTGCAGGCTGCTTACCCGGGTGGTTCTGTGTGCAGCGATGGTGGGCCGGTACTGGCGAAAGTCAGTCTGGATCACACACACTCTCTTCTCCATCTTCACAGCCCACAGCCTCCTATGCTGTCTTCCCCAAAAAAGCTCGGGGGAGGAAGTGGGGCATGTGCAAGAGTGTGCGCTCTTCAGGCTGGGGGAGAGCGTGTTGTGATACCTGACCCTGAGAGCAGCACTGAGGAGGGAGGGAGGGAGGGAGCAGCGGAAAGAGGGAACATGAACAAGCATGAACACTGTCACATCTCCAACTGCAGCAACACATTCTGACTCCACTCACCTATCGGTGCGAAGTGAAGAAGAAACTCACTGACAGCTTTAAAGAGCCTCTCCAAGGAAATGGTGTTTCTGACACGCTCCTGAGCCGCATGGCGCCCTGAGCGAAAAGGAATCAAAAGATGATTGGAGTGGGTCTTTAACAACAAGCAGTCCAATCTGCAATGCATTTGTTCTAACAATACAATCAATCAAACATTTCAGTTTGCCCTGTGTTGAGACACAGAGAGGTTTTTTTGGTTGTCAGCACAGTCATTTACCAGACACTTTCACTCAAACACTTTTAACGTTTAGGATCATGCAGCATTTAAGAAGAACACTCCCACTAATCTTAGTCTCAGCTGCCCTTCCAGGGGGATCCAGGCTGTCTGAGGTGACAATAGTGACAAGTGCCGTCGGTGCACGCAGGTAACCAATGCAAACCATCAAGGTCGCTCACCGGTTAGTGAGTGCTCCATGTTAGAGCCAGCAGTCATAGCTTGTGATTAACGTTTGCTCCCCGTTTTGGTCAATGTCAACATTTCAACACATATTTTTAGTCAAACTGACAGTGTCTGCCATGATCACCCAGACTGTTACTGTGAAGAGTCGGTAAGGAAAACTAAAAAGAAATTCCACCCTAGAGTTTAAGGCTGCTTCAAACAACCAAGCTAATGAGTTCCAGCCCTACATCCTGTTTGATTTGCTGTCATACACAGGGCTCTTATCCGGGCTGTTATCTGGGTCACATTCTGGGTTTTGCGTGGCGGCCTGGACGTTTTTTTTTTGCTTAATTGTCTCTCCTGTAACTTCCCTTTTGCACTTTGGTTAAAGTGAGACCCTCACCCTGCAGCAGAGCACAGCTCAGCTGTTCGGCCCTCACCAGAGTCCGGCTGAGCGTTCCACAAAGGGACAGTGGCTGGGACTGCTCAGGAAAGTTTTCAAAACAATGTGCCAGAAGTCAACTAACTGGCTCAGTTAAGCTACACTTTGCTGTCTTGCGCCTCATTAATAAAGCTTCCCACACAGACACTTGAGCTTCCAAAGCCGTGTTATCATTGTCCTGAATGAAACAAGACTCGCGGAGCGCTAAGTCTTTGTGGCGTTAAAGCCACAGTCAAGTTACAAAGAGTTCATTCAAAACCCTGAGCTCTGCCTGTGTGTGGGAGGTCAGACTTGGAGCAAATGAACCGCCGTAGTTTGGCTGCTGAGGCGGATGACAGTGTGATCACAGGCTACAGACCTCAGGCCGATGGTTCAAGTCCATCTGGAAACAGCTTTGTGTGTTTAGACTGCTTTGTGGCCTTAAGCAGAGCATCTTAGACATCATCAGAGGATTATGTTTAAAACTTACAGGAGGACCAGGTTTAGCTCTGAGGAGCTGAAGGTGAGACAGCACACGCCTTAGTCACATGACCTGTGCGAGCGCTGTGAGTGCTTGAATTGTCATGGCCCCTGGAGGGTCACAGAGAGTAAAGGACGCCATGAAAGTGGAATGTACCATTGTGTGACGATAAACAGGTGATGTGTTACGGTGTCCTTACACCACACTTTAGTCATTCTAAAGGCGCGAGCACTGGAGCCTTACTGCCCACGCGCGGCACATGCCGCACGCCTGAGATTGGCACGTGATACATAGGTACCTGTAGGAACTCGTAGGATGTCCACACAAACTTTGATTTGCTTATTTCTAACAGTCAGCGTTCACCGGCTTCTAGCACATTCTACAGCCTAAAAATGAAGAATCCCTACGGCACGCCTGCGTCTCTCCTACATGACCCTTCCTTACCGTTGTGAGCTGTATACGTGTTTTTGCTGCAACCCATCGCCCACAAGTTGCCTAAAGAAACAAACGTGCACCAACATTTTGCTCTGCTGCCCCATCCGGTGCCATCTGTACAGGTTTGCCCATTTCTCACCCGCAGACAGCCTGCATAACTAGCAGGGCAGCTGATCTGAAGGATTTGTAATCAATCAAATTGACCAAATATCTGAAAGAGAAGGTGACAAAGTTCCTAAGTGTTTATGCAGCGCTCCACCTGTGTCTGTTTGGATGGCTTTATGTTGTGCAGACAAATGTCATTCCTGCGGGCGGGTGAAGTCGCTTGATTGCTCTGTTTGAGTGTTTTTGGCTAAAATAGAGCCTCTTTCTTTGTATATAAAGACAGTTTTGCACTGCTGAGCCGCCACCATTGGCACTGGTTTTAAAAGGTGCTTTAGCCAAAAAGAAATGATGTAAGCAGTGAAAATCCCTGTAAAATCTGCCAACTGGTATTCATGTGGAAGAAAGCAGGTCTCAGGCTGGATAAGTCTCATAATTAGGTGCTCCTTTCCCCTCCCACAGGGCTTCATTCCTCTGCTATTTTCCCTGAATGTGTCAATGTGTCAGTCAGCCCTAAACTCACTAAAGACTCCTGGCTGAAGGCGGTGGGAAATCATGCACAGAAGGATGTGTTTACCTTGCATCAGAGAAAAAAGAATCAAAGCAGAGGGTAATTTACCTGCTTTTATCTCGCAGGTATTAAAGATTGTTGAGGTTTTTAATCAAACTCACAGTGGAAACTCAGGGTTTTTACAGGCTTACTGTCGGGATAAGATGACAGTTCTGTTTTGTTGAGCGGATACCAGCATGTGTGTAGAGCTCAAGAATTTGACCTTTTGCTCAAGAAACATGGTGTGAACGTCAAAGTCAATTCAACGTTACCTGAACACACTTCACCTCTTTGGTTATTCTCCCATTCAGACTGAAATCAAAAGAATCCGTTTTCTTCTTTTGCTTATTTTTAGTCGTGATTTTTGAAGTTGACCTCCGCTTTGTCCACCACCAGGAGACCAAGATCATGAAGATCAACTCTTCCAGCTCACAGCCAGAGATGCTTTGCAACAACAACCAGGAAGACGTGGAGACCTGCACGTATCTAAGCAGTGTGGGGAACCAACAGAGAGGAACAGACATGGATGTAGAACCTGCATCAAACTCCTGGATGTGCACCAAGCAAGGCCTGCTCAACCCAAACATCAAGTCTGTCCAAACATGAAAAACAACAAAAACCACCGTCAAGAGATTAAAGACATTTATCAGTTCCTGTCTGAGAAGAATCCTCAAGATCTACGGGCTGAAACCATCAGCAACACAGAGATCTGACTGAGAACAAAGCATGCGCCAGCAGAAGAAGAAATAAGATGGAATTGGATCAGCCTCACCTTGAGGAAAGCAACATCCAGCATCACCTATCAGGCCTTGACCTGGACTGACCAGAGGAAGAAAAACCGAGGACAACCAAGACCAGTCACACCTGGAGGGAGCAAGGAAGGCCCGGCAAGGTGGACAGAAGACGACGGCGGGGAGTTTTTAAAGACCTACATGTATGTCCAACCGGGGTACGAGGAATATTAACTACCTAAGTAACGTTTGACTGCTGTAAAAGTGTTCCAGTGGTCTTTAACTGCAATTATGCAGTTTTTAGCCAAAATAAAATAAAAAAAAAAACCTGTGATGTTTTCCAGGACATTCGAGGATGTTCGGCGGAGCAGCAGTGAATCCAGAAAGAGTCAGAAATGCCATTTTAAGCATCGTTTTCTTTATATACTGAATGTCCTCCATCATGTTACCAAACATGTAAAAACACCCAAAAATCCTTTTCATCCCAGCAGGTCTTCTAAACAACCTTCTGGGATACTTTCCTCAAACTACCATCAGTTTGCAGCATCCTATGACTTGATGTGTCTGGATCTGAGAAGATTTGATGAAAGTTCTGGTTCTGGTTTACAGTCACAGGAAGAGTTTTCAAGTGATTCTCCTTCATCTCTTCATACTCACATTTGCTTAGATGTTATTTTCAGAATTGAACATCTTTGAGGTGCTGTCCCAGCAGCAAATGGAGTTTTGGATTACAGACTGAAGGGAAAACAGTGTTCTACAATGCGGTGAGTGAGATAATAACCAGCTTTTACCTGTTAATGGTAGTCATCCAGCTGCCTCCCATCACGGTGAAATTCGGCCTTATTTGCTGTGCCTGAACTCACC
The DNA here is from genome assembly GCA_036245035.1 of Adrianichthys oophorus. Classification (NCBI taxonomy): domain Eukaryota; kingdom Metazoa; phylum Chordata; class Actinopteri; order Beloniformes; family Adrianichthyidae; genus Adrianichthys; species Adrianichthys oophorus. The sequence goes on from BSAI01000012.1 coordinate 981,736, forward strand.
GCTGTAACCTGATTTTCTTTGTGGGGGCAGCAGCACATGTGACTTTGCCTGCTGGGGTTGCTCGTGGCACGCTCACCCCCCCATGGATGACACACGTTTGTGGAATTTGATTAATTAAAGGCTTAAACTGAATCCTGACAAAAAGATAAAAACTCAAGTCCAGACAGGAAGGCCTTTGTTATCAGGCATGTGTGCATCCAGCAGCATGTTAATGCAACCAGGCGTGGGGGGGGGGGCACATGTGGGCATGGTCAGCAAACACCCGGAGCTCTTTGAGTAGGTGGGGTGGAATAATCCGTTTCACACCTTCATTTGGTTTGCTTTCAAACTGAACGAGTCCAGAGACTGAAGTGGACAGAAACCTACTGAAAGCACCATGCAGGCTCGACAGCTGCTGGGATTGGTCCTGCAAACCGCTACAATTGATTATAAGACTGGTATGGGCTACTGCCCAGGGAGTACCCTCCATTCACCCAACAGTCACTGGGATAGGCTCCAGCAACCATGTGACCCTGAAAGGGATGGAGGGAGTATCTGCTCACAAAAAACTCATATTTGAATGTCGGTGCAAACAGAAAGAGTAAAGACTGCCACCTCCTGGACAGAGGAACCGTGCTCTGGGAAGCGTGGTAAAGGGTAGGGTAGGCTTGAGTGCTGTGTTCAAAACCATCAGTTCTGTTTCGGTTTGGTTGTATAATTTATCTGTATTCACAGCGATGTCCTGCTACTTTCACTGCAATCTTCCAAACTCTACAGTCCATGATGTCATTTTGGTCTGCTCGAAAAGACTGATTGCTGTTATTCTTGCTTAACAGAGATTTAAATAATAGATGTGTGCAGTGAGATCTGCTGTTCAGTTTAACATTAATTGTAGGGACGTTAATGTTGTTCTCCTTTCAGCTTATCCCTTCCCGGTCGCCACAGTGAATCAGCTTTTCACTGCTTCACATTGACTCATTTTATGATATCATCCTTTTGTTTTTTCCCCTTATTTTCATTCCTGTTTCCAAACGTGTGGAGCCATTTTGAAGGATCATTGTGTAATTGGATTGCATTCACGTTCTTCCTTTATAACACTACTTATGAGACGGTAGGACCTCTGATCTGTAGACCAAGCCGGGGAAGTTTGATTTAAACAGAAGCAGCGCCCCCTAATGAGCCAATATGGCCAACGTGTTTCTGCTCATTACACAGCATCTGGACGAGGGTCAGAAAGACGTCATCAGAAAATTGATCTTTCATCAACAGATACTAAACAAAATTATATGAGACCCAAGAGCACTTTTCTAATAAGAAAAACAGATTTTTTTATGTCAGTGAGGATGGAAGTTTACATTCCTCACGTTGTTTTATTATTTTTAAATGTTAAAGCAAAATTCCACATACAGCAAAACGAACAGAAATGAAATCTACACAGATGAGCCTGAGTGAAATAAAGCCCTAAAAAACATCAAGACTACTGAAGAAAACAACTGCAGCACAGCATCAAAGCATGTTTTCATTCATACTGAAACAGCACGGCTTAAAGAAAGAAAAGGAAAATGAGGACATCAGACAAAGACGGCAAACGCTGCAGAGAAGCAGCAAGCAGGTCATTTCAACGAGCAGAGCTTTGCTACTGGAAGAGGGAAGCTGATCCATGACAGAGGACTGCTTTGAAAAGGACTGATCTGCCTCACATCCGGCCAATCTTCAGAGGACATCAGAGGAACATTGGTTTTGGTCACAGTGAGATGACAGGGAACTCGAGGAGCATTGTGGTTCAGTGGGAACCCGGCTCTAAAACAAGAACTCCAGTTTAGGCGGCTTTTGTTTATAGCTGGAATGTGGCGGTCTAAATAAAACAAACAATTCAACCTTTCAAAGCCAGCCCTGCTACCTCTGCAGATCACTCCAAAATGGACACAGACTGGGCCTTTTTTCCACAACTATCCATTTTTCATGAAAAAAATAAACACCAAAGAAAAGAGCACGGGACCCAACTGTACTCAACCTCAAACTGACGTGAAGATGCAGAATCAATCAATCAATAGTTTTGTGTTTTCCTTCTTAGAAATCCTTCAGAAGCAGAATCTGTCTGTGAGGTCAAAGGTCACAGCAGCGCCCTCTGCCTGAGGACAGTTGTTAATATCTTTATTTTCTGTTTGTGCACAAATAAAAAGTGAAACATTGGATTTGTTTCACAATGATTGGATCTGATGCTGAGGCACTTCTGCGGCGGCGAAAGCCGTTTACTCTCCTCGATAGATGACGATATTCTTATCCGTCTCATAAATCTTGATCTCATAAAGCAGATCGGGGGGAAGGACCTTCACCATGTTGTCCCAAATGTAAACAGCCAGGTTTTCTGTGGTGCTGAGAATCAGGGTCCAGAATGGAAAGGCGAAGGTTAAAAAAGGCACAAATCTGGTTAAACACGGCGTAAAAGTTTCATACCTCACAATGGTGGCAAAATAAGGGACGTCCTTGTCCAGGTTTTTATGGTCCAGAGGGATCATGATGACCTCCTGCAGGTTCAAACAGGCAAGAAAGTTTCTTAAAAAGGGGGAAACTCTGTTTAGGATAGACTTCCAAACATTTAAGACAGTGGAGTGAAGAGGACGTCACCTCGATGCACCTCTTCAGGTCTGTGAGGTTCATGACCATCCCGGTGACACGGTCGATCTGAAACACGTTTGACTCAAGTCAGAAACAGTTCCATCCGCCGCCGGCCGTTCATTCAGACATGCTCACCTTTCCACGGACGGTGACCTCCACTGTGACAGAAACCACAGCACAGTTATTCAGGAGAGAGTTTGTCGGTTTCAGGCCTTGTTTTACTATGTTTTTATCATTTTTATTATTATCATCAGTGAATTAGTTTGACTTTATGCTCCTTCTGTAAAGTGCTCTGTGATTCTTTCTGGGAAAAGTGCTCTGGAAATAAAGATATTCTATTCTCTTCACAGTGAGCAGACTCAGGACTATACATCAGCACGGCTTATTGGAAACCACACTAACCTGTGTAGTTGTGTCCGTGACCGTTGGGATTGTTGCACTTCCCATAAACCTTCGTGTTCTCCTCATCGCTCAGGTGAACGCTGGAACAGATATGAACTTAAAACAGTCAGAGGCAGATTCTTGGTTTTAGATGTAGTTTTAAACAAACCTTCTAATAACCTAAACCTGTAAGCAATAAGACAATTGGTGCTTTCAAGAACGAGTACATGACAGCTTGCTGCAGTAGCATCACCATTTAAAACCATGTCTGTGTGCACTGTAAAGGCCCACTCTGGCCATCTTTTGTAAGAGTGTTTCCAGTGGTCTATTAATTATGATTATGCCGTTTTTAGCTCAAATCAAGGCACCTGTGTGGTTTCGAGAACAGTTTCTGCAGAGCTGCAGGAGGAGTTCATTAAAAATTCACCTCCAAGCTGGGGACTGTTGGCATGGGGCACCCTCGCCCCCCCTTCCCGTCACCCAAAACTGAGAGCTCTCTGTTTACACACTGTCCTGCTACCTTACAACCCTTTCTACTGCCAACATAACATCAGTAGTGCTACAAAAATAACGAGTAAAAGTTTTTGAGCCAGATTCCAGCTCGGACGAGGAAAACAAAGATGTGTTTTCTCCTTTCAAACTCTGTTTCCTCCTGATTCACAATCATTTGAACAAAGAAATACTTCAGGTGCAGCTTCATGGTGTGTGCATGTGCTCCATGGGAACACATTCAAAACAACGCCACCGTTTTCTCGGGGTTTTCACATTCAACAGTGAAGCTCGTCACGTGGTTTAGTCTGAGTAGAAATTCGACCATTGAATGGATTTTTAATCAGATGACATTGAAATGGAGTTTAAAACAGAAACAGGTGAATTAAAGTGAAATGAGTTGAATAGCTTTTTCATTAAGCGTTTTGAACACACGCGTGTTTGTTCTTTCTTTTGGCTTACTGTGACTGAGGTTTTCCTCTTTGGGAAAAAGCTCCGTTTTGATTTCCTTGGGTGCCGTTTTAACGTGAAGGCATCATGACAAACTGAAACTACAAATCCCATGGGAACGATGCTAATGTTTTAGCTTCAGCTGTGAGCAGCCGTTCGGCCGGAGTGAAGCCTGCCTTCTTTTATTTTGAAAAGCCCTGTTCCGGCGCAGCGCGGCAGCGGCTCACCTGTGCAGGCGGTGGCAGGCGCTGAAGCTCTGCAGGCGGGTGATGAAGCCGACGCGCTCCGCCGCGCTGCTGTGAGACGACCCGGCCATGGTGACGACGCCGCTCCGAGAGCGCTTAAAGCCGGCTGCTGCCGCGGCGCGGACCCGTGACCGCCGAACGCGCCGCATGCGATTGGTTCAGACCAGGGCGTGAGGGTGGGTCACGTGACCGGCCTGCGTCACGCGCGGATCAGTGGCGCCTTCAGAAAACAGGAGGGTTCGATGGGAACCAACAGTCCCTGTGATTGGAAACAGTGAGGTGTAAATACACCGGAGAATATGTACAACATGTTAGATCCCAGTCCTGCACAGGGATGCTGAGGCCTATCCCAGCTACTGCAGGTCAAAGGTCGAGGACCACCACAAGCAGCTCATGATATAGTCACCATATTGTAGAGACACAAACGTTTTCTTGAATATTCGATCCCCAAAATCTCTTAGTGCTACATGCAGCACAAGACTCCTTTTATTTTCAGAATAAAGGCTCTCTTCCTTCTGGAACGGATCCTCATTCATGTTGTTCTCATCATGCTTGAATACTGAGTTGCCAGGTTGGATGCAAAGCTGCAACAAGGAAGAGTTTTTGGAGGCAACTACTGACGGATTTCTAAATAGATACAGATTTGGAACCATCAACAACAGGCATGGAGTCAACTAACATTTGCGAACCAGCTAAGGTTAGCTGTCTAAACCAATCCTTTGTTTGTCCACTTTCAGAACCCACTGAGTCCCTGTTCAGGATCACAGGGCTGCTGAAGCTTGTTGGACAAGGTCAGGGTACACCCTGAACAGGGACTCACACACACATTCACACTGCGCAGACACACCATTTAACATCTGAAGTATGTCTTTGGATTCTAGAAAAAAAACTTCCGATCCAGGAGAAAAGCCACGCGGGCACAAGGAGAACATGCTAACTCCACACAGAAAGGTGGGAATTGAACCAGCACCTTCCAGCTGACAGGAGAAAGTGCTAACCACTGTACCCGAGTGCAGGCTGCTGTCTGAATAAAACTGAAGGTAGAAACCGGTTTCAGACTGAGAAGCAGCATGGTTCAGGGGAGTTTAACACATTGTGTCTGTAAGGCCTCCTTCATGAATCTGTACAGACGTGTTTCATTGCTGTATCGTGCATGCTAACTTCCAGGTTAACATGCACAATACAGCATGCCAGCAGTTCTGTGTCTTCATGCAAGTCTGCTAACAGCACTGTCACCTGCAACATCGGACTACCTACCTGAAAATGAGGCGCGTCTATCACCCCAGTACAACTGCATCCCAATCCCAAAATCCTGTGAACACTGTTTATGACACCCACTGAGTTTCCCACAATATTCCCAACTCATTGTGATAGTGCCGTTGTGTTCCTTCTTCTCATTGACTTAGAAGCAGATTGAACACATTTTTGCGCTGTTTCTCATAAGTGAAGACCACTATCAACACTATGCAAGTGTCCTGATGGCACTTATATTGTAACTGGTTTGTTCTGGTCCAGAAACGTTGATATTGTTGGTCTGAGCACAACTTGAAGGATCAAAAGAGGAGAGAAGATAGAAAAAAAGAACATTTGAGACGTGCATTGACAGGTATGAAACAGAGAAAAGGTGTACGCTGAAGAGGTCAGGAAACACCGGGAAGTATAAACTATTGCTGTTTCATTTAAATGATGACTAAATCTATTCTGCTAAAGACAGGCAGACAGTGAAGCGAAGCTAAGATCAGCAACACATGATCTGAGAATCATTTTAGAACAGGTACAGGCTTTTCATAAATGGATTAAAGCAGCAATTTAACAAGCAATTACAGTGGGTTCATTTCAACGTAACACGTGCATGGATGACTTTCACGCTCTGAGACAGGTTGTTTCTCAGTTTAGAAAGAGCTTTTTATTTTTTATGTAGATCTAAGGACTAAACTGATGCCCTGCACTGGAATTACTTCATCCAAGTTAACCCCTGCAGCTCTCTGAGCCAAAAGGTTATCAACCATGTATTCCAGAAGCACATTTTAGAGACTCTACAGGAGGGTAGAGCATTTAAAGACTGTACTCAAGAGAACTTCAACAAAAGACAAGAGTTGTCATCCAAATATTCATTCATTTAAGAATAAGACAGTAAACGAAAACCCAAATATGGCTACTAAAAACAAACGGGGAAAATTTGAGTTCATTTTAAGTAATATGTAAATGTTTGTGATTAAAAAACCTGCATACATTTTTTAACAAACTGTTTGGTAACCGCAAGGTTTTCACTGGTGTCTGGAATGCATTTCCAATGCACAAGATTTGATTCCAATTTGACAATGTTTTATAAACCTGTTGGGCAAAGATTGAGAATCAATCATTAATATTTAAACTTTTCTTTCTTTTATCAAAAACATCCCATCTGATTGTATGGGTAAAGCTGAACTTATGTTGATTCATCGTTAGAAACCTTCCTGCTCAGTCATTTACAATTATCTGTCAAATATTGGGCATCTCCACAATAAAACAAACACAACTCACTGAGAAAGAGACATATCTGAATGAATACAGTCAACTATACATGAGTATAGTGAATATACTCAAGTAAAAATAGATAAATAAGTAAACTACTCGAAGAAGATTTATCTTATCATTTTCCTGCTAGTTTGGAATTTTTCAAACCAACAAATAACAAAAACCAAAGAAGAAAACTGAGAAAATGGCTGCAGAGGAGATGAACGACATGTTGATGAAAAATCTTTATGATCACAAACTCACTGATCAAGGATAGATTTGAGATAAATCTTCAAATTTCCAAATTTGTAAATTTTTCTTCCTAATAAATGCTCCTCCAATTCATGTCTTTTTTCCAGGCTGCGTGTGTTTTTGTAGATTTGATCATTCCAGTCTTGTTCAGGTCTAAAATTCCTCCCTGGTGTCATTTGACAGCTCTTTGGTCATAGTGGAGAGGTTGCAGTCTGACTGTTTAAGGGTTTAAACAGTTTAAACAGGTGACATTAACACAGATAAGTGGAGGACAAAATGTGTGGAGGCTCAGGAAGTGTCAGTACTCAGGAGATGGATCCTGCTGATGGCCAGAGAGGGAGACGGGGGTCCGATTCCTGACTAAATTCTTGTTTGTCTGTAAGTAATGCATACTTGTTCTCTGTACCATTCTAAAAATAAATACTTTAAAAATCGGTGATATGATTTTCTGGATTCTTTTTTACATTCTGTCTCTCACAGCTGAAGTGTAAGCATGGTGAACATTACAGACCAAACTCATCCTATCAAGTGGTACCACCTTCCCAATCCAAATTGGCTGTAGTCCTGTTTGGAGTCACGGGGTTGCTGGAGCCTATCCAGCCACCGTAGGTGGGTTTCAACCTGGACAGTTTGCTAGTCCATTGCAGGGCCTTCATTCTTGAAAGATAATCAGACAGACTGGCTTGGGAGGTGCTAGAGAGCAGTGCTTTGAGGCTCTGCTTCAGAGTTTGCTGTTGATTTAAGGAGTCCTTTTCCAGACGTTCTGACAGTGTTGAAGATGGATTACAAAGGGGACAAAGCTGTAGCTGCGAATTCTAGTGTGTTATGTGCATGTTCAGTGCACGGAAAGGAAGATGACCAAGAGGATGGAAATGAAGAAGACAGTTGTCTATATCCAGTTATAGTTGAGACAGCTGGTGGTGGTAATCTGGTGTTAGGCTTGCTGTAGCTCCCAAGGCTTCACACAAAGATCATCATTCCTGGAAGGTGGACTACAAGCTTCTGTGAGATGCAAAAGCTTTGGGAATGTCATGTAACTTGAAAACATGTTAAACATGTTAATATCCTTGCAGTAGGTATTCTTAGCAGGGAAATGATGTGAATGACTGTTACTCTGGAATGGAGGAAGGCCAAAAACAAAGTCCACTGCTATGTGAGACCCCTCTACCCCACCCCTAGGTTTCACATGTTTCACATGTAAAACGAAGTCTAGAGAAGCTGTGTTTCAGGAAGGATAGGCTCTGATTGACACCTGGATGCCAGGAAAACCAGTGTGAGGATTGTGAACTTTGATTTGGTTTTTGTCAGTTATGTCATGGTTGTTGGTTCTGTTCTGTTTGGAATTGTCCCACCAGTTTCTGGTTTGTCATGATCCACAGCTGTCTACATTTCAGTTATTACCCTCCGTCTATTTAAGTTCCTCCCAGGGTTCCGTCGTGTTTCAGTTTATTTATGAAATGCTTTCAGTTTCTACCTCCAAACCTGGTCTTCTGTGTTTTGGGTCAGACATCACCAGAGCACTGTTGAGAACAATCACAAATGGGAAGGGGCTCGGAGTCACTGACTTGATAAGGTGGAAGAGTGGAGATCATTGGATCAACTGACATTTGCGGTTCACATTTCTGAGCATGGATGTCATGTGAAAGTCACCAGAGGATCTTCTCCAAATGAAACAAACACGTCTTTCTTTCTTGCACTTGTGGTCTCCAGAAGCTGGCCCTTATTCCCCAGGAATTTTTCTTGTTTTTTAAATGATAGAAAATCTGCTTATTACAGACCTGAGGAGCACAAGTCCTCCATGTTACCCCATATTACTATTACCTGATACTCTCAGCTACAAATCCCATCAAGAAGAACTGAGGTGGAGCTCCCAGAGAGAAATCCATTTTGATGTTATATTTTAGGTTATTTATTAAGTTCTTTAGGAGTCTGTGATCCAGCTTCCTTTCTCCTGCATTTGGGTTGTCCATCATCTGTCAGACAGATCTGATCACCCAGATCTAAAGCCATTGGGTCTCATTTACAGTCAATGCATGAAAGGCACAGATAACGTTGAGAGATCAGGTTCAGTTATTTATTCATTTATTTTCTCAAACTTGTCCTGTCCAACAGCTGAGCAAACAGATATGAGCTGAGAGCCTCTTGTGTTTGACAGATTTTATTGTTACAATCGGGGTTATAAATCTTCTGACACACAAGTTGCGTATTTGTATAACCCCCCTTTGTAATTTAAACTAAACTTTATTTATTTTGATTTTGTTTGTATCCTTTTTTTGTTGGACCGGACGGGAAAAAAAGAGGAGAGAGGGATGTTAGAGAGGGGGGGTAATGGCACAAAAGACAAGTGAAAAGGGGGGGGGGGGTTAAAGAAATTGGTGGATGATTACGGGGGGGGGGTAGATTCATAAAACAACAGACAACAAGATGCTGGAAGTTTATAATCATTACAGTTAGGTGTGAATGTTAGTCTAAAGTGGGCGGGGCCTGTCCACACACTCAGATGTTACAAACATATCTGCTGGCTCCAAGACTCTTCACATACAAACCTGTCAACATGTACACAGTACAACCACAGTTCACACACTTATGCTTACAAACCAACACATGTAAAGCGTTTCATTCTGTCACATATACTGTTTGTGCAAAGGTGAGCTGACACCTGTGTTCAGGTGAGTGTTCATGTTAAGCTGAGGTGGAGCATGGAATGGAAAAAAAAAAAAAAAAAGAAAAAGGAGGACCCAAGAGACAAGGCCACCACTGCTGAGGACCTTGTTCCCTCCACCAGGGATGGGGTAGGGGACGGAAGGTCAGAGGTGCCACCTTCATTGTGTAATGTTTGTGTGCGTGTTGGGGTGTATTTGTTGAGATGTAAAGGGTTTGTGTAATAAAAGGTGCGGTTGAAATTGGGGGGTAGGGCACTGAGAGGCCATCTCCTGTTTGCTGGCAGTGATGTCCCAGGGGTCGCCTCACTCTGCGCCTGCATAAACCACAATCTAGTTCTGTCATCTTGAAGTTCTGTCTTTCCTGGTGGGGTTTGGTGCAGTGGTCTGGTTTCTCTGGGTTTGATCTTTTTGGGTTTTTTGTTAACTCTTTGTGTCTGTGGTTTCTTCTGCACTTCAGATCTTCTGCATGTCAGTTCTGGTCCAGAACAGGGGTTGGATTCCCCGGCACTGACCCTTTGGGGACAGAGAGTTAAGGCCAACTTTTCTGAAGGTACGTTGCACACTCTGTGGGTTTTAGGTGAAAGGTGATCTGACAGATGTTTCCTTTAGCAGGAGTTTCCCCAAATACTCATTTTTCTGCACTGTGTGGAGTGATGCCAACCACAAGCTCTGCTCCACATGTTGTCTTTACGTTGTTGTATGAGTTCTGCATGTTTATGTGTGTGTAAATGTATTGGTACCATAGAGCCTTCTCCTCAGCATTAGTGCTTTTAGGATGAGTTTGCCTTGAACATCTACACGCCATCTTTATTGGAAACATCTTCCACCATTCTGATGGATGAAAGCAGCTGCTGGAGCTGAAGGGTGAAGTCATGGTTAACAGACGACTTATCACAAACTCCTGAAGTCCTGCGTGTAATCTAATAATCTTGATATTTAAAGGCTATAATCTATAAGCCACAGGGCAGAAACGAGATGCTTCACGTTTGTACACATTGTGAGTCTGCAGGTCCAAACATTTGACAGTTTAATCTGTGCATTTCAAACATTTAAGCTTCAAGTAGAAGTAGAAAAAGAGCAAAATATAAAACCCACTAAACAGTTTACATTTGAATCCCACATTATACAAACTGAGACACATATTTATATGTATGGTCCCTTTTTTTGAAAACTCATACCTGGCCTGACATCAATATGGTCAACATATCATGAGGAACACGTCACAAATCAGTAAAAATCATCATTTTGTTACTTTCAAAAGTGCATCAAAGTAGTGCGACGAAAATGCAAAATATACAAAAAGCTTGTTTTACAACAACGTTTGTCAGAAATTGTACAAATTATATATTTGAGGAATGCACAACATTCACCACACTCTCTACTGATGACCTCTAAATAAAGTTTCTGTTTATTTAATGGAGTTTTACTGTAAGAGTATTTTACAAGAGAGGAAACACTTTAATACGACTTTAAACACAGCAGAGAAAATCTGTGATGTCACCCAATGGTCAATGCTTTTATGTGTTTCTGCTCCAACATCTGACACTTTTATATGCTTGGAGACCCTGTAGGTTTGGTTTGAGAAAATCCCTGTTCAGACAAACCTGAATCATCAAACCTCTCAAGAGCCAAAGAAAACTGGTAAAAAATGATTAAAAAAAAGTTTACAAAAAATGTGAGCTATCATGTAAATAGATTAGACAGAAGAAACATTTGTTTCACATGTCAGGTTTTTGGGACTACTTGAAGATTTGTAAAAATACGTAGATAACAGATTAAGGGGAAACTAGATATAAACCTGACATATGTGTCTTTTCTTTATTATCATTAATATATCCATAACAGTTTTTTAATGGGACGTTTACTTTGGGCCGTTGCGTCTTAGAATTGACTCTCCTCCAGGATCTCCTCCATGGTCTCCCCCAGCGTCATTTCCCCGTCGCTGCTGGACAGACTCTTCCTGGTGAGGAAGTCCAGACCCGGGTTGTCACTGCTCCTCAGCCCGTGAGCTCTGACCACAGACAGGCCGAGAGCCCGGCCTCCTCTGTGCGCCGACACCTGGAGCAGGTGACGAGCTGCCATGGGGAGCCCGCCTTCATCGCTGGAGTCGCACTGCTGGGAGGTTTGAGGGTTCTGCCCGTGAGTGCTCTTCCACAGCTGCTTGAGCGGCGCTCCCCCCAAACAGCCTCTGACCTTGAAGTGGTTGTTGAACAAGAAAAGCTGCCATCGCTTCTTCATCTCACCTTGGACCTACATAAAAAATATTGTTTTATTATTCATTTAATAAAAAAAGGTTTGCATTGATTCAGAACTTGATGAAAACAGTGCATCATCCTTCAAATCAATGGACGGTTTGAAGAAGCATACCTCCCCATTGGCAAAACAGTACAGCACAGCCACCAGAAAGCCCTAAAAAAGCACCAGAGCCAGTCAGGGGACCATCATATGCAAACATCAACATTTGGGACTCTCATCCTGCTACCTGGAAGGAGCTGAGGGTGAGGTTGATGAAGTTGCGAGCGTAGCGACTGCTGCCCTCCATACACTCATCCACCAGGACCGTAAAGACCACCTCATGGATCCCCAGCAGAGGAATCAGAACCAGTGTCGCTCTGGCCAGACTGTCAAACACAAAACTCTTTATTTTGACAGTAAACGAGACATAAAAAGTACCCTTCCTCTACGGTAAGAGCTCAGGAATGTAGCAGAAACATTTCAGACAAACGTCCAAACATTTAGAGAAACTTTTCAGATTTCCATGGAAACAAAAGTGTTTTCTCCGTGTTGGGTGTGCAGTCAGCAGCAGCTTCTCATTACCTGTATCTGTAGTCGGTAAATTTGACCTGATCTGCTTTCAGCTTGGACAGCAGCAGCATCAAGATCTTTATGAAGATGAAGAAAATGATCTGAAACACACATCATAATTGAGTTTGAGTAAACATCCCTCGTTTTATGTTAGTGGCTTGCAGTCACAAAAAATCCAGGACTAAGAATGGACTGTCCAGAGATGTTTGAGTTATCTGTAGCCAAAAATATTATTTCCAGGAACTTTGACCTGGAGGTAAAGAGCCATGTCGGGCCCCCTACAGTTTGAAAAATACATGATTGTGGTCATGACACGGAATCTTAGTCAAATTTAGTGCCAAACTGGCTAAAACGCTCCAAAACTATCACAATAACCCTAACCCCCTTCAGAGGTGGACCCAAGGTTCTCATGAGCTACTGGAAAACATCCGATCCCAAATGATCACATTCCTGCCACCAAGTTTTTGTTGAGTTCATCATGCCTCTGTTTGGTGCAGTGTGATTCATGTGTTGTCCCTCTCATGTGTTGTCCCCCAGAGGGGGAATGACCAAAGTGGGACAAAGAGCCTCGTCACCTTGCCATCAAGAAGCTTGTTGACCACCTCTGTGACTTCAGCTTGGGTAATGGACAGCCCCACCCCAAAACTTCTGCTCCCTCAAGCGAAGGCGTGTCAGCAGGATGAGGAGATCCTCAAAGTATTCCCTCCACCGTCAGACAATGTCCCCAGTTGAGGTCAGCAGTTCCCCACCTGCACTTAAAATGTTGCTTGTAGAAAACTGCTTTACCCTCCTGAGATGCCAGACGGTTTGCCAAAACCTCTTTGAGGCCAACCGATCCGTCCTTCTCCGTGGCCTCACCGAACTCCTCCCAGGACCGAGTTTTTTCCTCCACAACAGCCTGGGGTGCAGCTCGCTAAGACTGCTGATACCTGTCAGCTGCCTCTGGAGTCCCACAAGTCAGCCAGACCTCATAGGACTCCTTCTTCAGCTTGACGGCATCCCTTACTTCCGGTATCCACCACCGGGTTTGGGGGTTTTCGCCACAACAGGCACCAGAGAGCTTGCAACCACAGCTCCGAGCAGCAGCAGAGACAATGGAGGTGGAGAACATGGTCCATTCAGACTCAATGTTAACAGCCTCCCTTGGTACCTGTTTGAAGTTCTCCCGGATGTGGGAGTTAAAGACTTCCCTGACGGAGGGCTCAGCCAGAAGTTCCCAGCAGACCCTCACCATATGTTTAGGTTAAGTCTTTTTAGCCTCCTTCCCCGCCAATGAATCCAACTCACCACCAGGTAGTGATCAGCGGACAGCTCTGCCCCTCTCTTTACCCGAGTGTCCAAGACACACGGCCGAAGGTCACCTGAAACGACTACAAAGTTTTTCCCTCACCGAGAAGGAGGGTCTAAGAGCAGGGAGCCAGTTTAGCTTAGTTTGTTTAGTTTAGTCTAGCAACCAGCTACTGTTTATATTTTATGACTGACTTTGTGTTCTTTTGTACAAATACTGGTGTGAAGTCCATTGAGACGGCTGTGGTTGTGATAATGGGTTATAGAAATACAATTGAACTGAACTGATTGTTTGACCCTTTTTCTAAAGGGAAGTGTGAGTTGACCCCACATGTAATCAAACAAACAGAAAGTTCTTCCTCTGTCTCAGCAATGCACACCAACATCTGTTCAAAGGTTCTGAAGAGAATCCCGATGTTTATGTGAATTTCTTTTTTCTTGAGTAGGGTCTAAACTTTTCATAGATCCATGTTTGTCCAGTCTCTTTCTGACTCTTGAGCAAATAGTTTTGACCTGAGCAGAGAACAGTTGTGTGTGGATCAAGGATTTCTTAACTCAATGTTGTTAAACAGTAACTGATAGAGAAAGCACCTTCTCATGGTTAATATCAGGTCAGAGGCTCGACCTGCTGCTCTGCACCAAGACAACCCACCCAAGCAGATTAAAACCAGGATTTCTCTAAACAACCTTTGGACATCAGAGATTGTTGAAATATTTGATAAAACGTTAACAAAACAGAAGTTACTTCACTGTGTAAACCTTAGTCACACTGACCCATACGGGTGAAGCAGGTTCCTCCGGGCCTGCGGAGGGTCGTAGAGAGGAGCGGCTGCAGGTATGTCTTACAGCTCCCTTGAGGCTGGTACGGCCACCTTAAGGGGCATCATGGAAATGGAACGTACCGTTGTCATGCATGTGGAAAGTGTATGGTAAAGTAAGGATAACGCAAGTTACACGCACGTATGATGTATGGGTGAAGCTGTCGTACGATGTCCTTACACCACTACTGGTTATTAGTAAGGTGTGAGTACTGGCTCCTGACTGACCGCGTGCACGTAATCTGTCAGTCCCTGTAGGACACCCGTAGGATGTCCACATGAACCACACTGACTGTCTAATTTCCTATTGTAAACAGTGAGGCTGAGTGACAGGAGCACACACTTGTGCAAAAAGCACTAATGGGCTTCTTGCAGTCTGCAGGGTTTGAGGTGGGGGGTCAAAAGTGAAAAATCTGCACAACACGCCTGCGTCTCACTTACTTCACCCTGACTTTACCGTTCTGTGTGGTATAAGTGCTCACCGTAACCCATTGCCTGCTGGACGGCCGTAGAAAATTCACATGTGCATAAATATTCCAACTCCAAGAGTTTACAAACAGTCTGCGGCCTTCATGTTTCCTGTGACCCACCTGCGTACCGGTACAGATTAGCCCATTTTTCACCAGCAGACAACTCCTTACCTGAAGGGCAGTTGTGACTAAGGCTTTAACAGTGAAAAAAGTGTTCATCTCGTATAGAAACCTGGTCAGGCTGATGTTTCATGCAAAACATGTGAAACGTCATTACATTTGTTCACCAAACTGTTTATTATCTTTTATGATCTTCTTCCCATTTGAGGCTACCTCTGTGAAGCATTTTGTCCACAAGTTCAAATTCAGCACTTCACTGGACCTTCTAGAAACAGTTTCTCTCTCATATTGCTCACAGGCCAAAAAAATGAAGCCCTGATATGACATGAGATGTATTTTCTAATGAGGTTTGCAAGGGCGGTTCTCTCCATCCGCCATCCTGCATGCAGAAACACACCTAATCCAGAATTGAACTCTGAGGACACCTGGGCTGAGAACTTAAAGATCTGCAGAGGATTTTCTCCTGCAGATCATCACCTGGTCATCATCAGAACTGCATTTTCACAGAAGTTAATGCAGCTCTGCACGCGAGCAACAGCAGAAGTCCCTTCAAACACATGCCGATCCCACAGAGCGTCCGTGAAGGCCTGTGGCTTCATCACATGTCTGCACAAGACCAGAGCGCTGTAACTCAACGTGAAATCAGCTGCTGTTCACTTCACATCTGACATTTCCAGAAGACTGTGGAGTACAGTGAAGGAAGGAGCTTCTCCTACCAGCACAGAGAACGTGATCGGACCCCTGATGATCCACCAGAACCCCCGGTTCATGATCGGCCAGCATCTTAGGACCAAAAGAGGTGTCTTTACCACAACCAGAGGATATACGCATCACTTCGTGGTGCATATGCTCGTGCACTTACCCCGTGTTCTCATACAGGATCTTGAGCACCGTCCATGGCGTCACAAACAGGACAGGTGTTCCTGAAAAACAGCAAACCCAACAAAATCAATTTACTCTGACGCTTGAACTGAAGCTTTCATCCTGCCATCATCTGCTCAGACTCACCCCATCCCAGCAGCATGTACTTCTTCAGCAGGCGCCTCTTGGTCAGCACAGCCGTGAAGAGCAGTGTGTGGAGGAAAATGGCTTCCACCAGCAGCCAGAAGTAGTTGCAGGCTACAAAGTACTCCAAGCACACCTTGGAGAATTTGCACATCACTGAAATCTATTTGAAAATGATTTTAATGAAGACGTTTTGTTAGTTCTCTGTGCAGCAGACACAAGAAAAGAGGTAAGAATGTGATAATAGTGTCAAAGGAGGCGGTGGTGAGAGTACCGGGGAGCTGGAATACGTGTTCCACCCAGGATCGTCCTTAGGCAGGTTGGAATACATGACTAGAAGGATGATTTCTTTGGAAATGACAGCCACGGCTCTCAGGATGAACGACACAAACAAATTCATGTGGATGAAGTTCCTGGTGCAGTGGAGCTTCCTGGTAAGCAGATACAGCAGGAGGGTATTGATCCAGCGCAGCTTTAGAAGCATCACCAAACGAACATTTCATCATATGTGACCAAATGAAGACAGACTGGGCTTTCTGTGACGGATGAGCTTCCTCCTTGTCCGGCTGATACACTCTTCTTTGAGCATCATAATCTTTATGATTAACATTGTGTCTGACATGCTTTTATCTTATAAATACGCTGCACTTCATTCTGCTGTTTGGTATTTATCAGTGGGAGAAAATAACAAGTTTGCCTCGTTTGAGTTGATGAACATGATCAGCAGAGGGCAGAACAGGTGACTGGAAAGGAAGTGGTAGCAACAACGTGGCGTCTAAATAGCAAAGAACGGTGGTCAACAAAAACAAACAGCCCAAGCTCCCTTCTTCTTCTCAGTCCAGAACGCAGGTTACCAAACCTTTTAGACAGGTGTTGCTAATTAACAAATGATAAAGGGGAAACGTACAAAACTACAAAATAATGTGCAAAGAAAGGACATTTTGGCCCCTACAGGAAGTAGTCTAACTGGCCAGGAGTCTGCTGAAGCAGACAGACTTTTGTCTCTTCTGTGTTTGTAACAGAGCAAACACAGAAGTGTGTGGAAATAAGTTCTAATGTGGGGAAAATGGCGCTTCCTTTACTTTTACTGCAGAGCAAAGATTTAGAAACACAGAAAAGCCTCATAGCATTGTGCTATCAGGAGTTGTGCTCACATATTTCCATAAAGCTGCATGTTTAGAAAAAGCAAACTGTCATGAAAGAAATCTGGAAGATGTGAGCCTGGAACCGTCACCGGTGTTCTCATTGCTCTTCCCTGCCTTTTTCATGTTTGCTTTTATGTTTGAGGTGTTCTACAGTGGGACAAATGTTAATGTGAATATGTTTGCAAGGTTCACAAAGCTGCAATAGTTTGACCAGCACTGTAATGACTCAGCGAAAGTTCTTTACATGTTCACGAATGTTCCCTGTCTGTGAGTCAGTAACACACTGGCAGTACACAGTGGAAACGTTAGCTTGAATCCTTTAACAGGCCATCATCTGCAGATAAGTCATGCCAGTGAGGGAGGGGCATCTCGCGAATCAGCTGACGTAAGCGTTTTTAGTTTATGTAGAACACGACCATTTCTGACCAATGCAAACTGAAAGCTGTTTGGTTCTAGTTTAACGCACTGTAAGTTGATCCTGGAGAAGCCTCTTTAACACTTTAACATCGGAGCTTTAGCTCCAGGTTTCACCTTCTTTGAACAACCGCGACTCTTCAACTGTTTGCACACAATTAGTATAATTCCAGCAGAGAAAAGCAGCTTTTAGTGTAGTAAAGGTATTGCATATCAGCACAAAGCAGCTTTTCTCCGTGTCACAATCCGTTAGAACTGCATGAACTGCGTACACGGTTATTTTTCATATAAATGAGTGGTAATCCTGCTCTTTTTACATAGTTTTTAGGTTTTTTGCGCAGCGTTTGTGTCATTTGATTTTCTAAACATCAGTGTGACAAATCTGCTTGACCTTTGACCTGAAAACTGACCTCAGCACGCCCATGACCAGAGTGGCGAGCGACAGGGAGAACAGCGACAGTGAATATCCAGTGACGGAGATCAGCCTGAGGGCGTTGTGCCGAAGCTTTTCATCCTCCTGGACACAAAGACTTTTCCTTTGGTTCTGTTAGGCAAACAGCGTCTGTTCTGACTGTTCTGCTGCTCACCGTGTGTTTAAAGTACTGCTCCTCCACACACTCTGAGTTATCTCGCCACGGTTCAGAGGAGTTCTCTCTGCGTCTCCAGCTTCCGTCTTCTAAACATTCCCGATACGCTTTCTTGGAGCTGCCTGCAATCCAGAAGTGGATCGGAACCCATCATCAGTGCAGAGAGAGAGAAGACAAGAGGGGACAAAACACAAACAACCACGTCATCGGGCAGCGTCCTGAGACCTGCTCTCACCAGTCGGAAGGCCGAGCCTTTTTCAGCATGCTTGGAATGAGTTACCATCATTAGATCTGTTGTTAATTCATTTTATTTTATTTCATTGATCCTAAATGGGTATTAAATAATAGGTCATACTGGGAAAACCGGTTACCAGTAACACCAACAAAAAAACATGAAGAAAAAATCTTTCCATGTCCATGAGGCTTTCAGTGTTTGTTTTGGTTTTTTACTCTTAATAAATGAAACATGTTATCCAGCAGAGGGCGCCGTGACCCTCAGCATCTCATTGTGCCAAAGCGCTTCACCGTCAGCTAAATCTGTGAGCTTCAACGGCTGGGCGGGAAAACGGCAGGAATCCAGAGAATGTCCTCATCCCCATCGTCTGCTCGCAGACTGAACCAAACCAGGTTCAAGACACACTGAGCATGTTTTCACAGCTATGACATCAGCATGTCCCCACCCAGCAGGCGGCATCTGCTGTTCTTTCTGCCGTCATGAGTTTTTCAACTGTCTTTATAAAATTGTTTTTGAAATGTTTAAATAAATAGAATTTTGTGTTTTTTCAAACCCTCCCACTGGGTCTGACGCTGGAAATAAAGACTTTCTCTTCATTTGTGCGAAAGGTTTTATCCT
This sequence comes from Adrianichthys oophorus, assembly GCA_036245035.1. Taxonomy (NCBI): domain Eukaryota; kingdom Metazoa; phylum Chordata; class Actinopteri; order Beloniformes; family Adrianichthyidae; genus Adrianichthys; species Adrianichthys oophorus. The sequence continues at coordinate 1,000,814 of BSAI01000012.1, forward strand.
GAAAGACCCACTGCAGTGAAAACTGTGTTTTTGGTGCTTTAACATGTTCTCATAGGGTTTTTTGATGATGGAGGACATAGAAAAAGAAAATTCCGATGAAAATTGCATCTCAGAGTATTGTTGTGAATCAGGAGCAGACGAACTAATGCAGTTGGTAAAGGATTGTGTTTGTGATGTGGAAAGTACACTGAGAGGGCCACGAGCTCCCTGCGTCGAGCTCTCAGCAACAAGGAGGGGAAAGGGGGCGGGGCTGCTCCCAGTTTCTGCTCTGCAGAAACTATGTCCTAGAAAACGACACAGCTAAAAACCAAAAAACAGCGTTAGATCATAAGAGGATTGGAGTGGGACCTAAAGTTATAATAATAAAATAAAGTCTATTTGTTTGTTTGAAAGCCTTTTTACAACATTTTTACCACAAATTCCAGATTTGGCTTACATTTTACGCTTTTACCAAAAGGTGGAATCTTTTGGAAACTGTGACGATCAGTTCAAAGATTGACACAGTTGACTCAGAGGCTCGATGAGACAGATGACAAATAAACAAATACAGCGATGCCAATACCAGAATATTAGAAGGAATAAATGAGGAGTGAAATGTCCAAGACAGCAGAGATCTGCCTTCAGTCTCAGCATTGATTTAGTGGATGCAAAAGTTGGGCCAAAGTCATGCTTACATTGGTCTGAACATCAACAGTTTGATGTCTGAAGCTGTTTCATTTCAAAGTTCCTCCCCGTTTGAGCCTGTCCAGCTGTTTGAGTCAAAAGTAAATAATCTGACAGAACAAGTAAAGCTAGAATTGATCACACAGCTGAGTTTGCTTTGAAGGATAATAGAGTAAAAGTACCCTCAGTGATCCAGGGTAAGAAGGAAGGACAGGGGACCGACACATTTCCAGGAGCCGAATGGGGCCAGCACACAAACATGTCAAACGCTCCCTTACAGAAGTTTCCTGCAGGAAAAATCCATCAGCTTGGAATCTTTTCTGAAAGAGAAATTCAAATGTGTGCAGAAGCTCACCGTGCTCACCGTGGTTTGGGAAAGCAGCAGACAGGGTTCTGTTGCAGTTCTCCCAGTACTCGGCCCGCTGGGAAATGACATTCTCCAGCAATGAGCCCGTCGTCTGTATGGAGGTTCAGAGAAAACAGAGAAGTTGCTGCAGATCCAAGTCTCAGTACTGAGGCCAGGAAATTCACCCAAAAATGACTGAACAAATGAAATCCATAGAAAAAGACTAAACGTGCACTAAAACAGCAATGCTATAACGTGTTTGTCAGCCACTGGTTCTGAAAGTTGTCCTCTTCAAAAGCTGAGTTCAGTGTGGAATTCATGTTAAACACGTCAACTTTGAAAGAGAAAACGTTCAAAAAATCCATCATATCACACTGTCTGATTTCTAAATACTGTATTTCTAATGGTGCAGGAAACCAGTATTTGGTCAATTACTCAAGTTCACCTCAATACTTTGTGACACTAGTTGTCAATGACAGTGGTCAAAGGTTTCCTCAGGTCTTTGCCTGGTTTACCAACACTGTATCTGCTATTTTGGTCCTTCCATTCAGAACGTTCCACTTCCTCCACAGATTCTCTGTTGGACTGAGGTCAAGAGACTGGCTAGAACACTCCAGAACCTTCAAGTGCTTTTCCGTAGCCGCTCCTTGGTTGGTCAGTGATGGTCATCGTCATGCTGGAAGATCCAGCATGTCTCCTCTTCAACGTTCTCATTGATGTGCTAAAATCTGACCATGCAGGAGTCTACTCATCCTTTCCTGAACACAGATCAGTCATCCTGTCCCCTTTGCAGAAAGGCAGAGCAGGATTTGATTCTGTGATGACTGCTGGGTTACTATAGTAACCTCTATTACTGTGCTCCCAGCTCTCTTCAGGTCATTGAGCAGTTGTCCCCATGTGGATCTGGTGTACAGTCTTGTCCCTGTTTCCTTTGACAGCTCTTTTGTCTTGGTGGAGAGGTTGCAGTCTGACTGTTTAAAGGTGTGGACAGGTGTATTTTATACACATAACCAGTTCAAACAGGTGACATGTAAACTGTTAAAGTTTTAACCCCATATGTCATTGTTTTGCAGTACCTGTTGATCCAGAACTCCACAGAATTTAGCATTTTTCAGAATAGTTGAAATATTTGGAAATAAATTCAGGTGCAACAAACTTGTCATCCAATCCGAACCATAAAAAGGTAGATCTGAGGAGGTTGTTGTTCACAGACTGTGGAGTCATGCAGCAGATGACAAGCATCCCTTCAATGCAAACAGCTGTCACGTTTGACCTGTTTCAGCGACAGAGTGGTTTTAGGTTGCAGCCAGAACCATCATTTGAGCCCACTTTATTATAGTTGTATATCTGTCCATGATCAATAAGAAAAGCTTGGATGAGTTGTTGGCACCAAAAGCATCTCTTGTCAGTGATTGGTCATGCAGTTGTCACGGTGATCTGAGCTCCAGTGGTCTTTGCAGCATCCTCTCCCCCTGCAGAGCATGCTGCAGTACCGCCTTGAACCTGTCAGTGGGAGTGTTTCATCGGGAGTCTGGTTTGCAGACGTTTGTCATCTCGGCTCGCTTCATGAGTGTCTCTCTGACAGCAATGCAAACACACCTCCTTATCTTATCCCCCATGACTCTGCTGAGTGGTTGAAAACTTTTCCTTTTTGCTGAAACATCTCTGTCCGTTCTGTCTGCTCTTCTAACAACATTTTAACAAAGCTCCTTGAAGCCGGTAAGTCTTCCCCTGGTTGATCTTTCACACTCATTCATTTATTCTCTGAGATGTATCTGCTGAAAACTCACAAACTCTCATTTCGCCTCCCGTGCAGTTTTTCCTTCATTTATTTTCTTCTTTTTATTAAACACAGACACTAGAACGACATTTCTAGGTTATTTTTTACTCTATAAAGTCATGAGAAACGCTCAATGAGGTGTTGTATTTTAGTCCTGTAACTCCCTGATGGAGATTATTGAAATTCAAACCAAGCCTCAAAACCTGAACTGGTGGAGGTTAAAGGTCAGAAAGTACCTGCTGGCTGAGGGCCGCGGAGAGGAGCGTGAGCAGCAGTTTGTGCCGGGCTGGCAGCGGCGTTGGCATGGTTCTGTTTTCACATCTCCTGGCGGCGCGGGACCTCTGCGGGCCTGTCATGCATCACTCTAATCTGACAGGTCCTGTAATCCCTGAAAGCCTTCTTTTTGCAGTCCGCCCCGGGGCATGTGGATGATGTCGTGCTCCTTTGTGACCGGTCTGCAGGATCCAGTGTGTCCTCTCAGGCTGTGAAGGAGCCGTTTGCTGTCAGGACAGACTGAGAGCAAATGAGAGCGCCTCAGACCCTCACCGGCGGACTGCCTCTCCCACCCCGTCACTGCCCAACCAATCCAGATGAGACCCCGAGGGAGCCGGCTGCACCACTGGACTAACTGTGTTGTCCAGGAAAACTGATGTGATGAGGCCATCCTGGCTTCATCCTGAACAAACACAGTTATGACACCATCCAGAACCACCTCTGACGCTGAAGCTATGCCATAAATTCAAATCTAAACACCCTCTGCAATAAAGAGGCTTTCTTCTTCTGTCATTGAAGGAATGGAAATGCTTCAGGACATTTGACTGCTTCAGACGGTGGGAGAAAAGGCACAAACTCTCTGCAAAGGTGGATTTGCTTTCAGCTGCTGCTTGATGCACAGAAATGCTGGTTAGATAGCTGCTTTGTTCTTACTGAATAATATTCACGGTGATTTGTGTTTGTTTTCTCTTCCTCAAACAAACCATAAAAATGTGACATGCTGCTGTTTACGTCTCGTTCTCATCTGACAAACCTTTACATTAGCATTTATTTGACATTTATGGAAGAATTGAGTCTCTAAAAGGATTTACTTTCAACAGTGTTGATTATAAGTCATTAAAACACCAGAAGTAGAGGGACCAATGCTGGAAAACAGGAGAGAAAGTGGGCGGGGCTTCATACGCACACAAAGGGTCATGTGACCACATCCATCACTGTTACACTCCTCCTTAATGCATATTAGTTTTCTAATCTCATCTTTATTGATTGTGTCTTGAATGGTTTCATGTGCTGTTTCCTCTGTCAGTTTGGATGAACACGTTTAACATGTGAGAGCAGATCTACATCCACCTCTGGTTTGCTCAGTTATTAGGTACGTCTGGAAAAGTTAACCGATCAGAAGCGAGCTGGCAGCTGCCATGAACGTCTTCATTTTCCTCGTCTGAGCTGGAATCGGGCTCAAAACTGTCCGGCTGGAAAGCTCTGATATTCCTTCTAATCTCCGCTTGAGGGTTCTAAGATGTAAAAAAAAAAAAAGTCCATCCCTTTATGAAGAACTTACTGCGTAAAATAAAAATACACTGCACTCTTGACCTTCTAGCCTAGACTATGATAAAAATATGAAAGTAATAAAACATGTGGCGCTGTGCATCAAAAGCATTTTTCTTGATTCAGCTTTATTCTACCTATTTATCAGGGGTTTTTAAATCTTCCAGGCTTTCATTTGACGTGAACTTCTGGTTTTCACAGACTTCTGCTCCTCATTTTTTCAAAGATAAAACACACTAAAGAACCTGACATGAAGAGACTGAATGCAAACCAGTGAAGCTTTGCTAACTGACACGCTTTGATGTGGCTGATCTGTCATATGGAAGACAGCAGCTACAATGAAATGAACCTGATTAAATTCTGTTGAAAGATGAAGCTCTAGAAATGCACAAAGCCTGATCTGTAGCCTGCATCACGACGGGCTGTAACTGTGTTTGCAAAGCAATAAAACCCTTGAGATGTGATAGAATCCACTGCAGAGAAATGATCTGACTGGAAGTCCGCCATTCCAGCACTGGTGACGCTCAAGCAAATGACAGTTCAAGCAGCTCCAATGTGGATCCATGGCAGGGTCAGGACTCCTCAGAATACACCGGGCAATGGACCGGGCAAGAAGAACCACGATGATGATGATGATGATGATGATGATGCTATGAAGATTCATCCTTTCACTTTTAGAGGCAGGCTGTCAGGCTGCTTCTGTCTTCCTTTAGGGGACACCATGGAGATCATCTGCCTTCTTCTCTCCTCTGCTTCCTCCACTCACACCAAACATGTCCTCCTTCTCTACATCCATGAACGTAATCTTTGGTCCTCCTCTTTCCTGGTAGCTCAGCATCTTTTACCATCATCACTCTTCCTCCTCTCATCATGTCCAAAGCATGATGCATCTTCCTCTCTGCTGCCTCCAGCTCTGCCTCGGATCTGCTCACACTGCAGTCTTCTACACTTTTCCTTTCATTACTGATGACTCTCTTTTGGTCACACATCACACCTGGAATGTTCCTCCAAAGCTGATCGTTGGTGCAGTCCCAGCTCCGCCTTCACCTCCTACAGAACATCTCACCAGTGTCTCATCTCCAAACTTCCTCTCTCTGGATCCTGTCAAAGAGTTTCTCTGGATCTACAAAGATCCAGCGCAGCTCCTTGTGACCTTCCCTGTTCTTCTCCTCAAAGCAGATGTTGCATCTGTGGTTCTCCTCCTCTGCGTGAAACCAAACAGTTGTTCACAAATGTTCACCTCTGACCTCAGTCCAGCTTCCTCTCCTCTTCCCATCCCTTCATAGTGATATTTAACGCTGCTCTTTGTTCCTGACCAGGCGTTGCAGTAATCTAGGAAGCATTTTGTCACCAGTTGTTAAACTTTTAGTGAAAGAACTCCCTCGTTGTATTTGCTGTGAAAGCTGAGTTGAATTTGATACCCTGTGTGGCTTACAGATGTTAGGTGAGAAGCTCCAGCAGCTTAAATCAGGCTGATTGGGTCTTTTTAGATCATTGTGATAACACTCAACAGTTCTAACATGATGACATCACTGTTGGACAGGATTTGTGAGAATTTATGGATAATAATGAGCTTTTAAGAAATGTCCGTGTGCTTCCTGGATGAGTGCTCTGCATGGGAACCTCAAACATGACAACAATACAGTTCCTTACAGACCACTGGAGGCAGAATGAGACCTTTTCCAGTCTTCGTCAAGTATTTGAGAGCAAAAACGGAACGATGTGCTGTCTGCTGTCACAAATGTTAACAGAGGTTGTTGTTTACGACTTTTCTTTTTATTTAACCTGGATTCAGTTTCACTCAAATGTGCACAGTAGGCAAATGTTTGCCATGCTGTTTAGTTTATGACATTTTATGAAGACAAAGTCTTTGTCTGTGTCTCCATGATCACTGATTCTGTACCATGATAACAGTTGAGAACAAACAAGCTCTTATCCTTCAAAACTTGACTGAAGAGGCTCTACTTTCCATGGGGAATGCTGCCTGTGAAAGCTAGAAAAACAAACAAACAAATGAAACAAATGCTATTGAAAGGTAAAAGAATAACTTTAAAGATAAAACACTCACATTCTTCTGTTTCGCATCATCTTTTGATGTATTGTAAAAGCGTTCCCGGAGGTCTTTTCATCATGATTGTTCCATTTTTAGTCTAAATCAAAAAACCTATTTGGTTTTCCAGGACATAGTTTCTGCAGAGCAGCCGGAGTTCATTAGAAATTTCCTCGGAATTGTGGGCGGGTCTGCTGGCGAGGGTAAGCTCTGCCCCATTTCCCATCATCCCTTTGTTTACATGTTCTCCCACTAGCTTACAGCCCCTCACACCCCCAACCCAACAAAAATATCGGAGCCATCCACCCACACGGCTTTGATCCAGATACCAGATCAGATCAGCAAAGGCGTCCATGGATCCAGTCTTGAATGGGAGCAAGGAGCTTGTGACCCGCCAGCATATTTTCTACATCACAAATGCAATCTTTGTCAGAGTGTATTTTTTTTCATCTGCTCCGCTTCAGCACAGTTTGAATAAATACATACTCAGAAAAGTAATATTTAAGCTTCATTTTCTTTATAAATGTCCTCCATCGTCAGAGAAATGCATCTTTCCGTTTCCGGCGAGTGATTTTCAGCCGCCAGCGTGTCTGCCAGCTCCTCGCACAAGAACATGTTCGAAACACCATTTTCATTGGAGTGAGTTTTTGAGGAGGATTCTTTTATTTCCACAACACAAGGTTAATTCCTCTGTTTTTGTGGGTTTTTTTTTTTTTTGTTAAACTGTGAATTACTGATGAACTGGTGGAGAGTCATAAACATTGAGGGGACAGTGAATGGCCCACCTCTCCATAATCCAGCTTTAGCTCTTGCTTTCCCTTTTCACAGTGAGGACTTTTCCTCTCGACATCCCGTTTTATAGCTTGGTTTATGACCCTGTCATGATGCCATGGTTTCTCTGCCACGCATGTGTGTCCAGCTTGTTTGGAAAGACTGGATTAGTTGTGCAGGTGCTGTAAAAATGATGTCTGGAGTCAGGGCTCTGACTGTTGTGACCAGAGAACACACAGAAAACAGTTCTCTGTCTCACTTTAAACTGCACTCAGACATTTTCTTCAGGAATTTGCAACAATTCTGAACGTTTCTGTGATTTTTCTCACAAAACTTTGTTCCGACCTTTGAAAATGTGAGTAAAACGGTTTGAAATGTTGCGGTGGAGTTGAAGAACTGACTGCTCTCTCCTGCAGCTCGTGAATCAAAGCATGAATTCGGGGAGTGAAAGGTCAGTCACACGTCCATGTGCGCCGGCGCAGCCCCTCCCTGACAGGTCAGCCCTTCAGATGATGAAGGGAGATACGGCTGCTCCAGGCGGGAGCCAAGCACGGCCCTGGAAATGTTTATCAGCTCCTGCAAATGTGTTGGAAAGTGTTAAGCAGGCAGGACAGATGCTATGTGCAAGATTAAACATGTTGTGCTTTCGCCGTGTAAACTGTTTGGGTGTCCGATGCCTGCAGGCTTGGACGGGGGGGGGGGGGGCTAAATTCACTTCTCACTTGTAGTGCAAACATTTCTTGGTAAGACAGGCGTGTGAAGATACCATGTGTCATCTCAGATTGTAATCCAAGGTGCTGATAAAGAGGAGATCTCAACCTTTAAAACCCCGTAAACATAAATCCCAGGTTTTCTTTGTATTCTGGATCTCTGCTTGTGAGTTCGGCAACTGTGGCCGAGCCGGTGACTGCACATCCATCCCCGTTACAGGCCCAGATGAACTGCTATTCTACAGAAACTGGACCGAGTGACGTCAGCCATAGGAAAGGATTTATCTCCTGCTTCGTTCAAGAGAAGTCAATTCAGTCGCCACTTTTTCACAATACGGATGCCGCCATATTGGAGTCAGATGACATCAGTAAGCTGTGATTGGTCCGAGTTGCTCCAAGTACGCATTTCTATGGCAACCACTCTCACCAATCAGCAGGGAGCTTGTTGGAAGTGCACACCCCTACCGTTTGATTGACAGCTGAAAGAGGGCTGTCAATCAAACGCTTTGAACGTGCAGCATGGAACCTCCTACTTTTATTGAGATATCTGATTGGTCCGTTTATAATGATATAATTAAATGATTTGTCATAATTACCAAGATTACCAGGATTACCAAGAAGATGTTAAATAGTATCAAGAATGGTTATTCTGACCAATAGAATGACTGAGTAACGGCGGCTTCTTTCTCTATAGACATCTGTGGGAGTGTAGCTTCTGGGAACCAGTGGTTACGTTCTGTTTGGCACGCCAGGGAGGAGGAGTCACTCAATCCAGTTCTCATGTACAGTCAACGAGTTTATCAAACCAATTAAAAGGTAAAGTGATGTCTACATTTGGTGCTAGCATGAACAGGGGGAGGGGCCGTAGACATAAATCCGCTGTGATCTCTGGTATAGGGTTCCGGACAGTGAAAATGATCTGGACACGACCACATCATGTAAACGGCTTGTTCTGACAGTAAAAGTCGCTGCCTCGCTTTAAAGACCCACTCCGATGGACATCATGCTCTTCATCCGTTCTGATCATCCACTTCCAGACAAACAGATCCATGAACGTCTTTGTTTTCCTCGTCTGAGCTGGAATCTGGATCAGAACCGGACGGCTGGATCGCTCTGATGGTGCTCGCCGTTTTTGCTGCACTTAATGTTAGGTTGGGGGTGAGGGGGGTGTAAGCTAGTGGGAGAGCATGTAAACAGAGAGCTCTCAGCAACGGGGAGGGGAAGGGGGCGGGCAGGGCCCACAGCTCAGAGGGGAACTTTACTGAACAGAACTTTACTGAAGATGACCGGAGCGGGACCACTGAGCAAGAAGAAGTTATTTGGAGGAAAAGATTTAGGAATTTTGTTGATGGTTGCGACCAACAGACTTTGATTTCTAACAAATGTGGCGCCAATCACACGCTCTGCTCAGGTTTCGTGCAGTTTATTTCCAAGACCTACTGCAACAACAAAGACACTAAACATGTTCCCCTCCGGAGCTGAGTTCAGAAGCAGTCAGTGGAATGAAGTGATGTCGGCAAACAGCAATGCTGTGAGAGACATCCTTGATGTGGTCGTCATGACACCACATTACCGGGTCTGACTCATTAGCAGCGTGGTTTGGATAAGCAAATAAAGACCATCTAAATGCATGCCTAACAGACCCGGCTGGTACTTCTCCTACAGCCCGCCGCAGGTTTCACTCTTTCCTCCACCAACAGCTGGGGGGCATTTCCAGCTGAAGCCTGGATCTGGGGTCAGGACATGGAATTGGCCATTGAAGCAGTTAACAGGGCTGTGACACAGGACTCAACCCTCTAATTCTCTTTCTGCAGCTCCCATGTCCTCAGGCTGACTCAATTAAAGACGAAAAGCGAATGACAAGCTCCCCACCGCCACCGCACAGGTGCCCAGTCCACGCCTGCTGGGTGGAGCCTCAAGCTCATTTATTTCTAAATAACTGACGTCTGCATTCAGATCTGATTCTCAGCCATGTTTCAGAGGATCCACTGCCTTTAGAGGGGCAGATCGGGGGGGGGTATTTACCCCAGAGCCCCAGAGATTTATTACCCATTTACTTTCTCCCACAGTCTAAACAGGCCCCTAACAGCCTCACGTTCACATGTATCTTGATCCTATAGATGCAGTTAAAGAAGACGATGGTGTTTTTGGTCTTTAACTGGCTCTTTTGGCGTTTTTCTTATGATGGAGGATGAACAGAAAGAAAACTCATATTGAAATGGTGTTTCTGAGTTTTTATTTATCCAAACTGCGATGAATCAGGAGCAGACAAACAAAAGCCCTTTGAAAAAGCTTGTAGTTTTTACGTTCAAACGACAGTCAGCGGGCCACCAGCTCCCGGCTCCGCTCCATTCTGATGCCTCCACTCACACACCAATAGTTCCATTTGTTTCCCTCATCCGAGCTGGAGTCTGGATCAACATGTGCTGCTGGATAGCTCCATCATTCTTCACCATTATTTCCCATTTTGGCGGGGTTAGGGGAAGCTAACCTGAACATTTTATCCATGAATCCCTGGCTCAGCCAGATCACAATGACATAGCGCACAACAACACTAGAAATGTGGTTAACCAAAAACCTCAGTTGCCAAGGAAGTTTAAAAAAGGGTTTTTGCGGATTCTTTAAAAGTGACAGAGACCTGTCCAAGACATCCAACGGTTGCTATGGAGATCAAATCAACAGAAAATTGGGGTGCGGGTTTTGACCTCAATTCAATGCTGCTGGTGACTGTAATTCTTTTATTATTTAACATGTGTCCAGTCTGTTACCCCCCCAAACCATCAAAGCCTTCACGTGTTTCCTGTTTCACTGCTGGATGTTTATGTGTTTGGCTCTAAGCTGGAGATAAGCAGCACTGATGCAGCAAAGTGTTTCTGCACGGCTGCTGTGTGTATGTGTGTGTGTATGTGTGTGTATGTGTGTGTGTGTGTGTGTATGTGTGTGTGTATGTGTGTGTGGGTGTGTATGTGTGTGTGTGTGTGT
>BSAI01000012.1:1029212-1044730 GCA_036245035.1 Adrianichthys oophorus
GTCTGATCTGATGTGGTCTGATCTGATGTGGTCTGATCTGATCTGATCTGGTCTGATCTGGTCTCTGTTATTTTATTGCTGCCATTCCCCCCTCCCATTACATTTCCCCCCATCAGGAGAGAAATCTCTAAAAGGCAGAAGGTTGTCTTTTCAGTTTGGAGAGTGGCGTACCCTGGACGGTCCTCTGAACAGGCAGCGGGTCAGATCCCAGGACTGCTGCTGCTGTAGGTCCAACATGGCTGCAGCCGGAACCTGAGCACAACAACAGACAACGCCCTGACAAGAGAAACAACAGAAAAATCTGTTGTTTCTCAGATGAACTAAAGTGAACAAGGACAGCTGCTGCGCGAGGTACTGCTTCAGATCTGAAAACTCACCGTCTCTGAGGTGTTTTCAGTTTCAAGTGTCTGCATTGGGTTTCCTATTTGGAACTTTTGAACCGTCATTCGAGGGAGGGGTGAACACTGAAAGTCGGTGCTTGTGTGTGGGGTGACACTGTAAACTGAATTGTATTGTTTTCTTTTGCTTTCCATCTGTCCCTGTGATAGCGGCCCCCCCTTGAAAACAAGATGCTTCACCTCAAGGGGCCAATCCCTCTTTAAATCGCACTGTTTCAATTAAAACTTCCATTTTGAAAATCTAATTTGGACACTAAACCATGCCTGCATGAGCTGCCGGTTCATCTGATTCATTTGGCTTTTTTTACATCTCAGAAACATGAAAATCACAGCCAACCAATCCCGAAGAGCATTTAAGGTCACGCCATCGCTTCCAGGTATTGGGTGATCAGGCAATTTTTTAAATTTCACGGAAAATCCTCCATTCAAATTAAATAAATATCATTGGATGTTTTCTCAAAAAGGGACACAAACTCTTCTTGGTAAAAGATTTTTTTACAGTGACAGATGAGGAAGGGGGGGCTGACTGCTGGGAGGACGTGATTGGTGGATAAAACGTACCTTTTTCTTGTGCGTTGCTGCTGCTGCGTCGTGATGGCCTGATGCAACGTGAGTCTGCAGCACAGAGGGAAGGCGTGTGATCCATCGTCCTGTTATTCTTTTTGTTTTTGTTAAGGTAGTTTTGTGCATTCAATTCATTATGACGTGTAATTAATTAATTAGCAACCAAATAATTGCTCCTTTTCATTTAAATTTGTGACACTGTGTAGCACTAAAAAATGATCCAAATACAACTAACAAAGTGGCTTAAAGAAGTTTTACTTTAATAACAGACCTCCAACCTTAACTTTTACATCACCAAGGGGATTGTTTTATCTAAAAAAAAAAGTCATCCTTTCTATGGCAACCACACTCACCAAACAGGAGAATCTGTCAATCAAACGCTTGATGTGAGACCACATGCTTTTGTTGAGGCATCTGGTTGGTCAGTTTATGACTTGAAAAACTTGCACTTCAGAAAAAGCTTTTTTTTTAAAATAGGAATTTCAAGATCATGTGAAAAAGGTATCAGAGCAAGAACAGTTACTTTGACAAATTTAATGACTGAGTAAAAGCTGTTCATTTCTACAAAGAAGTCTGTGGGACATTGGCTTCTTGGAGCCAGCAGGTACTTCCTGTTTGGAACGCCAGGGGGGAGGGGATACTCAGTCCAGTTCTCATGTACAGTCGATGTGTACAGCTGTGCTGCTCACTAGCATATGAAGCTTCTTCTCCATGCCTGGCTGCACTCCTCTATGAGGTTTACTGACTGTACATCCAGGGCCGGCCCTGCTAGCATCCATGCACTTTTAAAAAACTTCTTTTATTAATCCAACACGGCTTTTATACTGCATATTTACAACCTGAGTCTTGGGCTTGCTTGCACCTCCTTTGTCACCTAACAAAATCCCTCAAGCCAGGCTGTGTCTGTTGTTCACATCAGCATCTATAATTGTCTCTAATAATTTCATCAAGGTTTGTAGTTGTATTCCGTGGTGCGTCTGATCTCTATATGCAACAGAATCATTCAAATTTGAGAGAAAATGGTTAAAATATTGAAATACTGTTTGGACCGCTGGTATACAAGAGGAACATAGGAGAGGTTTGGTTTCACACATTTCCTGTCCGTTAGTCCACATTTTAACCAAAAATATAACCTAATAAAAAAGCCAGTGCACGTGTGCACGTTTTCTACATAAAACAGCACAAACCTGAGCCAGAGAGGTGCTGCGGATCCGACTGGGTCTCCCTGAAGGACCTCTCTTCAGCATGTGGCTGGAGGAACACTTGTAGCACCTCCACTGCTGCAGCTCTGAAGCCAAGCTGGAACCACAGTCTTTCTGTAGCAGACATGACCGGTGATACAGATGTCCACAGCTGCAAAGATACAGCTTTATGAGAGATGCACTCCTGCAATTTAACGTTCTTAACAGAGAAGCAGGAGAAAGAAGAACAACAGAAAACAAGACTTCAGATAAACGAGGCACAAAAAGTAGTAAATCAGTGTTCAAACATTTCCATTGGTCAAATGGTTATTTTGTTGGAAAGCCCTTTGAAATGCAGTCCAACGGTCCAGTCCAGTAGTGGTTTTGTTGTGTCGTTCAGGTATGAACAGAACATCTAATCTAATCCCACAGATGTTCACCAGGTTGATTTCAGGACAGCTCGCTCCTCTCTACCTTCATGTCCTGAAGGTAATGTCTGATAAACCAGGAGAGTCATTTTGAAAGCCACACTTCAATTATAGACTGTCTGGGATTGTCGCTGGTGCAGACTCATCTGAATATCTCTCTGCAACAAGACTGGCTCCAATATCAACAGACCTTTACCGTCCAGGGAGGGGGTGTTACGCTTAACCAGGGGTGCCCAAATCCAGGCCTCGAGGGCCAGTGTCCTACATCTTTTCCAACCAACCTGCCATTGAAGCTCACATTGGCTAAACACACCTGATCCAGGTAATCCAGGTAACAGTAGATAAGGTAGGGTTTCTGGAAAACCAGCAGGAGGCCGGCCCTCCAGACCTGGAATTGGAAACCCCTGCTCTAAACCTGGGGTCCCCAAACTACGACCCGCGGGCCGGTTCTGACCCTCCTCCAGATTTGGCCCGGCCCCCTGACCAATATCAAAGGCATGATTTTTCTTTTTTCAATATGGCCGCACAATCAAGAATCACACAGAAGATGCCTTTTTCTTCCAGTCTACTACAGTCTGTGCCCCTATCTGAACAGAACACAGAGCTCTCTTTCCACACAGAAGTTCTCCTTTCTGGGTCTGAGTGATTCTGCTGCTGCTTTTCTTTTTTTTAAACAGCACCCTGTTCTGTTTCCTGATTAGCTGGAGACCTTGTCAATCAATCTCCTCTGTGCTGTGTCTCCTGTGCAGAAACGTGCAGATCTCCAGATCTCCATCAATCTTTGATCCTGATCAGATCTTTGTCTTCATTCTAGAATCCTGGATTTATTTCTCTACAAAGGTTTGAACTTTGAGAGTTTAAACAAGAGAGAAAAGCGTGAAAATGTTCATGTCTGTCTGAGAAAAGACTAAAGTGTGTAGTGAGGAGTTAAAAGTTGTCTTGTTGTTGTTGCAGTATTTTGTGTTGTTTCATTTTAAAAGTTGAATAGTAAATCATTGTTTTGAGTTTTCATCGTTTAATTTGTCATTTTACCTGAAAGGAAAAAATAAAAGCATAAATATGTATAAAACATTTTTTATATTATTCATTTAATGCACACGTCTAAAAAACTATTAAATGTGTGAGGAGCTGCAGCCTCCAAAGTCTCAAAGGGACGATGACGGGAGAGGACAGACTATTTTTATTGGTTTAGTTTTGAAATGTTTGAGTTTGATTTTTCTATAAAGATTACAGGAAAGGTGTTTTAAAATGTGGTTATGTGTGTCTTTCTGGTAAAACATCAACGTTTACGTTTAGACACACCCTCTGATTGTTACACTGTTTCTGTTAGCCGACAAACTGACCCCGGCCCCTCATCCCACCAGAAAACAGTTATGTGGCCCTCACATGAAAAAGTTTGGGCACCCCTGCTCTGAACCAATGGTCTCCAGCCCTGTTCCTCATGAGCTGCTGCCCTGCTTCAGTAACTACTGGTCACCTGGATCAGGTGTGTTCATTCAGTCACAAACTGGCCTCACTCAATCCAGCTAATCAGTCATGACTGAAACAAGGTTAGCTGCAAATCAGGCAGGGCAGCAGCTCACAAGGAACAGGGTTGGAGACGCCTGCTCCAAACCGTCACACTGCCTCCGCCAGAATACGGTACTGTATCAGTGCAACAATCAGCATTGGCCTTCTCCATTGTTTTCTCCCAACTTTAACACAATGGTTGAGTCTGAATTCTGATTTCTGAATTCACCAATCACTATTTAGTGCACTTCATAGTGTGTTTGACATGTTGTAGAGCTGTCCAAAACTACAATTACAAAACCCAGGACCCTAGAAATTTCTCAGAAGTTTCTGTGAAAAACCAGTGTGCATCGATGCTCACTAGATTGGTGAATCTAGACCACAATGCATTGCATTTCAACCATTTTTCATGTGGAAAAAATACATTTTATTGTTTTAACAAACAATCCCAGTTTTTAGCTTGTGTTTGTAAAACGTGTTTGTAAAACGTTAATGCCTATTAAGTTTTTACTTTGTGAAATCAGTGATACTTATTTGCTGTATTTTAAAAAGAAAAAAGTAGTTAGTATGGTGTCTGAATTGCATTAAAATGACACTAGATAGTCCCGCACTACATAGTGTTTTAGTAGTGAGGAAGTAGGGAGAGAATTTGGACATAACCAATGATCCAACATTGACTCCAGCTGAAAACTGGATTGGATGCAGAACCCAACAACACTTCTCCACATGTTCAGGTTCCAGTACGTATTTTGCATGAACTGGAACTTTCTTAATCATGAAGTCAACCATACCATGTCCATAACTAATATTGGCTGCATGTAGTCTGTTCAGAATGGTCTGGGTAGAGAGCCGTTGGCTATTTCTCCCTGCAAGCCTTCAGAGCCCAGCAGCAGAAAGAGTGAAGAAATTGTATTCTTGACGTGAGCTAGCAAACTGCCCCTGACATCCACTGGTAAATAGACTAGGCCTTCAGTGTAGAGGTGGTTGTGGGGCTCAGTCAGGCTCTGTATAGATCAGTCAAGCACCACATGCAGACTGGTGAGGCAGACATACTGACCACTCAACACTGCCTATGCTCACAGGTCCTAGCGATAAGACCCAACTCCACACATCCGTGCAGGTTATCCACAACGGTAACAATAAAAAATTTCACAAGTTCAACTTCCTTGTTCTGCAACTGCTCTATTACTACAATGCCTGGAGGTACCTGAACACAACAACCTCCTCCCCAGAGTCTGGCCTCCTCTTGTAGTGCTGCAGGCAGATGTTGCAGTGGTCTTGAAGTGGGTGGAGTCCTCGTGTGACAGCGGCACGCAGGTGAGCCAGAGACCAGTGCAGGTCATAGTTCAGCAGGCTGGTGGTCGTTTCGAGTAAAGTCTGAAAAATGTGAAGAGGATGATGACACAGATCCTCTAAAACCACGTACACATGTATTCCGGCAAGCAAAAATGAAGCCAGAGGTGAGTTGACCATTTTGATCACAGATAACTGGGCAATCCCTAAACAAAATATCTGAAAATGGGTTTATTAAAGTAAAATGTACAATTTTTCTTCCAATAGTGGCTGGTTTCCAATAAATGGCAGACTAGCTGCCAGATTTTTGGAATAAACTCAGAGGCTACTATTGGAAGGTATACGGTACGAGTTTAGTTGAGTCTCGTAAAGGGTTTACCCACCTGTCAATCAAAAAACACTTCCATAGTTAGGTGTTTAAAGCTCTATTACTTTTATGTGTTTACTAACACCCCACCCACCTCCATCTGACACTAGCTTGAAGTGGCCATTGAGTGAGATGAAGGATCAAAGAGTGAAAGTGATGATCAAAGAGTAATAGGAAGGATTGAAGAGTAAAATTTGGGAGTGAGAAGAAGGATCAAAAAGTAAGAGTAATGATCAAAGAAAGAGAGGAATGATCAAAGAGTGAAAGGAATGATCCAAAAGTAAAAGGAATGATCAAAGAGTGAGATAAAGGAACGAGAGATTGAGATTAAGGTTTAAAGAGTGAGTGGAAGGAAAAATGTAAGAGTAAGGATCAAAGAGTGAGATGAATCATCAAAGAGTAAGATGAAGAATCAAAAAGTAAGAGTAATGATCAAAGAAAGAGAAGAATGATCAAAGAGTAAAAGGAATGATCAAAGAGTAAAAGGAATGATCAAAGAGTAAGATGAATGATCAAAGAGTGAGATAAAAGATCAAAGAGTAAGAGGACAGATAAAAAAGTGAAAGGAATGATGAAAGAGTGAGAGGAAGGATCAAAGAGTGAAATGAGTAATCAAAGAGTAAGAAGAACGATCAAAGAGTGAGATAAAGGAACGAGAGATTGAGATTAAGGTTTAAAGAGTGAGTGGAAGGAAAAATGTAAGAGGAAGGATCAAAGAATGAGATGAAAGATCAACGAGTAAGAGGAAGGATCAAATAGTTAGATGAAGGACTTAAGAGTGAAAGGAATTATCAAAGAGTGAGAGGAAGGATAAAAGGGTGGAGGTGATGGTGAAGTTGTGAGTCCAGAGGGGATTTGGTAACAAATGAACCAGACTGAGTAGGTACCAATATTTTAAACCTTTCAATAAGACTTTTTACATTAAGACATGTTTTGATAAAAATATTTTTTGTTTGTAAGAGACAAACATCTCCAAAAAATTCCAATCATCTCCACAGGGCTGCAAAGTCAAACTTGAACTTTGGATCCTGGGGTCCTCTTCCTCTTTGACCAAACATGTCTTTCTTTCTAGGTTCAAGTTTCAACTTCTTTTACAAACATCCGTTAATTATTTTTCAAAACCCGGTTGGAACGCCAGTAGCAACCAGCTACTAACCTGTAATTGATCTATGCTCTCATGTCTAAGAACCTTTTGTCAACAACAATCCTTTTTGTTCCTAATAACGGACACAAACATGAACAAGTCTTCACCTGCTCGTAGTTGAAGGTATCCAGCATTCCTAGAATGAGTCCCTGAATCTCGGACAGCTTTCCTCTTCCATATACTGGATCCTGATGGACACAAATAGATGACCCAGAAGGTCAGAAAGGACTTCATGAGCAAAACTCTTTTTCTGAAGGAAAGGACACAGATAAAAATTTTAGTCCCGCCCTCTTCAGGAGGGGGCTAATTATTGTCCTGTGCCGTCCCGTTAAGCAGATAAGAAATCTACTGATTGTAGAAGTTTATACATTTGAACTTCACTGATGTGTCACAGATGACAGCACCATGAGAGAAATCCAGCACATCTCCAAAGAAGGATGTTTGTGCTGTGGGGAGGTAGTTGCTGGGTCTCTTCCAACGCCCTTGAACTCACCCAAAAAGACCAAAACCGCTAAAACTATGTGTTAAGACTTTCACAAGAAAGAAATGTGATGTTGACGTTCTCACCTGCAGGATCTGCTGGATGATGGCCGGCAGAGAAATGAAGCTGCTCATGCAGTTCAGGACCTTCAGCGTCATCTCCTTTAAACCTGGAACATCCAACCAAGTGAGGTGGTGGAGTGAACATCCAAAGTTCAGTTTCTAAGATCAGCAACTCTTTGGAAACCTTTTACCCATAGGTTCTTTCATCTGCAGTTGGAAGAGGTTTGGTGGAAATGTCTGTGATGCAAATCTTGTTCCAGGCTTTTTCTTTCACAGCTCTATTCCCATATGTAAAAACTTGGTGTCATTGAATTCCCACAGTTGTCTAAGCCTGGTCCCGGGGATTAACTGCTTACTAGCTGCACTTCAGCTTCTTACTGAAAGTTTCTTTCTGTTGCGATCATTGGCATATATTATCCCTGGACGAATCAAGGTGTGACATCACCCATAGAAAATGCCGTATCTCCGGCTTCAGCAAAATGATGGCCAATCCGTCACCATTGCTTCCTGAAGCATGCGCAGTCATTTTGAATCCAGTCGACAGTGATTGGTTCGAGTCGGTCTGAGTCACGTTTTTTGGGGAACTACAGTCACCAATCATGAGAGAGCTTGTTTGAACTCTGCACCCCTCCCACTGAAAGCGGCTCGGGAGAAGCTGTCAATCAAATGTTGGAGGTGGGGCCAGTGGGCACCACATGCTTTTACTGAGGCTTCTGATTGGTCATGTTTATAACTTGAAAAACTTGCAATGACGAAAAAACATGGTGAAAAAAATTAGAATTAGAAAGTAGATGTTAAGAAGAAGGTTTCAGAGCAAGAATGGTTATTCTGACAAATGAAGTGACTGAGTTACAACTGTTTATTTCTCAATAGAAGTCTATGGGATTTTGGTGTCTTGGAACCAGCAGGTTCTTCCTGTGTGAACACGAGAGGGGAGGGGGTGAGATGTCCAGTGAATATACAGTCAATGTGTGCAATTGAATTTTCTGAAAAGAATGTCAGAAGAAACTGCTCCAAACTCCAAGTATTAAGACACACAAAGTTCAAAGCAGAAAAAAACATTCCCTGAGCTCTATTGTACATTGTGAGTGAGGCAAACGCAAAATACCGACTAAAGTCATCATACTATTGTTGTTCGGTTCAGAACAATAAGCTCACGCTGCTCAGATAGAAGATTTGATTGACGGTTTGGTATAAAGAGTGCAGCGTTCCCTCGCTTTATCATGGTTCACCTTTCACGTTTCACAGATTTTCTTCAGTGGAATTTTGCGTGTTTGGTTTTTTGTTTTTTACAGAGAAATCTGTTCTGCATCCTGATTGGCTGAAAACCATTCTCGATCAGTCTCCTCTATGCTGGGCCTGCTGCACAAAATGAATTCAGTAGATGTTTGTTTTCATTCTTTAATACTGGGCATTGCAGGTTTCTGTGTCTTCATCCCAGCTTCTGTAAGTCACTTATGATCATCATCATGTCTGTGAAAGTGCTTCTCTACAGGGAGAAGAATGAACGAAGAAGATGAGAGCTGCTGCTCAGTGCTTCTCCAGGAAAATGATTCCGTTTTGTTTTTAAGTAGAACTCAAACAAAATATTCATATTACGGAAAGGAAAACCCATCAGAACAATGTGGAACCAATGGGATAAGAGAAAACCAGTGTGTGTTTGTTACCCTCACAGGAGGCTGTGGGCCTCTTCACTTCCTTCTGAGAAGCCATCAAAGCATCCAGAATCGGAAACCACAGAGTCTGAAAACCAAATAGATGGATGAAGAACAAGACACATCAAGAAGAATGTCTCCTGTCCGTCACAGACACACACACACACACTACCTTCCTCTGCTCCTGGTCCAGGCTGGGACAGTTCCGATGACTGAAGGCGATAATGACATCCAGGCTCTCCTGGACTCTGTTCAGAGACTCACAATGCTCGGGACTGTCGTTTGTCTCTGTGAGACTCTCACAAGCAAAGTGGTGCAACCTGTCCTTCAGCATCTTCAGAGAGTAGAAACAAAATCCTCGACAAGTTCAGCCAAACAGCAACAGTCCAAAACAAATGAAACTTCAACCACGGCGAAGACCTATCAGCCCACAGGCTTGAACAGAACGTCCTTTCACGTGTTTTTCCTCTTTTGGGTGTTTTACCTGCAGCAGGCCAGCAAACGCTCCATGAATGTCGCCTTTCTTCTCCAGCAGACACGCTCGCGCTTCAATGCAGCCGTGCTTTTCTGCTATCTGGAGACAACACCGGTGATGAACACTCAGAGGACTCAGGACCAAGTTCAAAACATCCTGCTTTTACTTCCTGTTTATGTGTTTGTGCGTAAGGCAGCTAAATAAAACTTTACACACAGGAGAGTGAAAGCTAAGGATGTAAAATCCATAAACAGTTCATGGATTCTCTCATCTGTTTACAACCAAACTCAGTTCTCATCTGTTTGAACCCAATGGTTCTCCTGGCTTTGTTAAAAAAAAAGCACAGATACTGTCTAAAACATGTATTTAGCAGTGGATCATGGGAGGTTTGGAAAACAGGAATGGAAAACGGTTTACATAGTGGTGAAAATATGATGAAATAAGTGAGACAAGTCTTCTTTGATTGACTATAGTCAATGCCCACGCGCCACCTCCAGCCTGCCATGTCATTATATCAGACACGCAACATAATTGTATTTTGTTGGTATTAATGGCCCGGCAATATGTCCCGCTGGGAACACATAACTACAGATCCCATCATGCAGTGCGTCAGCTGCCAGGCTGAACACAAGTGTTGCCGAAATGGGCGATTTCCTGTCCAACTGAGCGGTTCTGATTCTAAATTTACAGACAAAAATAGCTTTGGGTGGGTGGACATAATTTTGGCAGGTTTGGGTTGGGGTTTGGTGGTTCCTTATTGAAACATGTCTCAGCATTGACATGGGGTCAGGGGAGACAGTGCTTTACCTGTAAGCGATCCCAAACATCGTGAGGAACTAAATAAAACTGTGTCCACTAATCTGTTCTTTAAATGCAGTGTATAGGAGTGAATTTTAATCATTTTAACCCTTAAAATGGTTGTATTTTTGACAGTTTCCTTTACAAATACGGTGCAGGCTGCGAGGTGAATGAACACACGGAGCGCAGCCTCAATGAGCGCCCCATAATAACCTGGGTCGTCGCGTGCCTTTCAGCGTATGCTAATAATGGCCTTCTTTATTAACTATACATCTTAGACATTTTGATTACATGTCTTTAACTATATTAAGTTTTGGGAGGATTTTTACTGTTGGTGTTGCGCAAAATTAGGAAAACACAAAATTTATTTGGGTTATGGTTAGTAACAGTTATTTGGTTTGGTTGTTTATGTTTTATTGTAAAACTTTGCTGAAAAACACATATTTTATTTTTATTTCCAGGCTTTATTTGTTTTGTTCTGCAGCATGTTAATATTTGTATAATTTTGACAAGACATATTTTATGGAGAGCAATCTTATGTTGCATAAGGTTTAAGTTGGTTTACTCTGGAATAATATTCCGGTTCGTTTTATTCATCTTTATTCAAAAAAAAGTTTGATTTTAAAAGTTTTAAAGTTTAAATAAGTTTATCATTAGTGTGTTCAGTAAATGTTCAGCCTCCTAAGCTGTGTTTTGGATTTTCAGCCCCTGAGTTTGATACCCCTCCTCTAGAATGTGTGACCCCGGGCTCACACCACATGCGGTCCGGCTCCGGTGTGGCTGCAGAGCGGTCTAGCTACGGTCGGTAACTCACACTGACTACGGTCTGCCTGCAGTCCTTCTGCCAGCAGGCTCTGCTGCAAACCTCGCTGACCTCTGAACTCACATAGGTTCTCGCGAGAATCCGCTATTTAAATATGACGTCATAGTAAACAAACCCTCATTCCGCCGTGATTTTAGAGTATATTCTCAACACTTCTTTTTCTGCGTGATTGTCTTCAATCAATTGATTTACAAAGGTGGGCATACGTTTCTTAACTTTTTAATCTGAGTGTGAACGTCCATATTACACAAACTCACCATCAAGTCCAGCAGCCTGTGATATCTCAGCCCAGACTCTGTTCTTTTTGTTGTTATCCTAGCATGCGTTGTATCATAAAGGATGGGGTAGTTCTGGATCTCTGTGATCAGTCTCTCGTTATCCATGGTGTTATATGGCTGACATTACGTTCTACCAAACACTTTGAGACTCCGTGTCAGCAGAAATGACGTAATGTTTTCAACACGGTGAAAACAGCGAGTACAGCTAAATTTAGGTTTTATTTTGAAAAATGTACCAGATGCACTTTACATTCGCTCACATGCTTTCCGGTTTAGGCTGTAAATTGCTCCAACTTCACAATAAAGTACTATAGTTCGGCTCCGGCGTCTGGAAACAATTTGAAACCAACAAAAAGGACACGGAGCGCCACAGACAGAGGCTGGACCTGACAGGACGCAGTGTGAGTGCCTCTCGCACTTTTCATGTTACGTAAAGACTCCAGCGTCTGCACTGCAGCCAGACCGCATGAGGTGTGAGCTCGGGGCTAGAACACAAACCGATATGGCTTCCTCCAGTCTGTAGTGCTGAGATGTGTGGAGGAAGGTCAGCAGCTGCTGGGGGTCAAACTGGCACATCAGATCCAGCAGGAGTTCATGGAGGTCCTGATCAGGACACAAGGTGGGACCAGACCCTTCCCTGAAACACAAGAGCGAAAAGGAAATGAGACAAAGAGACCAGACAGCTCAGAGGAAGCAGAGCTGGAGAACCTTACCCTGGCTCCAGCAGACATCTGAGGAAGCTGAAGAGCAGCTGCTGATCCTGGAGACAGACCGGTGGTGTGACAAGAAGACATCATCATGTTTATCATGCTAAAATCACACTCAGAACAACTTTTATTCCAGTCACACATTTTGACTTGCCTGAAGTTCTGAGACAATGGAGTTCACACAGTCAGAGAAGTGACACGACAGCAGCTCAGCTGACTTTGCTGGATCCAGGCTCACCAGCTCCTGCAAACAGAGGTCATACAACATCTACTGGTTCACTGTTCATCCATTATGGAACATCACATGTCATGTTTTTGGCTGTTTTGGAGAACTTTTTCAAAAATGTGGTCGTCTTCAGGCTCTGCTGCTTTTTCAGCTTCCTAGCTGTTTGTACATCAGCAGTCAAGCTGATTTTCAGAATAAAATATCTTCATTTCTAAAGCATTTTTCACAGAAAGAATCACAAATGGCTTTACAAGAGGAACATAAAATCAAATAAAAACACAGAGAGGGAAAGATCCAAAAATAATGATGAAAGGTAGAGACATGGTAAAACACATGAAAAACATAGTAAGTCACAGTAAAAAGTAGTAAAACAAGGACTGAACTAAAAAGCACTCCTGAGTAAAAACGTCTTGACCTGTGATTTAAAGCACTCAACAGAGTCAATATGACACAGGGAGTTCCAAAGACGAGGAGCAACAGCTCGAAAGGAGACATCTCCTCTGGTCTTAAAGCGGGTTTTTGGAAAGCTTAAGATATGCTGGTTGGAAGACCTCAGGAATCGGGCTAAAGAGTAGAGGGTTAAAAGGTTAGTGATGTATGACAGGGCTTGACCATTCAAGGCACTAAAAACTAAAGGTAACATTTTAAAATCAATTCAATACATGATAGGTAACCAATGTAAGTCAACAACAGAGGAGTGATGTGTGTCCGTTTACTGGTTCCTATTAAAAGCCTTGCTGCAGAGTTTTGGACGAGCTGAAGACGATTTAGGAGCGTTTGTTGAAACAGGTAAAAAGAGAGTTGCAGTCATCTAACCGAGAAGAAACAAAAGCATGTATAATTGTTTCCAGGTCAGATCGAGACAGAATACTTTTTAATTTTACCACATTCCTCAGTGTTTTATGATCTGTTTTGAGTGACCTTCCAGAGACATAGACTTGTCAAACAACACTCCGAGATTTCTGAGACTCGACTGGACAGAAGAGCGAAGAAAACCGAGCTGTTGTCTGTTGGAAGGAAGTTTATTTTCTGGGGTATTGATCAATGTCTCAATTTTTTTGATGTTTAAGAGTAAATGATTATTACACAGCCATGTTTTAATGAATGTTGAACAATCCAGCAGATTTTGTAGTTTGAAAAGATCCTTTTCTGGGAAAGAACAGTAAAGCTGGTTATCATCTGCATAGAAATGATTTGAGATATGGCTGAACTGACTTTAAAGTCACCCAAGAGGAATCAAATATAGAAAAACGACCTTAACAAGTCGAGAAACACGGCTTCTTTTACTGCAGCGACAGAGGCGTTACTTCCACAGGGAGGGAGGGACCCTGAGAGGGCAGCAGAGGAACGCTGGAATTTCTTCCTGTTATGCTTTATTGATTCTGTTCTAATGAAAATGTATAAATGATGTTGATTAAATACATGTTTTAAATTTTATACATCCTTCAAAAAGACTCACATGAAGCAATCGTTCAAAGGTAATATATTAAATAGCAACATTTGTGGTTTAATCTGTGAATTGTTGCTCTTGACACAGGAATGGAATCGGATCGCTGGCTAAGCAACGATCCACAGCCCTATCCAAGTCGTATCCTGGTTCAGTTTTCATTGACTTTTACTGACCTGTACGTGCTGCAGCACTTTGCTCCGGACTCTCTGCTTCTCTTCGGAGCTGTATCCAGGCATGGACAGCAAATTGTGGATGTAGCTGAAGATCTCACACTGAAAAGCAGACGTAAGGCAGAGAAACCAAAGAATCGCAATCATAACAAGGTTTCTTTTGTACCAAGCCTCCTCAGTTTATTCAGCTTAACTCTGGAGGATCTAAACGGGTCGGTAGTTCACCTGTCGGATCGGGTCGTTCAGGTAGCAGTCGATGATCCTATCATACAGATGTTTTTTCTCAAAAAGGAATTCACAGATTTGGTAGCTGAAGACACAAAGACAAAGCAGAGATGAGGACATGTGAGTGCTTTAAACTAGCGTTTTTCAACCCCATATTAGTGAACTGTAACATTCAGAATGACCATCTCTATTCAGTTATTACAACTCGAAAGCTCCCATTTATGAGAATTCCCAGCAGTACTTTGGAGTCGGATGAAGGAAGCCCAAAATTACAACAAAAAACAAACAATGGAAAGAGTGGGAATGCAGATGGCTCTGTTCTCCATCATGAACTTACAACTGAGCCTTCTCTGCCAGAACGAGGAGCCGATCTTCATTGAACTGGACCACGCCCTCCACCTGCAGCAGGTCCAGCAGAACCTGCAGATCACAGCACCCAGTATCTGATCAGGACAGGTGAGCAACAAGCTGAGCTTTCAAAAATTCAAGACACATTTCACACTGCATTAATGAAGGACAGGGGAAAAAAGAGTGATAAAGTCTTTAAAAATCATGGCAAACAAAGAAGACAACCTGCAGACAAACCCCATCAATTCCACGGATGACTTTTGTAGGGAGCCTTCACTTAACAACTGAGTGGTCCTGATAACTCAGTTTCATGATTGCTGTTGGCTCAAAGCAGCACTCTTAAGAACTGTCCCTGTGATGACATTTATTGAAAGGAAAAACAGCATCTTCTTCTCTTCAGTAAGAAATCCCAGAGTTGTCAAATCATGCTAATGCTATCAAGGAAAACCAAACAATGCCCACGGTAAAACCCTAACTCTGCTGCTCTATGGTGCTTTTGTGGCCAAACAAAAATAGACCCAAAAGTTATTAGTGAACCAACCTGCTGCCGTTCCGCCTGCCGACATTCATTGTCTGGACAACACAGGAACTCCAGCACCTACAGACATGAACAGAACCCAGGTCAGACATCTGCAGTACGCCATATTCACATTTCAAATCATGAAAAAGGTTGTTTTGTGTCAAACACAAGGGATTTGTCTTTTCTTATTTTGAAATCTGTTTTAGGAAGACAACACTGACTCATATGTTGCATTTCAAAATAAATTCTATGAAATTCTATGAGAGGCAGTATAAATCTTTCACACATGCCATCAAACTGTTTCACACATACTACCAAAACTCTTTTACACATACTATCAAACTTTATCAAACATACAATCAAACTTTATCAAACATACAATCAAACTTTATCAAACATACTATCAAACTTTATCA
>BSAI01000012.1:1044740-1057849 GCA_036245035.1 Adrianichthys oophorus
TTTCATACGTACTTTCAAACTCTTTCATAACATACTACCAAACTCTTATACACATACTATTGAACTCTATCACACATACTATCAAACACGTTCACACATACTATCAAACCTTATCACACATACTATCAAACCTTATCACACATACTATCAAACCTTATCACACATACTATCAAACCTTATCGCACATACTATCAAACCTTATCGCACATACTATCAAACTTTTTCATACATGTAACCAAACCTTCGCATACATACTATCAAACTCTTTCATATATACTATCAAACTTCATCACACATATTATCAAACTCTTTCATACATACTATCAAACTCTTTCATACATACTATCAAACTCTTTCATATATACTATCAAACTTCATCACACATATTATCAAACTCTTTCATACATAGTACCAAACTTTCATACATACTACCAAACTCTTTCACACATACTATCAAACTCTTTCATTCATAGTACCAAACTCTTTCATACGTACTATCAAACTCTTTTACACATACTATCTCTATTTCTATATCTAACTCTTTAGGACAATAGAAAGACAGAAATATTAGAACATCTCTTTTATATTTGCAACACAAATGTCTTCTGGTCCGATGTTCACAATTGGGGGCTTCAAACATTGCTTACTAAACTGAACAGCTTTATATAACCACAGGCATGGATTTTCTAAAGTCTTTGAATGAAATATTGTTTTAAAAGGAACCATTTGTGGTCTAAAGCAGCGTTTTTTGCTCAAATCCATTGTAATAAAGTGCAATGCTACAGCGTGAGCTCCATCTAGTGGCCAAACTGAAACGGCCTCCAGGAAAGGCAGAACATTTGTAGTTTCTTCTTTGAAGAAAACACACTATATGGTGTTTATCATCTCATTGGTTTATTGTTTCACTAATAAATGCAACAGTATGTGATCAGATCAGTTATCAGATTAAAATGAATATCTTCAAAACATAGATTTATTAATAACGTATTTCTATATAAATACTTCAAAATGTTTAAACCGTGTAAATTCAAAATTGAACTGAATCAAATCAAGTGGGTTGAAAGAATAGAAAAAAAGTGAATCGAACTGATTCAGGCTCTGGTGAATTGAATCAAATCGATTCTGGAAATTATTAGTGATACCCAGCCCTAATCATGTAAAAGAGAAGTTGAAACTATACATTTGCTTTTGTTTGTTTACAAAAAGAAATACTTGGGAAATAACTACATAGTTGGTTCAAATAAAAATTCTCACAACTGCCAAATGTTTTTTTAAAACACCATCATATTTCGCATCATATCAGAAAATAAATGAGAAGAAATCTGTATTAACATAATTTTCTGCCTTGTTATATTCAACATACAAAATTATTCAAATTTAAATTCATTGATATGGCACTTTTCCTGCTACGAAGCTTCTCAAAGTGCTTACATTGTAAAATAACTGGTAATAAGATAAAAATTATTAGTTAAAATGGCAATCATAAGGAAGAAATAAATGTATAAACCCAACACACACACACACATCCCACAAATCCAATCAAAAGCAATCAATTTAATTTTTAATTAAACTTTTAAAATCAAATTAAAACATGTGGACATGTGAAACTATGTAAAAGTTATATAAAAAAAATCAGTTTGAAGTTCCCAATTGTGAACATCAGACCAGAGGACATTTGTGTTTGCAAATATAAAAGAAATGTTCTAACATTTCTGTGTCAGATGAGCAAAAATTACACGGCTCGGATTAAAACTTCATCTTAAATGTAAAAATTAATCATCTAAACCTAATTTAAGCACCTGCAGCTTTGAGCAAAAATAAATGAAATGCAACATTTTTACTACCTTATAATGTTTTTACAAATAAAATGAAAGAAATTATATTCCTTATTGTACATGTACCATGTTACCCATGTCTTTCTATAGTCCTGAAGAGTATGATGGTATGTGTATGAAAGAGTTTGATAGTATGTGTGAAGGAAAGTTTGAATTAAGTCACATATGGCCTCTCATAAAATGTTGTATTTTCTACAATGTTATTTTACAACCCAATGCAACAGTACAACTATAGATTTTCCCATCAAGTTAAAAGAAAGTTTGTAAAACATTCTTGTGATTATTCACAGTATATATATGATTAAAAAACTAGTCACACAGGTGAGAATGTGCTAAAAATTATAGTAAACAAGGCCAGGTAAACAGGTTTAAAAATTGGACTGTAAATATAAACTCAAAAATGTCTAATTATAACCTGGAGCAGGAAGATATATTGCGTTTGATGATGTAACTGTCACAAAACAAGTAGATATGGGCAAGAGGTTTCCATGAAACAACATGTATTACACCCATAGAAAACCCTGGTATAAAAGTGAGATTGTGATTAAGATTAGATTCCCCTGTACAGCCAATAACGGCCTTTTGAAGTCAGTTTAATGCAGGCAGATGCACTTATGGAATCTCAACCGCTGTACCTGATCAAAGAGCTTCCTGTTCACGAAGAGTGTGTTGTCTGGCTTGACCAGCTGGCGCGCTAAAAAGGTGAAGAGCCCGCCCACCTGGGACGGAGTAAAGTCTTGGTTGTCCACCATCACCTTTAGGACCAAACATAAATAAAGAAGTATGAGCCTTCCAGGACTGCTTTTACAGTGATGTTCTCAGAGACCTCTGAATTCTTTAGAAAACACTGCTTAAGTTTGAAGTAATGTCAAACATTTTAAACAATAACCTTCATTGTGCTTCACTTTGATCAGAACAAAGAGAGTAGCATCGACTTTTATACCACTTCAATTCAACTATTAAGCGGGTGAGTCAGTACAAAGCTTTTTTTTTAAAAGTATTTTTAGTTTATAGCATTTTTTAGGTTATTTTTAAACTTTTGGTTGTTTCAGTATGTGTGTGCCATAATACTTTTACTAATGATTGTTTGTCTCTACTCCATCAGCAAAGGAAGTTCCTACCGAAAAATGAAAGCAATTTTGATTTGATTTTTTTTTTTTATTTTAAAACCCCATATGCTCAGAGATAAAAGCATTACTGCACTGAAATGACAGAAATCTGGTTGATTGACAACTTTTCTTCTGGTTTTATTGCTCTGAGTTTGAGTTGGTTTGTGGAATCCAATGTTTGCCTTAAACAGCATCCCTTTTTGCACTTGATATTGCATTAATAACTTATAGAAGCAGAAAAAAAATGTCTTTATAGTCTCTGTTTGCATCCTTGGAAAAGCAACAATTACTGACCACAGGTTAAATTAGAACGCTTATCTCCCAAAGGTTTCTGTGGCACATGTTTTTGTGGTTGATTTTCTTTTCCCATGTTGATTCTCTTTAAACCTTCAAGGCGAGAAAAACTGTACATTGTGCTGATATCGATACCAATAAGGTGTGAATCCTGTTTCCTGGATTAGTTCAGTAAGTGAATAAATAACTCTATGAGTAGTTTTCCTCATTCACCATACCTGAAGTAAGATATCTACTATCCTCTGCTGGTACTCCAGAGCCTGTTTGTCATTCTTGAAGTCTTCAAAAGTCTGAAATGAAGCAAAAGATAAAAACAACAGAAAACAAAACAATGAGAAGAAGAAAGAGCTTTTTGGATTTAAAGAAATAAATACATTTAAAGGATTAATATATATATATATATATATATATATATATATATATAATTAGTGGGTCTCTACATTTTAAAACACCTCATTACAATGGCGTGGTGAGTGAAATATTTTATTTTTTGAAAGGACTCATGCCACAGCTTCCTTACCAAATCTCACATGCAGAGCCTGAAGACTCAAGATAACTTGTGAACCATAGCCAATTGTTTATCCTTTTCTTTTAGCTCTAGACAATCTATGTTGGGTCTAAAAATAAAAGTTTTACATCACATTTGCATTTAAGACTCACAAAATTACATGTTGTCATGGCACTTTCTGATGATGGGGGACATAAATGGAAAAAAATTTAACTCAAAACTTTGTTTCTGAGTATTTCTTTTTCCAAATTGTTGTGAATCAGGGTCGGAACAAAATGAAACACGTTAACATTAATAATGCAGAAACACAAATGTTTCTTGTGTCTCCATACGCTGTTTAAAAGTAGTTTAATGACAATTTGTGACAAGAAACTTCTCATTTTACTGTCTCCGCAAAACTTGACTTGGACTTGTGAGCCTGTGTATCCAACTCTGTTAGATCTGCAGCACAGATGAAATAAAGTGGTTTTTACACATGACGACATCCCAACAAACTCACCATGGAAAGCACGTTAAGAAATTCCCGAGTGTCAAAGTGGAGAAGTGTCCGGATAAAAGGGAAAACATCCTCCTCCTCCTCCGACGAGTCATTCGAATGAAGACGGATCAAAAAACCAAACACCTGAAACCCAAACAGAAGCAGCATGGTTCCTATTGTAAGCAAAGATAAGTTGTTAGAGGAAGGAGGTCATCCTGATCATCCCTGAGCTTGAGACGCAAAAAATACCACCTCCTTCAGCTGCAACTCTACTTTTCAGTTTCATGTCTAAAGCCTGAATTCAGCAAAACCTTTTTAAATCAAATAAGTTGAACACTTTAAAAACTCCATGAGTATTTTTGACAGCAGAGCAGGGTAAACCTGAAAAGAAAGTTTAAATCCCACTTTTTTCAACTTAACAAGCTTATTTCTAATCAAAGTCCTGCTAAAGGTTTTAGAGAGGCTAAAATACAGAAAACCTTAAAAGATTGAACTGGACAGAGGTTAATCATATCAGGCTGTTGCAGCAATAAAGATGGGCAGAGGTTCTCCAGTCTCTGGAAAACATGTCGGTACATTTTAGGAATCTTTTTTTCTTTTGTATCAAACTTGAAAGTCTTTGGGAATGTGATTGTCTACAGAGCAGAACAACATCGAAAGAGTTGCAGAAAAGGGAGAAATCTGTGTGCGTCAGGGACAATGACAACGACCTTTTTTTGGATGACCAGGATCTTTACGCCAGCGACATTCAGTAAACAATCCAGGAATACTTCCAGAAACATCTGTCGGAGAACAGCATCCTGTTTCGGGACAGTCATGAAAGTTTCCACACACCTGGTTTTTAACCTGAACCACAAGGTCAGCAGGAATGTCTCCAAGTGGATATGCTCTTCCTGCAAGACAACAGCTACACACACAGTTCACATTTCCTTTACCTGGAGTGCTTCATGAGACATGCTGCGATTAAAACAGAACTGATGAAACTCACCTGATGTAGACGAGCAGTTTGTTCCCCATCACCACGACTTCATCTGAAGGAGAAGAAACGATGGAGACATGGGAACAAGTGTAACTAAACAGATCAAAAACCAAACAAACGATGTGTGGAGGCAGAGGAGTTCACCTGTCAGGCTCCTCCCTCCCTTCACTGCAGGTTCAATGGCTGCAAACAGTTTCTGAAGACAGTGTGAGAAGATATGCAAGTAATTACAGATGACGGCACAGATTAGACTTAGGAGATGAGACTTCCCTTCTCCTCATCAGATAACCACTGATGGTTATCGGGGGGCAGTCCCTCTCCATTCACTCTGGTGCAAACTGACCAAGTTTGGTTTGAAGATGGGCTGGTAAAAACTCTCATTTTCTTCTTTGTGGTTAGGGGGTCAGTCTTTCAGGAACCCTCGAGCTTCAACACTCAAGCAGATCTGCTGGACTCAGCAGGTCACGGGAGGATCTGAGACTCACCTCCATTGGAGTGATGAAGTCATTCATTCCACGGTTATAGGTGTAGATCACGGCGTCGTAGAGACGGTTCGTCCAGCAGACTTGGACCACCTTCACAAAGACACGAAGGACCTGCGGTAAGACATCCACGCACACACACACACGCACGCATGCACACCTCCTTCTTCACAGGGCTCTGGGTCTGATCCTCAACTTCTCCACCCAGCAGAGAACCTCACAGAGGAACCGCAGAAGAACTAATCTGATCAAAGTCAGGCTGCTTTATATTACTTCATTCCACCATTAAGTAACTGGTAAATGCAAGTAAACACATTTAAACCAAATCAACCTCGTTATTTAAAGCTACAATGGCCTCCGCAATATACAAGCGGAAGCAGCACCAACAGAACCAAAGACAAGTTCAGATCCAGGAGGTGAAAATAGAGGAGAACATTCAGAACAGTTCTAGCATCCCTGATCCGCAGGAACAATGTTCTCTTTAACAGGAACAACTCACTCTAACTGCCTTTTTAAACCTTATTTTAGATTTTTATACAATTGCAGTTAAATGTCATTTTAATAAAACCTATTTTTTTAAAGGCATGGCATCTTGACATTTTGTTGGTTTGGATCATTTGACAGTAATTTATGGCCTTACTTTAAGTGTTTTGGTGCAGCCTCTGATCATCGTACACTTGTCTGTGTCTTTTGTCTAAAGGCACTTCTAATGACTCAGAATCAAACCTTTCATTTTCAGCAGTATTTTATTTTTTGTGGCTTTCACTTGTTACTGCGTTTTGTCATTGTTTTCAATTTTAGGAACAACTGCAATATTGACTTGTCAAACTTTATGATGCTTTAATAATAATTTTTGATGTAGAGCATTTTAGTAAAAGGGATTTATATGCAGGCTGAGTTTAGTTTGTACATTTTTTATGATTTTTTTTCTGCTTTCTTCTACTGTTTTACCACATTTAACAAGAAGCAAAGACTCTAAAATGATAAGTGTTTATTTAAGACTTCAATTCTTCAACATGGTTTAAAATCTTAAGTGACCAGCTTCAGCCTCCTGCATTCACTCGTGCATTTTTGCAGAAATCTTACCAAGAGGCATAAAGTGCACCGATGCATTCACACACCTGCTGAATGTCCAGACTGGTCACATCCAGGTGGACGATGCATCTCTCCAAGCTGTCCATCATCCCGTTGCTATGGTAATGGGAGATGAGATCCTTTATGATGGGAGTGGGGAGGTGATCGAGGCGGGTGCTGACGATGTATGACTCCAGCGATTCCAGAAAGATGGCTTTAGAAACCGAGCTTACTGCCAGCCGTGGGTACAGCTCGTCAAACAGCAGGTCCCTGCAAACATGGTGATACTGAAGCTTCATCATCAAGACGTGTCACTGCGCTCTAACACTGTGAGCATCCAAGCCTCCATCCTTCCATCCGGCAGTGCACACCTTTTGCAATAAACGTCAACTTCCTAAGAGCTGTCCAGCAAAGTCTTCAACCTTCAGGACAAAACCCATGACTGTAAATGAGAACTGGACTGAGTGAGTGTGGCATCACCTTTAGAATGGCTCACTCACGACTCCAATCAAAGGAAGTCCCTTCAGTCCACATTTTTTTGCAATATGGTTGTCACCATGTTGGAACCAGACAATATCAGCAAGCAGTAAATAGTCAGAGCTGGTATGAGTCACGGTTTCTATGGCAACCGCTCTCATCTACCAGGTCCGCACCTCCTACCACTTAAAAGCGGGCTTGGAATAACCTGTCAAGCTTTAGGAACGTCGGACGTGGGGGCCAGCAGGCATCACAAGCTTTTGTTGAGGTATCTGATTGGTCAGTTTATAACTTGAATAACTTGCACTGCAGAAAAAAATAAGGAAACACTTAGATTATCAAAAAATGTTTTAAAAAGGTAGCAGAGCAAGAATGTTTATTCTGACCAATAGAATGGGTAACAGCTGTTTATTTCTCTATAGAAGTCAATGGGATTTTGGCTTCTTGGAGCCAGCTGGAGGGGGAGGCACCCATTCCAGTTCTCATATACAGTCAATGAACAAACCACAAAAGACTTTATTAGGAGGTTAAAACCCTCAACCCAAGTGGAACACTGGTGTACTTACAGCCTGTGCAGCAGCAGAGAGTACTCCAGCAGCACTGGAACAACCTCCTGAGAAAACACAGTTTCAGACTTCTCACAAAAATATTCTTAAACCATCCACTGAGAGAAGCTGCAATCTTGATTATTTACTGTTTGAATGCTCATTCTGGGAGCAGGTCCAACCTTCTTACTACTCAGATTATTCATTAATATCATAGAGTGAGTCAAGTTCAATATTGTCATCAGTTCAGGTTTACTTTCAGAGAAAACTGGTTTTGAAATGGACATTTTTACCAAAGTTTTTAATCAGAATGCAAACATTTCAAGAGTTTGGTAGTGATGCTCTGCTCGAATGACCATAATCTGGACCTTCTTTGTTTCCACAAATCCAACCCTATTAGCTTAGCAAACTAACATTCATGAAGGCTCTTCAAAGCACCTGGAAGTTCTGCTCGCTGGTTTGGGTCTTTCCTTGTTCTGGATGCTTTTTCAGGGCATGCTCTGAAAACTGAAGCAGCATCTCCACCATCTGTGTAGAATAAGACAGGATGAAGCGTGTAAAAGATTTTCAGAGGTTCAACCATATTCAGAGACACACTTGAACTGACACACACACTGAAGTGTGACACACTTCTCCCCTCTTACTTTGTCGCTGACCAGAGCCTTCCTTTTGGCTGGATCTCCATGCAGCCCTTGAAGACAAAAACATCTCAGTCATGATGTCCTTCAGCCAGATACCGGAGCTAAAAGCTACCAAGGAAGTCTATGTCGCCATCATCATGTACTTTGAGTGTACATGTATGAGTTAACTCTGATTTAAAATGTCATATTTCTAAAATAAATAAAATAAAAAACTGAGAAAAAGGTACTCAAACCAAACTGCATGTGTTGTAATTAAGATGACTGTTGAGATTCATCTACATTCAAAATACATTTTACGTGACTACTTGATTTATTTTGATGTCTCAAAGGAAATGTAATAAAGATTTTAAAAATATTCTTCGCAGGTTCAGAGGAGGTGAAGTTCTGCTGGATGAGCCATCGACCCACCGACCACAGCCTTAGCGGTTCCCTCATGGAATGACCACGCCAGACACAGCGCCTCCACAAAATGCTCCTGTTTTAACAGCAGGTCGATGCGCTGAAAAAGGAGAAGCATGGATTTGTTACAAACACTCTAATAATCAGATGAAAAGTGACTGCTCTTGTGTGATCTCAGCGGCTGTCAAAATAGTGTGTTTTGTTCATACCTCATTCCAGTTCCTGAGGGTCATGATGTGAGCTGACTGAAAAGAAAGACAAGAGCATAACAACAGATTTCCTTTCACCATCTTTTTGCTTCTTTGAATTTGGTGCAAAAAGCTGTGGAAGTCCCTTTGGTTCTTCTCTAAACAAACTCAACTCCTGCTTTTTTGCCACTAAAAAGGATTCTTGTTTCTGCTACATCACGTTTCAGGGTGATACAGCAACAGGTCGAAATCCCACCTTGGTGCCCAAGCACAGGATCTGTCCTGCATAGCTTGAAACCGACTGGTAGCAGGCCTTCTCCCCAACCAGAGCCTGAGGCACAGATCCAGAGAGATCCTTAGTGAAAAGCATTATGGGTATGTATGCTGCAGATATTCCCCCATTTCCACCACGTTTCCAAAACGGATGTTGCGTCAGGAGTCCTGAGTTTTTGGCTCACCAGAGCTTGTGAGACATTCCCTCCTGTGGCTAATGACTTGAAATGCCGGCTGTTGTAGACCAGCTGCACCTGCTCCAGGTCCAGAGTCTCCAGGACCTCCTGAGAGGGTCTGTCTACAACATGAAGCTTTTCTTGGCTGTCCACCAGAACCAGTGTGCGACTGTTGATCCACTGCAGACACAAAAAGAGCACTGCTAAACAAAGACACTCGGTTTTTCTCACCTGAATTATTCCTGAACTTAAGTTGAACCAAAAAAAATCCCGTTCAACAAGTGGGAGAGGAGCAACTGACTGCTATAACCTCACCGAGCCTATCAAGCTAGCAAAAAACCTGAACTGCTCAAACTACTAAACACTAAACTAGCTGAACAAACTGCAGGACAGCAGTAATGAGATTAAAAAAAATATAACAATGCTAAAAGCTTCATAAGCTCAGCAATCAATGTACTGAATCTTAGCATTACCTGAATGAACAGAGCTAACATTTAAATGCTGCAGTAGAACAGGAATGAACTTAAAGCTGTAGTAAAAGAAACAAATCCTTGAATAGTTGAAAACAAACTGAGCACAAGCATCAGTTGAATAATCAGCAACATAAAATAACTGCAATGAAGCAGGAATCTGATTAAATAGCTATAAAAATGCTAATAAATTACCTAAAAGTTTAATTAAAAAGTGCTATTTAAAGCGCTAATTAAACTTTTACCTATTGCTAAACATTTAACAATAGCTAAACAATTGGGCAGTACACCAATTAGAAGGGGCCAATTTGAATGTAGGCCTTGCGACAGACTGGCGACCTGTCCAGGGTGCCCACCAGTGGCCGTGTTAGGCTCCGGCACTCCCGTGATCCCGAAAGGGACAAAGCGGGTTTATTAAATGAATAAATGAAATTTTAAAGTAGCTGAACAAACTACAAGAAAGCTAAAATGAGTTTGAAAGTGTAGAAATGCTAATAAGGGAACCAAACCCTTGATTAGGTGAAACACTAGCATTTGCTGAATAATTGTGAACACAGCTAATAAAAAGCTGATGCTAAACTGAACTGACCTTTAACAGTTACTCACGTTTAGGCTGATTATATCACAGCTCAGGTGCAGCTGTCGCTGTTTTATCACATGAATCGTCCCCATCTCTTCCTTCTTTACCTGAGGAAAACGAAACAGAGCTTTCTATGAGCACAGAAAGAATGCTTTTTACTGTGGTGATTTGACATGAGTCAGGTACCAGGAGGAAATGGACGGTGTCTCCTTTACAGAAAGCCAGGATTGGGTTGACCATCTTTTGGACAGAAACAAAGTGCCAGGCCAGCTGGGGAACGCTGGATGGATCTGACTGATGAAACAAGGTAAACTGGTGGACTGAAACAGCTGTCACGCGCAGTTGATGAAGTGTTTCAGGCAGAAACAATTTAAATCTAAACTTTCCACACAGAAAAGACAAATTCACATTGAAAGAAGAAACATTTTAGGGGTCACATTGAAAACATCCCACATCACGTCAGAGAAAAAGGATATTTCTACACATCAAGGATGAATTATTTTAGAATCTGTTCCTGGCTCAATAACTTCCCTTAAAATGCAATAAAAGTTCATGAATCATGAACATTTCAGTCACAAGACAAAGCCCTCTTGGCACAGCTTGGTTGTTATCCCTTAGCAACTCTTAAGTGCTTATTCTCTTATAGAAAAGCATCACTTCCTCACAAAGGTACGGTACACCATGGCATTTGAATACCATGGTTTATAAGCCTCCTTTTCTGTTTAAAAAAGGCAGCAGGATGACTCTGGCAGCCACTGTCTCCCCGCTGGTGTTCCACAGGGTTCTTTTCTTGTCTCCTTTTCTTTCTAGATCTATACAATCTAAATCTTTGAGCTCCGTCAAATGCTTGTTTTTCTCTTACATATATAGCTCTTCCAGTCCTTTCCATTAGATGAAAGGTCAGCGTCTTCATTATCTCTGCCTCTCTAACAAACATCTCTGTTTGGACAATAGGAGTTTCTGAGTCTGCCGTTTTTCTCCAGCCTCTCCAGACAGTACAGAGCTATATTCAACCGATGATTATCAGGGCAGACCCCTGCAAACATGTGCGTTAAAATCCTGTTTTAAAGGTAAATTGGCATAAGATTAACATAAAAATATTTTCATAGTAAAATGTCTCATTAACCACTGATCCCATCCGTTTTGAAGGGATTTAAAAAGCTTTCGTGAAATCCACCTTGAATTTCCTTAAAACTGTTTCATAGGTAACATCCATGAAATATCTCCATCTTACTGGAAAGCACCAACCATCATTATGTTCAGAGGTCATGTTCTCGCTGCAGGGTTAATCATTTTTTCAAGGATCAAACTTTCTTCTCTGAAAACATTAAAAAGGTGGTGATTTGTTTGATGAACTTATGAAGTCTTGCTTTAAAAACTGACTACATTTTTGCCTGAAAGCACTACAAAAACTATCTTGCTGAACAGATTTAATATAGATTTTTTAAGTAAAGGTGGACTGTGTATTGCTTAAGTGATATTTTTAACCCAGCCCTGAAATAAAGACGATGAAAGATTTCGTAACGTTCATTGCAATAAACTGACATTTTTAAAGATGAAAGGTTTAAAACAAAAACATAAAAAAAATAAAGACTACCTTGTTGTAAGGAAAAGTCATCCAAACGTTGAGTGTGGGTTTCAATCCAATCACCAGAATCTGGGTAAAGGAGTCAAAAAGCAAAAAGTGTCTCACAGGTAAGAAGTGTAACACAAAGGGTTTCTTTCCTTCAGATGTAATGAATGCACACTTATCACGTCAACACCACTAGTGTTGGGGGTAACAGATTACAAAGTAATGAATTACTGTAATTTCATTACTTTTGTTAGTAACAGAGTAACATAACGAATTCCAGTTCAAATTTCTGTAATGAATTACAGTTACTGGACTTTAGAAACCATCGTTACTTCATTACTTAGGTTTTGTAGGCTCTGACATTTTCTCTCAGTTAGATGAAACGAAAACACAGATTCATTTAAAACTGCTGAATACATACACGCGTGTGCGTGCAAAGTACAGACGCCCTCATTGCTGCAGTCAAGGTTCTTTCTAATAAGAAATCCTGTCCTGAAAGGAGTCCTGTCATCTCCACAGAGCAGCAGGTGAGCAGCAGAGCAGAGATCCGCTCCGTGAACTGATGTCTCTGTTACCAACGAAACCACTCTAAAGCCACGCTTTGGTGTGAAGGACAAGAGTCCGCTCCTTCCTGGGACTCTGAGACGATTATTTGTACATTAATTCACCTTTTCTTTCTTTCTTTTTCTCTCTAAGCTGCACGCCACTGGTCAATATGAGTTTACGCTCAATGCGCTCTGCGGGGGCGGGTTTGTGTGGGTGTGTGTGTGTGTGGGGGGGGGGGTAGAAAGAGAAAGACTAATGCATTGGATGTTGAATGTAGACATGAATGTAGATATGAATGTAGATATGAATGCAAACATGAATGTAGACATGAATGTAGACATGAATATAGACATGAATGTAGACATGAATGTAGACATGAATGTAGACATGAATGTAGATATCAAAATAGACATGAATGTAGACACGAATGTAGATATGAATGTAGACATGAATGTAGACATGAATGTAGACATGAATGTAGA